>OY856376.1:8762500-9090000 GCA_963693495.1 Malacosoma neustria
GCGTTGGTTTGTAGTGTTAGCTCCGTAAACGTCGTTGATGTTGCGTGCCGCTTGTGCCGCGTTGCTGCCACGACGGTACTCATATTCCATAATTACTCGAATTTTTAACGTATCCATGATGACGAAAATGATTGAAATGCGATGAAAATGTAACACTAATCAATAAACAAATGACTACTATTGGAAAAAGAATTCCATGTTTTTATAATAAAATTAATTTGAAATTACAATTTTTAGCCAAACAAAAATTATTTTGATTTGAAATGGCCAGTACTGCAGAACGGCAATTTCATAGGTAAAGACCTATTATTTAATACACACATCAAAAAAGTCTAAGCAACATATACTAATTTAAATTTTAGGATGGTGGATGAACCGCTGTATGGATGAACTTCCTGAATGTACCTGAGCCTTTCAGTATTTCCGGGCCGACGGTACACTCGCACCCTTCTTGTATCGGGCCTAAACCCGAATCGCGACTCATCGGAAAACATAATTTTATCCCATTGTTCCTGGGTCCATGTTCTGCTTTCTCTACATCATTCATTTCGACGAGCGCGATTCCCGTGACGTATCGGTGGGCACCTAATTGGGCGTCGAGCTCGTAGGCCGTACTCATGCAGTCAATTTCGCACAATTTGTGGACTTACATCAACACCACTTGAATTTTGTAGCCTTAAACTTATCTCTCGAGCGCTTAACATCGGCTGGCGTCTTGCAATCAGTTGACAGTTGTATGTACCCTTTGTTGACCGAAGTATGTACCGGTCTTTTCAAGTGGTTGTACTCCTTTTACGGCCTGGATGCTGTTCAGCGGGTTCCCTTGTATTATTGTAGCGCTGCCAAAGACGACAAATAACACTTCTATGAATGCCAAAATGTCGAGATACCTGAGATTGATTACTTCCCGCTTGCAAAATCCCTACAGCTCTTTGCATTTCATTTGCCGTCAAATGACGTCGCTCCATGACGTAAAGAATATCCAACAATTAAATTTTGTCGCTAACTTTATTTAAATGGTTGGTAAAATTATAAAATCAAGACTAAACGTAGCAATAACAACATACTTAAATAAATTCCCTTTCATTTAATTTTAAGAAAATTAAATTCAAACAAATTCCCTTTCATTTAATTTTAAGAAAAAAACAAAACATAATCGAATTATTTTTACAACGAGCCAGTATGTCATCAATAACAAAAAAGTTTACATACCTACGCACTTTGAGTGAGTAAAGACTTAGAAATTAATTAGTATAAATGGTAAATTTGTAATATCATGCACGTTGCTTAGACTTTTTTGATGTGTTTGTTATTTATTCATACTTGTATTCCCAACTCCGAAAATAATCTTTTTTCCATGCAGGGGCGGAGAAAGAATACTGACCCCTGCGACCGAGGTCGTTCTGTCATAAAAGGCGACAAAACAACCCACCCGAGCTACGTGATAGGGCCCCAAGTCCGTCTGGATGTCGACCACCTTTGTTCTTATGTATGCCGCCTCCTATGGGACTGCATCATGTTCGCGATGCCACTGGCGTTGCAAACACCCATAGGCGACGGTAACTGCTAAATTCAAAGTGAGCTGTCTGCTGTCCTACAGCAATAACAAAAAAAAAAACTAAACAACGCCGATAATATCTAACTATGAAAAGGAATATAGTCCATTAGATGCCTTTTTCGACTATCTAGGTTCTAGGTTAGTGTTAAGGTAACTGTTCTTATTTATACCCGGCACCACACAGGCACAATAACGGATAAGTAACATTAAAAAATTATATCCAGTTACTTATAGTTATTATGTTATATGGTGACCCAGGTTCCTGTATCGAAGTATCGACTCCCTGCCTATGGGGAAGGCAGTCTGTTAGCATTGCCCCTGGCGTGACAAACCCGCAGTACCCATAGGCGACGGTATATAACTGTTGCATAGTATAGTTCGGCGACAGCCTGTCTGCTGTCCCACACCAATAAAAAAAGTAACAAAAAAATATCAAGTTTGATAATACATGTATACAATACAAATATTCATAAATGAACTACGTCATTTATATCAGTTATTAAAATTATTGGTCTTGTTGAAAGATCACGTATACCAAGCAGAATGGTAACAAATGTTTTATACTCTGGTTGTGTGATATGGATATGTGAAGCCATTATGTTACAAATACAGTCAAACCTGGATAAGTGAGAGCTCAAGGGACCGCGATCTCTTTTTCTCTTAGAGAGGTTTCTCACTAACCCGAGTTTCTAGCTTACAGAGTAACATAAGGGGTCTGTTTCACTTATAGAGGTCTATAAAATACGGTAAATATGACGTAATTAGAAACAAAATACGTGTATGTATGCGTATTACATGTTTATTGAAATAATAGCTGAACATAAATGTATAATCTAAATAATATTATACCCAACAACAAAGAATGAGTCATAAATAGCAAAAATTAAACGTGTTTAATTTAACCGTCGCTTATAGAGGTATAGGCAAGTATCAATCTCACTTATAGAGGTTCATGCTTGAAAAATGACTGTCACTTATACAGGTTTTGTTTCTCACTTAAAGAGGTTTTAGGAGGGCAAAACGACGGGACCTGGCAAATACTCTCATTATTAGAGTTTTCTCGCTTACCCAGTTCTCACTTACTCAGGTTTGACTGTACATAATATGTCAAATATGCATAGGTTAAGTGCACAGTGTAAATAAGTTTGTAGGTTTTAAAATAGATACATAGTGTAGATTTCAATTAGTTCTTTCTAGAATTTCATACACATTCTGCAAGTAATAACCCCCCCCCCCCGGGCCCCCCCCCCCTTAGAATAATGTAAATCTGCATCTCTCTTGGGTTTTCAAAATTATTTTTTATTACAGCGAGACAGCGCCTGACTAGAGCAAGAGGAACGGTCGCTCCAGGCGCCAGGTAGCAAGGGGCGCTAAAAATCAAATGCAAAAAACAATTTTTACATAAGTACAATAAATTTGATGGCGCCTTTTGAGAGACGCGGGGCAGTTTTTTAAATTATATGGTGATTAGCTCTTTTGTGCACAGCTGAATGCAGAGCTTCGTAAGTTTATGAAGCGTTTACGTCTAAACGTTTTAAAGTTATCACATTATTTGCATTTTGTTTAAATTACTAGACCTAGCTAATAAGTATACATATATCTGTTCAAGTTAATGATTTTGATTACATATACTTAAATAGGCATCAAGCCACAGTTGAATTTATGCTAAGTAAGAGCACTGGCTAAAGAGTTCTGAAGAAACATTTCGCTGTACTCCGGTCAACGGCTAGGGCCCTGCACCGAGATCACGCCATAATACTGATAATCTTATGTTATTAAAATTTGTAACGTATTAATCAATGCGCGGAATAATTGACAATTATTAGCATAACAAAGTAGGAGAGAACAATTTCTTCTTTCTTTTCTCTTCAAATCTAATTGGATTTTTGATTATATATATATATACTATATACTATTATATTGTATTTTTAAATTCCAATCTGTCATTACGATTAAAAATTATTTTGCAGGTACCGACACGAAAATCTAAAATTTTTATTGTGAGTATGATGGGAGTGCTGTGCCGCTCTTTTGGGCTCTTTTGGGTTCTCTTTGGGGAATTACATTTCCATCTATAGATTTGTGTCTATTTGACCAAGAAGAAAATATGGATAAAAAATATTGTTTCATATATACAAAAAAAGTTTTCTAAAGATCGGAACACTTCAGCATTAATGGGTTAATTGAGATATGTGGTTAAAAATAAAAATACACGAGTTAAGTTTCAGTGATGTAAACCACTTTAATTTGTAATTAATATTGCTTAATTGAATTGAAATAAATAAAATACACAATACAATACATTTTCTATTTAAGGCATAATTTAAATCTATAAAAAATTATACATCGTACATCAGTAAAACTTTATATTCTTGAATGATATAAAGATACATATTTTTTGTAATAGCAAAATGTAATACAATAGTGCTAGATAACTAACTCCATTTTTATTTGACTATTATAAGAAATTATAAGATTGTTTAAAAAAATAATTTACAATACATAATACTTAAATTTTTTTCAAGTTTTCATAGCCATTATTCATAATAAATCATTGCTTCGGATATTTTTTTCAGTTAGTTTTCAGTGACTGTAAGTAGTTTTATGATCATAATTTTTCACAGGACAGTCATAGGATGAAATTATTATTTAAATAGTTAATCGATATTAAATTTGTATCTCCATTTCAGTCCAGCAAGACTTAGAAACTAATAATTCTAACAATGGAAACACAAGTACGAATTGTATTAGCTAAAAATAAATCAAAAATAGTACAAATCAGAAAAGCAATGCTGATAAACCCTTAGTTCAGTGTTTCGGCAACTTTATTCAATGACTTGTAATTGTATGACTAATAAATAGGATATAGGAGGATAAAGACTTGTCAGATGAAATACCGATTATTTTGAGGAGTTAGCTATCCTAGCAGTCCATATCGGAATTAGATCACTTTACACTAAAGGAAAACAAGGCTGATTTGCCTGATTGCCTTTGATTAATGACATTTGAAATGGGTATGAATTTCAAACAGCCATTTACTACATCGAATTACAAATAAATACTTCTACATTATGAATCGTTTTATGCATATGTTTTAAATATCTTTGAATATTCGAAAATTTCATCTATTTTAAAATTCAGATCTATTGTCCCATCATACATTTCTTAATGATTTGATTTATAAATAAATATACCAGAACATGTAAAATATATAAGCGTAGTACAAATATAGAGATTATTATAAGCATATACATAAAAAATTGTTTGGCACTATTCACGGAAAGTACAACGCTAAATAGAAATACTGAGGATAATTATAGCAAAGAAAAAGATTCTTTCAAAAAATAATTGTATCTCTTCACAGCATGTTATACTTAGGTATAGGTTGGTGCCTGTTCTCAATAAGCTATTCTTCTCATTCTTTTATTGAATAGTTTTATTATTTTTAACTGCTTGACATCTTTAACTTTACCTCCTTTGTGAAAAAAAACAAATATATGTGAAAAGTTGTTTTGCACTCGAAGATTGTGGGTGAATGAATTTATTTTTTCTCAGTTTCGAGTTAAGGATTTGTGTGGCGCTTTGCGCTTTGGAGTCGCCAAACTGTGCGATGGTTGCGCAGGCGCAGGCATGTATCACAATGTGACAATGACTGAAAGACCTTTAATGAGTACCAGTTTTTATAAGTCTTAGGCAAAATAGTTTACACAGTATTAAAACAGATATTGCATTATAAAAAATCTCTTTTCAATATTACATAATTTTTTCGAACGTCTATTTTGTAATCGTACTGAAAAAGAAGGTAGTTTATTGAAAACGACATTAAAATGGAATAACACATTCACAAGAGTTCAACAATATTTACAAGGGTTAACAATCCTTTATACCTTAAAAATCATTTACTAGGTCCGATTCATATTATTTACAAGTACATAAAGATTTTACTCAACTGGTCAATATGAATAACATAAGCGAAAACTATATAAAAATAAGGCAACATAAATTATAAAACTATTGCACGAAAAGTACATTTTCCATACATCTAAAATATCCCTTTTTATAACTGGCGGTCAAATTTTACATACGCTTACGGGATACTATTCGTATTTGAAATTTTCATTGCATGCTTACTTAAGTTTCATTTCAGACAATTAAGTCTGAGACTATTGTAAACCCCAATAAGAAATACTGAAAAGAAAAAATAGTAGCTTCTAAAAAGTCTTAATTGGAAATAAATTGACTTTGGATATTTTCTTATGAACAATAAAACAACAAGCTGATCTTTATTATGTTAAGTACACGATTTGTTAAGTAACTATAATTAATTGGATTATAACTTTGTACAAATTAACAATTGACATTTACAAGTATTTTACAAAGATAAAATTATATAATTGATTTTTCATAAACATCAAGGATATCTATAGTAATGCAAATATGTGTTGATTGTACTTTTAGATTTGCGGGTAACTTGTACATTACTTTGTACTGGATCATTTGCAACCACTTAACCATAATTTTGCTCGAAACTTGTTAGAATCGTTTGTCGCGTTCGCGATTTAAGTTACACGTTTAACTTCTTCGACCTCCAAAAACTCATGGATGAGCGATCAAAGCATATTCAATCAGATGAAATAAAAAAAAACAGGTAATGTAGTGTTACAATATAGTGTTTCCACATGGCATACAATAAAAAAATAAAAAATGCGAAAAAGACAAGTATTCTAAACAATGCTCGTATAATACAAATCTTTGTTAATTTGTTTCTATTAAGGACTCCGCTAACTTTGATATAATTTCTCACTGATCACATCTCATTCTTCTCTTATAAAGATTCAAAACTTTAGAATTTTACATATGTAACACTTATCCATTCTAGATAGCGGCTAAGTCAAACAAAGTATTATATTTTATAATATGAGACAAATATTTCGGGAATAAAATCCGATTGCTGCTTTGATTTTTCTTCTAATTACAATATTTATATGATTTACACAGGATTTTACACTCGCAAATAATTACTTCTCAATTTAGACGAGTGACTAGAATATAGTTAACTAGTAGGTCTCATTATTTTAGATGAAGGATATGAGAGGTTTTATAGGTTTGTGTAAAAATAGAACTCATTATGAACCTTATGTTAAAGTTAGTTAGGAAAGCAATAGCATACCAGCCTATGGTAACATCTTTAAATCTAAGCTATATTGAAATGCAATATACAGCACACAACTTTCCTCAACTCAGTCGACATGAAGCACGTCTCGGGGGCCAGCCCTGACATTAATGTCCAACATTTTGGTCGATCGAAATCTTATCACAAGACAAACCACAAATAAATCTAAGTCAGAGCACCTTATAATTGTAGAGATCATCTCCCACCTGGATGATGCGTGGCGCCATCTCATGGCACTTACACTGTACACCAATATCATACAGTTTTAGGTACATATTAACACATTTACAACTAAAGAGAGGCTTAGGAAAATCAATTTCGATCATAATTTTACGATAAAGTGACATGAGTATTTATAAATAGTAGAGAGCCCATTGTCTATAATTGTTAGCCCATTTTTGGAAGGATATGGGTTACAAGAGAATCATAGATTCGCCAAAGTTTACAATAGCGGTTTACAAAGATCACAAATGTTAGCGTATTTCTAAACAGTTAAATTGGTAATAATTCTCGTAACATTATGAAACTGCCAAATAAAGTGCAGGCTACAAATTCGACCACTACGAGATTCGACACAATTAACTGAAAAATTTACGAAATCGATATCTTCGAGCGATGTGTTTGTAAAACCTGAATACACGATATTCGTGATGTCACGTCTGGGTATGGAACCTTAACGTCAAAACGTTGACGTCCACGCTTTACACGCCAAATTCCATTATCCTTTATTAGATAACCGGTGCGAACGAGCGTGAACGACGTGAAGGTACTTTCAATTAAATCACAAGTCCTTTCAACACCGCATGAGCGGATACTAGACGTCGCTATCAGCATCAGTGAGGTGCGCAGCGTGGCCAAAGTTGCGAGCGATGGATTCTGTGACCGTGCGAATGTTGGCGAGGTAGCGGTGCGCTGGCTCATCCGAGTCGTACACGGCGCTGAGGGATTCTAGCGAGACGAGAGCTTCCGAGTCCAACAACCTCGAAGAAGCTCTCGAAGACACTTCATCGTCGCGGTCGAAATAGCAGGAATTCACATCACTAAGAGCAGCCTCGGCGTCAGTAAGTCCAGCTTCGTTGAGCATGGAGACGTTCTCCAGCGCCGGGTCGTCGGTTGTGTACCCTGTGCTCTCGGGGTGGCCCATCTCGCCCCCATCGCCGTCGACATCGCCTTCCGAACACGACGAACTCCATTCGGATTGACTCTCCCCGTAGATGGCCATTTCTCTATGGTTAGAAGCGGCCACCTTCACATGAAACAGTTTTATCATTATCAACACAAACAATAATCATAAACTAATTTGAAATCAAACGTTCTCAAGTACGAAAGTTGATATTACGTAGTCTCCGGTTTTTAAATGATCTTCCGGCTGAGGTTTTCCCACCGCAGTACGATACGGAGGTTATCAAAAAAGGCGTCATAGAATTATTTCGAGGCTGGCAACGCGTTGGCAATGTTTCTTGCATTTCAAACGTCCATAGGCGATGGTGACCACCGTACAGGCCCTTTGCATGTTTGCTGAACTGCAGCTAGAAAAAAATTAATCGAAAAAATATTTACCCGGTTATGTAGTCGATCTTGCATTTCCTTTTCATGTTTATCTCTGACGTTTATAACTTCAGCTTTCCTCTCACAGGGCGGACTATATTGGAAAACATATTTTTACATAATTCCTTACTTATTGATTACTTAAACACCTTTTAAGATATTCCCTGCGACTGAAAACGTCGCATATCGATTTTTTTAAATATTTAATTTAAGAACATACACTAAGACCAAACAAAACAAAAGACAGAACAAACCATGCGCGGCAGTTAAGAGATCCTCTTTTTTATTATTTTGCAATTATAATTCGATTTAATATTTTCTGGTTTGGGAAATAAGATGACAATTGCTCCTGTAAGTAAGAATGTTTCTCCTATTGTATTAGAAAATAATATATGTAATGCATAAGTTCGAGCGCACGGATCGAATGAAATACCTGGGATCTGTATTTCACGCGTCTGGTGCATCGATTGTGACGTCAAGGCACGCATTGCTGCCGCGTGGGCCAAATTGCGTGAAGTAACTGGTGTCTTTGTGACCCCAAGATGCCGGTAAAGTTGAAGGGACAGATCTATAAGACCATTATTAGACCTGTCCTTTTATATGGTGAAGCATGGCCGGTGTTAGAGCGACGCAAGCAAGAACTGCGTGTCACGGAGATGAATATGCTGCGGTGGATGTGTGGAGTAACGCGGAGGGACCGCGTTAGGAACTCCCGCATTCGCGGCAGCCTTCATGTCCGTGACATTGCGGATAAATTGCAGGAGTGTCGCCTTCGTTGGTATGGCCACGCCGGGCCCCGGCAGGAAGGGTAGACCCAAAAAGTGCTTGACGTCATAAAGGGTGATATGGGTGCCAATAGGCTCACTACCAGGGATGCTGAAGACCGTGCGAAGTGGAGTAGAAAAAGTAGGAAAATATTTTTTCTAGGACATCACCCCCGAACACCGATTTATAATATATATAAAATTCAGAAGAAGTAAGTAAAAAACACAAATATGTATGTCAACAACTAACAATACAAATATTTTCGAACTACAAAACATAACGCCTTATATTATTCTCTCATAGTCTTGAGACTTACC
The DNA here is from genome assembly GCA_963693495.1 of Malacosoma neustria. Taxonomy (NCBI): domain Eukaryota; kingdom Metazoa; phylum Arthropoda; class Insecta; order Lepidoptera; family Lasiocampidae; genus Malacosoma; species Malacosoma neustria. The sequence continues at coordinate 8,771,862 of OY856376.1, forward strand.
TCGAGTTTTGTTCCCTGGAATGAGTAGGCGAGGGTAGTTCGACAACGACATCTGTGGGCAGCACCCCCGGAAACTCGTTGGCGGGTGGCCGGGGTTCGGCCTCTTGGCGCGCCACCTGCGTGATGGCCGCCAGACCGACAGCGTGCAATGGACTACTGTTGTTATTGTTGCAGTTGCGGACTGGCTCCAACACTGTATTTTGACCCCTACCAATTACAAATATTTTTTTAAAATATATCAAAGGTACAAGATAAAGTTTTCTACAGAAAAGTTGCCGGTTCAAATTTTAAAGAGCTAGAATAGACAGAATCTGACGTTAAACATTAAGCGCCAAAAAGACTATTTAGTATTTCGTTGCTAATAATAATATTTTTATTGCGTAGGACAGCAGACAGGCTGACAGCCCGCTTAGAATTTAGCAGTTACCGTCGCCTATAGGTTGTTTGCAACGCCAGTGGCATCGCGAATACGCTGCTGTCCCATAAGGGTACAGGAACTTGGGTCGCTAATGCCGGAACACAACACAAGGTTATTATGGCGGCATACTTAAGACCAAAGGTGGTCGCCATCCAGACGGGCTTGAGGCCCTACCACGTAACTAGGGTGGGTTGTTTTGTCGCCTTTTACGACAGGCCGAACCCGGCCACAGAGGTTAGTATTCTTTCTCCGCCCCTGCACGGATAAAATAATATAATAATAATAATCGTATTATTCAACTGACATGAATTTATAAGTTGACTACGTCTTCCAGCTGGCGCATCCTGCTACAAGATGGCTAAGGTTAATTCAAGGAATTTTTGCGAGGTGAGACAGCTGTAAAAATTAATTTAGGTAAACCTAGTCCATGATTTAATTTTTTATTTGGATGAATTTTTTAAATTATTACTGTTGAGCACCAGCGCAAGCATACTATTTGTACCCTGTAAGTTTTACTCAACAGCAGACCCCTAGCTTCGTCTCAGCTTCGGTGCAACCGATATTAACCACTTGGATATTAATTAAAACAAGCTACCTTAATTCAAGTTTCAGTTCCTTCCGCTCAATTTTCTGTGGATTATTTTTAAGTATATTCTTGTCGTCTAGCAGCCTTTGGATCTCTCTCTCAAAGGGAGGCACGCACGCCACATCCGTGGGACTTCTTTTCGTGTAAACTTCCCTAATATCGTGATTTAAATGTTTTATATTAGTCGGCCGGCTGCCCGAACTGGAGAAAGAGCCAGCCCTTTGAGCTAGGCGAGTTGCCGAATCCTTCTTATCTGTTTGACAGCACCCGTCCTTCTTCGCTGAAGCCTGAAGCATGTTGATTATACTCCGCTGCAATTTCTCTTCCTCCTTCTTAAAGTCGATGCTTCCGTCGAAAAACTTATCATCGAGAGACGGCTTCTTGGTGATTTTGTGCTTCGCGTATATATCGTTGATGTGATTCGACACTGGCTTTGAGTTTCGAGCAGGGTAATCGTAGCCAGGGTTGGGACTGGGGCGCTGTGGACGATCAGGGGGCAGCCACTGGCCTGCACGAGGAGGAGAAGGGGAGGCATCGGTGGTCCGCGAGTAACTTTCATCGGAAGAACTCAGGCTGGGAGAACGAGTGAGGGAACTGAGCTCATCGGCCGACGAGTGCACGCGGGGACTGCGGGCGAGGGGCAAACTCTCACTGGAGCGAGGCCTGGGAAGCCGTGTCGGAGGCCTCCGCTTGTGTGCGGCTGGTGGCCTCGGCTCCTGCGGGCGCGGCCAAGGAGGCACCAGAGCGCGGGGTGGTGGCCATCGCGGGTTTCCCGCTAACCCGTGTGGAGGGGGAGGAGGAGGCGTCTCATCTTGATCCTTATTCCTTCGGCCTTTGCTGCCTTTGTGGTTGCCGTTACTTTGGTGGCCATTTGAAGGGAGCAGCGGCTCGTTCTCACCAGCAACGGAGGCCTCCCTTAGAGGGGGCAGCCTCGAAGGCTGAGCGGCGGCTCGTCTAGCTGAATTTTGTAACATAGCTAATGGTGTTGCCACACCGCCGTATGCCGAAGGCGGATTCAACGTTTGAGTATTCGTGGGATTTTGGTTGCCGTTGGCGGGTACTCTGTCTGTTAAAAAATATGTCGTCATCTCCCCCTTTCCCTTGACTTTGACCTTGCCCCTGCAAACGAACTGGAAAGGCATATCCTTGAGCACCTGGTAAACTTCCTCAGTTACTTGTGTATGGTTCGGCAACCCAGTTGAGTCCATTCGCGATGCTACGTTCACTGTATTGCCCCAAATATCGTATTGAGGTTTTCTTGCACCTATCACTCCAGCCACCACAGGCCCTATATTCAAACCTGAAAAGCAAATAATTTTAAATGCAATGCCACCACTTCACACAATTATGTTATGCAGGCGAATTCCGTCTATAAAAAATATATTATTAAGGATTAAGTATTTTTAAGATTCAATTATCTATTACATAACAATTTAGCTCAATACGAAACGTTGTCAATAATTTATTATATAAAGTTTTGGACTATCTCAAATTTATTCAGGGTTTAATTTCTGTTCCAAGTCTGTTTGTTTATGTATATATAAAAATATATAAGTAGTATAATATCAGTTGTCCCATAATAACACAAGCTCTGATTACTTGCTTTGGGACTAGATGGCGCTGTGTTAATGGTACTAGTATATTGTATTATTTCAGGTACATTTACACTGTTACTTACCTACACGAAGCATAAAATTGTTATAGGAATTGTCGTTGATGTCTTTCAATTTGTCTCTCATCGCGAAGACGAACTCGACTAGGGTGGCCATGTGCTTGCGCGTGCTGGGCTCGTCGGACATTTTCTTGTCAGGTATCAAACCAACAGCAGCCATGTATGTTGAGCCAACGGTCTTTATTTTGTCTATGGCGCTGAAACGATCCTCTCCCAGTAACTACAATTTCAATATAAGTTATATTATATAAAATGTTTTTTAATATTATTCCTAAAAAATGGCCGGCGAAAGGTTGCGGATGTAGACACGGAAGTGGATGAAGAAGCCAAGTGGCAAGTGATAATGGATATTACGTATTAGTAATTCCTAAAAAATATTCTGTTTATAACTGAAATCAGGCAGGCAGGCAAACAGTCACCGTGGTCACAAAATCAAAAATCATTTATTTGTCAGAAACGTATTACAAAGTACAAATCATGTTTCGCCAACAAATGGCATACAAATTTAAATTTTAATTGTTTAATAAATATACTAAAAAGTAATATAATAATAACAAAAATTAATCAAGCATAAATGTCCCTATTTCATACACTTTTATAGATATAAAATTTAATTTATTCATTTTTGAGATGTCATATACAATAAATTATTTATATTTAAGAAAATATTTTGTCATAAAAACATTTCTCTAAGAGCCAGTTAAAAGAAAAAACAACCCACCCTAGCTACGTGGTAGGGCCTCAAGCCCGTCTGGATGGCGATCATCCTAAGTATGCCGCCATAATAACCTTGTATTGTGTTCCGGCATTTGTGACCCAAGTTCCTGTACCCTTAAGGGACAGCAGCGTGTTTCCGATACTGGCGTTGCAAACACCCATAGGCGACGGTAACTGCTAAATTCTAAGCGGGCCGTCAGCCTGTCTGCTGTCCTGCAGCAATAAGAAAGGCCATACCAGTACATCAAAAATTCTTGTGGTGTTTTTTGCAAATAATTTCAGGAAATAACTCAAAAATAATGCGTACCTTTCCGTTGTCCGTCGATTCCATAGAAACAACTATGTACTCATTATTTTCATATGTTAAATGACAGACATTTATTAAAATAACTTATTGAAAATTTCTAAGTTGTTTTCCGTGTAGGGGAGGTAAATTCTTACTTACTATCCTCTCCGGCCGGGGTCGGCCTGTCGTAAAAGGCGACAAAACAACCTAGCTTCATGGCGTGCCAAGTGGCCAGGTTGTTCCGTGGGACCGCGTGGGTCCCTTGCTTTAGTAAAAAAAAAGTCGATATGATGTTCGTCAGCCACCTAGAGGGTTCTGTAGTAATTGAGGGCATGCGAACACACGATGTCCGACGTAACACCCTAGACACGACGTATTGGCCGCGGCCATAAACATTGTTTCTAGTCTGGTATTCAACGTGTAAGTAATACTAAATTAAATATAAATTACCTCGTCAAAATCCGCTATGATCTCATTGAGCAGTCTGAGACACTCCATTCCCTGGTTGTTGCCGTCTAGCTCCATGTAGAACTCGTGGTAGTTGGTGATGGAAGCGAAAACTACACCAACACGTTGGTATGAGTGGTGGTACAGCTCCTAAACAAAATTGTGTGTGTTTGCAATCCACATATGGCCTTTTCTCCATGACCACCCACTGTCACCCACTTGTAGTTGCTGTCGGTGGAAGTGGGTGGTAAAAATGTGTAATGACATACTTTTATCCTGTTCTAACACATTGTACAACTCAGACGAGTATAAGCTGGGGAGTATGCTTAACAGCGTAAATTACGTTAGTGCTTGAAAATATCGAGAACTTTTCTAGAATATTTAAAAATTTTCCAGAATGTTCTAGAGTATACTCAAATACTTTATAATTTTAAAAAGGAACTATGAAAAATTTTAAACATATAATCGTTTATACTGATTTTATAACCATTGCGTGTGCGATGTACATATTTTGACCCGAGTAACGCCGGGTTTCGCTGTTAGTTAGTGTATAAAAGCTACGAAAGCCCGAATAAAGAGGAGACGACGATTATAGGAAACACTGTATACTTATATTTCATCTCATTCTCTTGTAGGTTAAATTTTATTTATGAACATTTTTTATTTCGTTTTACTGTCACTTTTTCGTTTCATCGAATATTCAAATCAGAACGGTGCTAAAGAAGTTTCGCTTCAAGAAAACCTTTTTAACTGACGGCCGCCTACAAGCTGAGAATCGAAAAAATCAGCGGAGAACTTCAGTTAGTTGTATTAAGCTTTACCACCATTGGCTTCAGGATCATAATAGGCGAGTCGGACACAAAAAAGCGAGATTTTTTTGGGGAAAAGAAGTTCATGGAATAAAACCTAAGTATAATTAAAACATTTGAGTACATTGTAATCGTACACTTTAACGCTATTTATAATTAAAATGAACTTTTTAATTTACCATATTAGTCTTAAATTGACTATCGAGGAAGTGGTTCGCCACGTGAGCCGGCAGGAGATTGAACAAGATTCGCCGGTTTGATGCCTGAAAATAATAAATCATTTTGTCAAATCCTATGTGGCATGGAATGATGAAATTTATACCATCCTATGATTTCAACTTTACCTAATGTTTATAATTTACAGCTTCTCGTAAGGTCAAATGAAAAAAAAACTATAGATATTTTTAGATTAGCAGTCGATTGAAAGCAACTAATATAATTCAATAACACATTATTTGTCAATGTTTTAATTTTATCTTATTTTTAGAATACAAATGCCTGCTTTAACAAAATATTTGTGTAATAAATAGTGAAGCAGTAGTTAATGTTTCAAATTGATGTCAAATACTATTACATATTCAACCTATTAGTATTTATTTAAATTGACAACTCCGTGGCGTAATAGCTAAGTACTTCGATACGCAAGCGGAAGTCACGAGATCGATTCCCGTCGCGCGTCTTGATGTTTATGTATAATATGTATTTATTTAGAAAGAAAAGGATATAATTATGTAGTATAATATTACTTATCTAGTACCCATAACACAAGTGCTTATGTTACTTAGTTTGGGACTAGATTGCGGTGTGTGAATTGTCAAACACTATTTATTACAGTTTTATTTTTATTTACTATTAAATTATAAACAATAATTAGATACATATAATTAATTAAATTCGGGCGGCTGAAAAAGAACAATTAAAATTATGTATTTAATTGTAACTAGATATTCGTAATTATCAACTGTCTTTTCACCCACAAGGGTTTACGATTTTACATCTACTTCATAATAGGTTAATTATGTAATGTATGTCTGCTACAGTCTATTAAACGAAAACTTAACCAATAGGCCACCGGGATAGCAATAAAATAACAAAGGATTATTGCAATCGAACCTGTAAAGCGTCCATATCCCTCTTTTCCTCTCTAGCCTGAGCCTGCCACAGAAAATCTAACCTCGCAGTCCATTCGGTTTGTCTCGCGTGTAGCATTACGGCTAGAGCTAAGGCTAGGGTCCAGGCACACGCCACGTACGCAGATTCCAAAGGTCCAGGGCTGAAATAAAACAATTTCGAGTTTTCAGTCTTATTTGTAGAGGATTGGAATTTAATTTACCGAGTCACTTTACTTTTTCATGTAATTTAAGTAGGAAAATTCTGAGGGATTATAATTTAAACTGAATATTTTACTTTTTAATCAAAATTATTAAAGAGTCTACCACTGTAATATATGCTATAACATCTAACCTCAGATATCTAAACATATCCAATTAGGGAGTGTTTAAGTATTACGTAACGAATTGGGGGGGGGGGGGGAATGGGTCTTGTAAAACGTTTCAATGCGTTACAGGGGCGGGAGGGGGTCTCTTGAACTATGCGTTACGTAACTTTGTTTTTTTTTAACCCTTCAGAACGGTCGCGTAGAGAGATTCTCTCACCCATTTTTTAAAACGTTTTTTTTTTCTCAAAATTTCTAATGGTATGACCACTTGAACATTTTTCACAAAATTCAAAAGGACAGGGCTAAATCATGAAACGATGTAATAAAATGTATGATTAGTAGTAAAAATTAATTAGAACACAAAAAGAAAACATTAGAAATCTCTTGCTTTTAAAAACAAGACATTTCAAATGGTAATAAATAATATTAACGCGATTAAAACAATAACAAAGGTATTTTAGCGAGTTTCCGCTACTTTACGCCACATAATTGTGACTTTTAGGTAAAAATGGAAATATTACTAGGAGGGAGGGGGGTAGGGGGGGTACAGAAAAACATTACGGCACGTTATATTGGGTCAAAAATATCCAAAAATTGTGTTGCGTTATACTTGAACGATCCCTTACCCACTCATCAGCATCGTACGATTAAAATCGGATAACTTAAAATGTAATTCTTCTCATCACCATTAGGGGGTACTGTTTATATTTTATTTGGCCGCGAACTAATTTATGTGAGTAAAACTCACGCAGAACTCTATAGTTAGATATTAAAGCGTTACTCACTCAGTCATCCTGTCATAGCAGTCAAACAGGTGCTTATCGAATATCAGTATCACGAACATATAACCGACTGTCATCACAGAGAGAAGAATCCCTTTGATCAGTATGGGCAACCTCAGAAACACAGCCACTGCCAACATGCTAAGATAACACCCCAGGGTGATGTAAAGAGGCACTGGACAGGCCAAATGGTTGTCGCTACACCAGAGGTTCGCAGCCGCGTCTCCACTCGTTGCTTTTATCTCATCCATTGTTAAATTTTCAGCGAGTTTTTTACATATGTCGATTTCTTTACATGTTATCTGTAACAAAAGTAAATTCTTATTGACATTAACTTACAATAGTAATAAATAAATACCATATATTTGGACATTACACAGCGCCATGTAGTCCCAAAGTAGGATAGTTTATGGTTATGGGTCCTGGACAATTAATACACTACTTATTTTACTGCTTTTGTAAATAAATACATATTATAGATAAACACCAAGAGAGGAACGGGAATCGAAGCCGTGACCCCCGCAGGCATTACGACGTGCGTTAGCCGTTACGCCACTAGTAAATTATTTATTATGTTTTACATTACTTTTGGTTTCTACTAATACCGGATCACTTAAAATGAATGTTGTTTATACTCAAGAGTAGTACAGGATACTTTAGGGTAACAAGATATTCATATTTAGCAAATATATTTTTATCCACAAGGGTTGTACAATCTTACATCTACTTCATAACAGGTCAATTATATTTAACTTTTGTAATATTTTTTTTCGGAATCACATTCATTAAACGAAAAAGCTCGTGAAACTTTACTATCAAAAGTATTGCTCACCACATTTACTTGTCCGACAGCGTAACTTAGTACAATAGTGAAGGTTGTAATGGCGTTCCTTAAGGCGAATGGTCTAGAAACATCGCATGGGATAAGCCTCAGCCTCGCAGCCAAAGTGAGGGCTAGTACTGCAGCGGACCACGCGAAGGCCGTTACGAATAATAGTAGCACTATTGTTGTCCGAGGCAGGATCGCGAATTGTAAAGCGCCGGCGGCCACTAGGGCGCTTAGTGCGGCGCTCAGGGAACCTGCCCAGCCGCCATCTGTTGATGCACGGTACTGAAAGTACATAATCATTTTTAAGTGGCAAATAATTGTATGGAACCGTTGACTTAACATTTCGATCTGATTCACAACATTTTCACGATATTTATTTTCTGCTGAACAGACACGTTAATTAAGCAAACATTATAAATTAATGCAGGCTTTAATTATGAAAGTGAAATCTCTCGTTTAACCTAGTCTTACATTTTTAAAGGATCAATATTTACTTTCACTTTACGCTCGCCATTCGATAATTTAGCTTCATCAACGAAACTCTTCACTGTCTCCACATTTACAAAATATTACACTATAAAATAATATGAAATATACGCTCATTGTGTTACTTTTTAAATTCTACAAATAATATCGACGGTGCTTAATCCATAGTGCTAAATACCATGCATAGTGCTATAACACTTCTTTAGTTTGAATATTACTAATAAAATATGTACTTGTGCCTCCTTCTCGATGTCCTTAAAGCAAAGCGTGAGCAGGTGGACGTGAGTGGCCTTTTCGCGGTGCACGGAGCGGGCGTCTATCGCCTGCGCCAGGTACTTGTTCACGCGGTTCGTCGGCTGGTGATACACAGACGAATGACGCTTTTTCAAAGGCCGTTTGAACTTCTCTGTCACCTTATTCTGTAAGTATACAATCACGGTAACAATATTTGTATCCTCAATAATCATTATGACACTAATCACAACATACATTGGAGAAGGGAACTGACAACATCTAGACTGCTTTTAACTTTATAGGTCACAGGTGGCACATGAGGTCCATGCAGACTCCATGCTGGACAACTTGATATCTGTTCGGACTGACCTTAGAATGAAAAGTTCCGGACTCCAAAGCAGCATCACATTATACATATAAGTAGTAACAAAATATTAAAGAGTTAAAATAATATTTTATAATATCAAAATTGAATTTAGTATTTAGAAATTCAGTACTCCAAAATCTTGTTAGAAAAATCTCGGATATTTAAAAATCAAGTAAAGATCTCATCACAGTTTAAGTTATTTCTTTTCGAAAAAATAAATATTAAATTTATCAAACTTAGTTTTAGAGCTAAAATGAATGGGTGAGTAAACATGCAGGTAAATCGAAAAGTTAGGTGTCATGCCATGCTTCTAGTGCCTCAGGTGGCGAGTCGGAGCGAGTGAAACACAGTTCGGTGCATTTAGCTTTATTTCCAAACAAAATCAAATAAAACAATCGTGTAAAAACAATCCAACACTTTCAAAAGAAGAATAAGTTCAATAGTTCGAATAAGAAACGAGTTTCCAGTGAGTGGTTTCGAGTGCTCGCGTCCTTTATTCACTTAGTTCGGTCGAACATGTGAATCGACATGTGAATCGATTCGGGTGCTAACGAATTTAATCGTCAAAGGTGAATTCGATTGTTCCAGGTACCGAGTACCAAACAATGTTTGTACGGATTCAAAGGTTTTGTTCGGTGAATGGTGGAAAACAATAGTACACATTAACAACATTTTTGTCTGCGCTTACTGTTTCAGCGGGTAATTGCTGTGGAACTAATGTCCAAGGGCTGAATATCTGAAAAATAACGAGCAGACCCAGGTTAGTTGCTGGTGTATTTGAGTCTTCCACGCATTTACATTCCCATCACAATACTCGAGTTCATATTTAAATGCCAGGGGAATCTGTGAAGGTATATTCTGCAACGTTTATTTTATGAAACAATATTGTAGGAGAATGAGTGAAAGCTTGAACAGACCAGCAGCTAAATGAAATGGACTTTGTGCTGGCATATGCTCTTGGCACTTGAACAATTCTTCATAGTAATCCAGAAAGTGTTAATTTCGAAATCATTCTTATATGTTTTATCAAAATTCTGTGCGATGCCATCTATCTATGCTATATCGTAATCTTCGCAGAAATATTTAGATCCGTGTCGAAGCTTATATCGGTGCACGCCTTAGAACAGGTCAAAGCAGCAAAGATTTAGTTATAAACCATCACTCCAGTCAATCTAACTACCAGGAAACCATTAAGCGAGGTTAACATTCGACACACAAATTATGAAACGCATCGGCAATTATGAATCGCCATACCAATGCCTTCCACGTACAAACTTTAAGAAGCGTGAGATTCTCGGGCGACATCGCAATATGGCTTGTGGATTTATATCCGATAAATAACCATATTCCAATTCATCCACTCGTGTATGTAAAGGAACATACGCACATTTTTCAAAATATAAAAATCTCTTAGGTGCAAAATGTGAATGCGTGTGTGTCCCGCGTGTCCCACTTGCTTTACGCACTACTTGCGAATCTATCTGTGATAAAATAAATCATCTATGCAGTAACTGACAATAACAAACTAAAATGCTAATAACTATTACGAATACGCGGAAGGTATCTCTAATTTGTATGTGCGTGTAAGGCTTACAATTGCAGGGATGTATGAGTATAATTGTTGCTGAGCTGTTACAGCATACCTAATAGACTAGTTGAGCGTATTTACAAATGGTATTATAAAAAAAAACTCACTCATTTTGAAACTAGTCTACTAAGTGATGTAAAACTCGATATCGTTATCACAGATAGTTCGTTGCGTGAGTGGGCGCAAGTATATCGGTATGCGAATGTGTGGGGGTGCGCGTTTTGGATGATGGTTGTGTCGACCGTGTGGTGCGCTCGCAACGCGTGGTGCTGCATGACTGCGTCGAAGGTGTGGTGTTGGGGGGCGGTGGCGGGAGTTGGGGGGCTCGCCCGCAAGGCGGCGCTCACGTCTTCGGCCCGTAGCGATGCCAGCCGCAGCGCCTCCGCCGAACCAGGTTCCGCGTGAAGCGCACGCCGCAAGTCCAGCACCTGCCACACACGAGTGGAGTCATGCACACGGCCACATAGCCCCACGACATAGCTAATAATTTTCCGAATATAGTTCAAACCCCATGTTAGTCCTTCTCTGTCACAACGTTTATATAGTTACTACGCACAACAAGGATACACTCATCAACTCAAGTCTCAACTAATTTTTTTTATTTTTGATCGGGGGCAAAATAATTTAATTAATAATCTGGATCAGCCCAGATACATATAGAACCATCACATACTTCGTTCACATTACTATTAAACACAGCAGACAAAACACATCCAAAACTGTTCAAAAATTTGCCAATTTATTAAACCATCAAGAGGAACCATTCGATGAACATTCGGGAAACGGTGTTTACGGTTTAACATCTAGATAGTAAAAAATTACATAAACAATAAGAAAATCGAATTATTAACAATAAACGGCTTACCTTAGGCAGTGGAAAGCGGATCGCCGGAACGAGAAATTTTATCACTCGAGTCGAAATATTCTGAAGAGTAAGACAAAGCCGTGGACATTGAACTCGTTCTGTTTAGCCATGTCCAACAAGTGCAATACGCTCTCGCAATAAAGTGCAATAGTTCAATAGTAAGTATTTAATTGAATATTTAAAATGTACCAATACAAACGACAAAGATCCTCAGCGAACAAATGATACGGAAATCGCCAGAATTCGGTGTGATATTTAAAAATTACGCGTGCAAATGAATTCCTCTGATAGATCTTATTTCAATGAGAAGTGATTCAGGTGACTCTTCGTGGATTTTAGGGTTCATTTACGATTCTCAAACAAATACCTTCCTAGCGTTGTTAGCTTTCAGCTCTTGGGGAGAAGCCGCCATGTTTGAGAAGGGAACGTCTACATTGAATTTGATGGAGTGGAGAAGTTGGACTACCACATTGGAGACGTTTTTGAAGGAGAGCTTGCGACGAGATCCTGTGCCGAGACCGATGCCACCAGAAAGACACATCTGTAAGTACGAAAACCCATTAGAAAGCTGGCAATTGGCGCTTGTAACAATAATTAATAGTAAATTATTATATTAATATAATAATAAATTGCATACGCTACCTTACAATATTTTTATACTAAAATGCTATCTTGTGACGTAACATTACAAACAAATATCATTAGTGGTCACGTCGTTCGGAATCTATTGAGATTTATTAGTTCTATGTATTAGCTAAAACTGTTTTTTTAATAGAGATTTAATGAAATTTATTGCGATTCATATTAAAGACAAGAAAATCAAAAGAAAGGCGCCGTATGGAGTAAAATTCGACATCCCTTGGCAAAAGTGATCCAAATATTCCAGATTGACTTACTTTCCTCCGCCTTGGTGGGGGTATGATGAAGTATGTTTGGATAGAATGGTCTCTGAGGTAGGCGTTGCGGCTGGAGCCATGGCCGGGCTCCACCTCGTACGCGCCGCCGAGACATTCCAGCGTAGCTTGCGTTATGTGCACCCGGCTACAAACATATTATACCTTCATTAGTCTTCGGTTACATCCAAGGATTTATTTTCTAATCTCAATGTACGTGTCGCAGGATTTTTATACGAATACAATCATTTTGTTTTTGGTTTTAACGACGGCGAATACCGTGACTCCCAAAACCAAACTGTCCTTTATTCCATTATTCACCTTTTACGACGTCCAAGTTAAACACGTAGTCCCTATTCGTTAGTCTCGCTAACTGCACTATCGGGTCTGAAACAGACACCAGGAACAATGAATTTGATCTCCGTTTATTGTCACTATGACTGTATTTAATGTTGAAATATTACAAGATTTCTCTAAAAATATCTTTGGAAATAGCCACAATTTTTGTTTCCCGTCAACTTAAAAACAATATAATATAATTATGCTATTTAATCATGAAAAATAAAACATATTGTTATATTAATAGCTTTAGCTTTATTGTATAAAATTCAAATATATTTTTACTTTACCCAGGTTCGCCACCAGCTTCCATATTGTTAGCAAGAGTGACGTCATTCGACCAAACGTCGTATTGCCACTTGCGCAGGCCCAACACACCGCAAAGCACACGCCCCGTGTGGATGCCCACGCGCATATTCAACTGAACGTCCGTGGCTTCCACCACTGATCTATAACCACAACTAATTTTTTTCAGTAATATTACAAGTGAAATGCATTCTTCCATTCATAATAATATATATTTTGCAAATAAACTTGTGTAAAACTTATGTAAATAATAACCATCCTTTCATTCGTCCATAAATAAAAAAAAACCTTGTATATTCTTGTGCCAATCTCACCAATCTCAAAAACGTGCAAAAATGTATCTGTGCAACAGTATTAGTATACTCAGACACGTGACCGAATGCAAGCTTCGGACGAAACCAGGAGGAATTTTTAAGCGCTAAAGAAACTTCAAGATCTGCAATTAATTTAAAACAAGTGACAATTATTCCACAATCTATTCGAGTTACTATTCCTCGAAGTTCAAGATTCACTAAACAGCAGCGATGACGTAAGCAATTCAAGCTGTACACATTTATTGTCCTAGAAAACCATAGAGCTGTGGAGTTGAACAAATTTCAGTAACATTTAATATTTCCCCGTTGCAATTTTAAGCTGTTCTGCATCGTAGGCTATCGTGTGAGGTTCTGAATTTTGCTTCTTCAAACATTCCGCAAGTCTCCATAATCCATTACTTTTAAGTAGTAAGCGGCAAACATTGTGAAATGGAGAATCATTAAATTTTGACAAGATTAACATACTCCTAGTCTATTCAAAATTTACTCAAGATGAACTTTAATTAGACCTCCTAAAAATACAATGAAACGTCGAAATCTCGGTATCTCAGATTACTTGAAAAATTCCTTGAGAAATTTATACCAGTATACGAGTAAGACACTCCACAGCTACCTTTGACATTTGTTTGAAAAGTACAGTTCAAAGAAAATTTGTTTCCACTATAAAAACCAATCTCCTGCTTCGTATTGTTTTATAAAGCATTAAAACCGTGTCTGAGTTTACGTAATAGCATTATTGCGTATTGGCAGTATTCCTTGAATTTTGATTTATAAAGGCGAAAATTAAGCGAGTATTCATCTAATTGCCGATTTAAAAACGAAAGCGAGAACAAATAACGTAATCATGGAAAATAAACATGAATAGGTAAAATCTTTATTTGTGTCGAATTTATTTACAAGCTATAAATTTAGTTTAGAAACACTTAAGCCATAACTCTCTCAGTTTAGATAGACAACTTCAAGACGTATGAGTATAATATATATAAATTGGCAAGAACATCCTCACCTAGGAATGTTGTCTATGGTTTGCTCTAAATAAAAGTGAGCAAATGTAAACACGACGTTCGATACGATTGGTTACAATAAGTTTATCTTTGTCAGGAAAACATTTCCAGCAGCCAACGAAATATATTTTTATTTTTTTCAATCTATATTTAAAATTTTAGTAATATAGAACCAGCAATAAAGCTCAAAATAAGTTATGAATGAGTTATTAGCGAACTCCTTAAATTATGCCAAAGCAAAACATTGTTGATAAACATTAATGAGTAAATAAGCAATCTATAACCAAAAAAAACTCATGAGAAGTTCAAAGACTTATTTACCACGTTGTACGAACGCCGTTTAATTTATTAATGACCGATAAAATATGTAACGTGGAGATAATCTAAACCGCATTCATGATCAAGATAACGTTCTCGTATTTGAATCATGTGAACGAGGATCGATTGAACAATTACGATATTTACTGCTGACAAATTAACTTCTGGTATTTGTATGACATCTACAAAACTACCGTGACAGTATTTAAAGAATTTTTAAATGAATTATTATTTAGTGATTAATCGTACCTTTGCCAAAGCTAATAATTTTATTCAGGCAGCTTCGGGGTTGACATTACTCGGATAAATTGCGAAAAATGAATGGAATTGAGAATAAGATTAGCGCTCTCAGAAATTTACAGAATTAGATAACAAGATGAGACTGAATTTCAACGTTTAATATGCCAAATTTCGAATATTTAAGCTAATTAATTAGATGACTTAGCAATGGGTATGCCACTGAAATTATTTTTACAAGTGGCCATGCTGTGTTTTTTTTAGTATAATAAAACAAACAAACCGACAAACTTCACTCAACTACGTTTAATGACTCCGAGTAAAATTGAAGATTTGTGGTCGATTATAAAGGTATTTACTATGAATAACTTTGTATTTACATGTTAAGCGAGAAATAGTGAAACAAATGGACCGAGAATAATTTGGAAAAATATTATTTAATAACATTTTCTTTGCACTGCTTCAGTGAGATTGTTTTAACAACTGTATACAATACTTTTTATCGGCGACAAATTTAATACGCTTTTACAGTTCAAGGATGGGGGGGGGGGGGGGGGCGAAGAGCGATGACATTTGCCGTTATGCAAGCAAAGAATACATTATGGTGCACATAATGTGAATTGTTTACTGCTTTGACATTAATGGACACGAATTTAATCATTCAACATTAGACTTCAGTTTCATTACTCCTACCGTAGCTATAAAACTTGATCATAATAATTGCGTACTTAATTAAGATTACTGCTGAAACAGCGACAGACTTATAATTCTTAATTAGTGAGACAAAGTAATTGTTTTTCTGGCTAATTTCGGTTGACTAAACAAACCCACGGAATGGTGGTACATAAACATTAAAATAGAATACGTATCTAATAATTAATAATTGTATATAATAAAACAGGTAACGGTTGCCTTTGTTATTTATTAAAATTTAAATTCTATTATTTTTGAATTCCAAACAATAAACAAAATTCTAGTAATATAAACCGTGCGAAAGCAAAACCCGCAAATAACCAATAAAAATGCACTTTATTAATTAAAATTTCAATATTATTCAATAAAATGGACGCAAAACAACAGTAATCGGATTCACTATAATTAATTCCCATCGAATCACACTCATTTCAAATATAGGTCACAATCGAATTAAAAGCGTAAATTACTAGGACGGGATAGTCTACATTTCACAGCAAAACAGTTGGCTGCCAATAACAGTAACCAGCTTGAAGGTGGTAGAAATGTGGTTTATTTATACTCGAAATTCAGTTTCCTGCGTTTAATGTTATTTATTACTATTATATCACTCTTTTAACTGGCAAAATCCGGTGTATTTTATTACAAGATATGTAACCGTTTTCCTAAAAATATTCACTGTCAAGAATTGTAACAAGTATGTGCCGATTGGACTTTGGAAGTCAATGCAAATCATATTTTTTTTATTGATAATGTGCAATATATTATAGGTCATTCTCTCGACCACCGAAAAAATTTACGTCATTTCACACATTACCTTTGTAAATTATCTCATTATCATTATCCACAAAGTAAGTGTCGGTCGCTGGTGATCGTCGAATGGGTTAAATGCTTAATTTATTGCAGAGAGGGGTCATAAGCATGTGAGCCACGTATTGGTTTGATATTACCTGTGCACAAGTATTTTTAAAATCAATTAGTACAATTGCATAAAATATTACTAGTTACGTTTGTAGTTCCATTTAACCTGTCAGTCTTCGGTTTAATTTAGTTTTTTTACTGCCAAAAAACAACAGACAGCCTGATGGTCCACTCAATAGAAAGCAGTTACTGCCACCTATAGATGTTTACGAAGCCAGGGGCATCGCTAACACATTGTCTTCTGTATAAGGGAACTGGAACCTGAATCACTCATGCCACAAGGCTATTATGGCGGAATATTTAGAGACCAAATGTTGTTGCCTTTCAAACGGGCTTGGGGCCCTATCACCTAGCTAGGGTTGTGTAGTCGCCTTTTACGACAGACCGACCCCAGCAGCAGGGGGTCAGTATTCTGACTCCAGCACGGAGAAAACATATGTATCTCATGCATGAAAACGTATGTTAATCAAAATGTAGTACTTCATATCTTTTCTTATAATTTAAGAAGTTGAAGTAAATTTTTGTTTAGGTCACAAAAATAATTTGTATAATATACTCGATATACCATGAATTACGGCCGTGTAATATTGGCCAAAAATAAGACTAGATTTTTTTTATTATTGTAGGACAACAGACAGGCTGACGGCCCACTTATAATTTAGCCGTTTCTGTCGCCTATGGGTGTTTGCAACGCCAGTATTGCACCGCGATCACGCTGCTGTCCCATAAGGGTACAGGAACTTGGGACACTAATGCCAGAACACAACACAAAGTTATTATGGCGGCATACTTAAGACCAAACGTAGTCGCCACCCAGACGAGCTTGGGGACCTACCATGTAGCCAGGGTGGGTTGTTTTGTCGTCTTTTACGACAGGCCGACCCCGGCCGCAGACGTCAGTATTCTCTCTCCGCCCCTACACGGATAAAATAACTACGACGTCGCTTGCGCGGGGAGTCTTTAAAGGCCACTAATAGAATTAGCAAATGTCTTAAATATATTGTGATAATTCACACAGCGCTATCTAGAAACAATGTAAGTACCATAGCACTTGTATATAGGTACGAAACAACTGGTATACTACTTATAGGTATACTTTTCTTTTGTAAATAAATACATATTGTGTGTGACTTGTTGATTAACTATTAAAAAATCACATACTGTTTTCAATGCTTTTTGTTTATGTAATCTAAGTTACTCGTATGAATAAGGATACTGTTTCGGTACACTAAACCAACACAAAATCCCTAATATATTACAATTCTGGAATCATATCCGAAGGTGAACAACCAATATTATCCCCAAACGTGTTCCTTAATTTCTAAGTCTTAAAGTTCCCCTAACGCTTAAGTGAAGTTCGATAGATCCCGCAAATGTTTTATTTAAGTTAGTAACAAGTCTCACAAACCAACGTAAGTCAAACACAAATTTGTAGTTGAATGGATATAATGGGTAGGTTATTTACCGCTAAAGAGAAATCATTACATATACAACGTCACAATAAACAAGCTGTTTATTAATTTAACACTGTATAAGAAGTTATTATGTCACTCAACATGGTTAGATTGTTACGCAGCTCAGAAGTTTATTCACGACCACGTACATATGCAGAGTTTCGAACAAAATTAAATTATAATCCGGGGGCAACCGTACGCACGGGTTAAATCCGAAACATACATACAATGCAATTATGATATTCCTTTGGTTTTACTTAACTTAGTTAACTTTAGTGTCCGAAGCGGTGAATTAATTACAATGATAATTATAGAAGGTATTATAGTACTGGACAAAAGTTGTGTGGCTTCTTTATGATCCTTTTATCCAATTTGCAACAACGTGTTACCCGTATATGCATGTATAAACCCCTCATAGCTCCTGAATGGGAAATTACATTATCTATACTTATATTATGTACTAGCAGCCCGTCCCAGCTTCGCACGGGTATTTAACAAATAATTAAAAATTAAACCCTTCTATTTTTTTTCGGTCTCGGGGAAAAACCTCTCTTGACGGGTTCCCCCGGCCCGGGGGGACCGAGGGATATAAGGGACTCCGGAAAAGATGTTCGACCATCCGACTACCCACTAAAAAACCCCGCTGTTCTCCTATCGCCTACGCCCGGGCCCACGGATATATGGCCTGCCGATCTCGTGGCCCGGGCCGGCGCCGGCCCACGCTTTGTCTTAAAGCGGGCCCCTTCTAAAGTGCTGGCGCCAGGGGGTCAGGGTTTCGTCCCCCCGGCGCTCTCTTGTAACAACTCTAGGAGTTGAGGGGGGCTGCGGAACAGCACGCGGCCTTCTCCCTCACGGCAATAGTGCGGGCGGCGGATCCTCCCCCGAGGGGCCACCCGCGGCCGCTTTCTACGGCGGCCGGAGATCGTTGCCCGCCCTCCAAGGATGTAAGAGGTAGACGGAAAGAAAGGTAGGACTCTGTCGCCTCGAACGGAGAGGGGAGTGAAGTGACGGATGCTCGGGCACCTCGGGTACGCACACCCGTGCACTCCTCGGACAGAGGAGCGCCCCTGAGGGCAAACCCTTCTATTTGCGTCAGGTTACTAAAAAAATAAAATTATAAAGAAAGTTTGAATATTATTATTTCTATGAGCTTTTATTTTAATGATTTTTTTTTTGCTATTACTTTTTATTTATTTTTCGTTATTTTTTAATAAGTATTCTAATTTTTGTAAAAACCCCAGTGACGCACGCCTACACTGCATAAGGTGCTGCCTAGCTAGCCGAACAGGGTGAGCGGCTACCACGCAACATTTTTCTAATACTTACATTTTTAAACTCGTGATATCTTTCGAATGGAATATCCGAATTGAATAATTCAAAAAGTTATATAAAGGTATTGAAACAGTTTTGAATATGAAGTAATTTATTTTGATAAGATTTGATTAATACCAAGATCCAAATAAAGAGCATTTTCTAGGGGCGGCATTTCAATTAATTTTTTAAAATAAAAGAACACTTATTGTGGCATAACTATAATAGTTAGACATATACTGTCGCGACACTTTTTGTAAATAATGATGTGTTCTGCAAAGTTGTAGTACATTATTTTATTCTATCATCAATAGTTTTCGCAACGCACGCGATTTAAATAATATTTTAGGTAATTTTTTTACACTTTGGGTTACATTATTAGAGTTTTAGTAAGGATCCCTAATTTTTTTGAAAATATAATATAGCCTATGTCACCCGGGGATAGTGTAGCTTCCCAACAATGAAAGAATTTTTTAAATCGGGTCAGTAGTTTCGGAGCCTATTCAAAGCAAACAAACAAACAAACAATCAAATCTTTCCTCTTTATAATAGTAGTATAGACAATAGTCCGCCCACGACCGATCACTACGGCGTCTACGGCGGCCGGAGGTTTGTCGCCAACCTCCGGCGACGAGTGGCCTTGCGTGAGCGGGAGGGAAGCTTAGCTCGCTCCCTCTACCTCTCCGCCGCCTCCTACACGGACATGACTGCCTCGCAGAAGGCGGCGACATCGTCCCATCCAGCTTGGCCTCCGACCATCGCTAGGATGAGGAATAAATTCAGAAAATACTAAATTTATTTTAATTATTATATCATCATTATACCTATTTACCTACCTCTCTCATCTAGCTCCAACGGAACGCCTGTGGAGGTCACGGCTTCAATTCCAATCCCGAGTATGTATGTTTACGTATAATATACATTTATAAAAATAAGAGTTATATTGTTTCCTTTGGGACTGGATATTGTGGTGTACATTATGCCAGAATATTTATTTGTTTCGAATTTAAATAATCTATCACTAGTTAGTACACGTATTTTAAAGAATGAAGCTACAGAAAATTTTATAATCGTATACACAAGCAATATATAATTGTATCGCGTACAACGATGGCTAACTCTCAAACTACGAAAATGAAAATTATATAATAGTAATAAATATAAGATCAGGAACCAACATATTTCATCTCAAAATACGCTCCGCTCATACAAAATTCTATCATAAACCCTACGTTATGATAGGGAACCAACCACCACTATGAGCGATTAGGACGGAATTAGCAAAACTAATTGCGTCAAATGTCGTCTTACTAGACGAAATGGTTCTGGAGTACGTAAATATTCTATTTCCTAGTTTAATAATATATCAGGCAGCAATACCATCACGGACCGAAATAACTTTATTCTTGAGCCTGTATTCACTGGCTCATAAACACGAGACGTAATAAAAATACGTATGATATAAATGAGAATTCACATTCCATGGACAAAGTTTTACATTAATTAATTTATTATGTACTCTCATATAGTACTTTCTTTATTCGCAGTTGCAATCAATACGTCAGAGTTGTTTATAGTTTCATTTGGGGTGATTACTTCAACGAAGGTCGTTCATAATAGCCGACAATAGAGTTAATCAAAGTGTAAACTTAATTACTTGTAGAGTGCTCGTATACTGCAAGTTTATTATTCTGGCGGCATTTAAATGAAAAAGAGAATTGATATCATTTAAAAAAATACGCCAATAAATAGCTGGCAGCTTAGTCTACACAATGGTGTAGCAGAATTCCAAATTTGATTTCAAATTTCCGAATTTTCATCTAATAAATGCATGTAGATTGTTTTCAATATGTATTCCGTCAGAATTTCTGCATTTAATAACATTTTTTTAAAATAAATTATCGTTTTTCTTTTTAACTGAGCTCTGAGCTGAATGTGATTGTTAACTAAACTCTGTGACATCCTACCAAAGTGATCATTTCTTAAAAAATATGGATACGCGCCCACAAAAGCCACCCAAGTCATGGCGTTGCTGGATGCAAGGCATAGTCAGCGTGTTGTGGCATAGAGTATAGAGTGTATCAGCGTTATCAGGAGACTGGTATGTTTACTCGCTGTCCATGATCTGGTAGACAGCGAGTCACGTCTGACCAAGATGACCGGTATATTGTGTCAGTTTATCTAAGAAATTGCCATTTTAACTCTATTCAACTGCAGCAACAACTCCGTGAGGTTCGATATGATTGACTGTAAGCGATTCTACCATAAGAAGATTGGCAGAGGGTGACATGAAACCTCATAAACAAGCTAATGGCCCAAAATTTACGGTAGACCACCGAAGAGCGCGAGCACTTGAGCACTTAAATTGGTTATACTTACAATGGAGCAAAGTTCTCTTTCCTGACGAGAGTAAGATCATGCTGTATGGTAATGACGGAAGAAAGAAGATGTATTGAAGAGAGGGAGAGCGTTTTGCACGGTGATGCATTGAAGAAAGAGTCAGTTACGGTGGCGGTTCATAGACGGTATGGGGAAGCATAAGCGCCGATAGAAAAACCGAACTTGCGTTTGTATCTGGACCTCGGTTACCGTCATTATATGGGTCACGTTACATCGAAGATTGTCTGGAGCCTCATGTGGTACCCTATGCACATTTTATTGGCGAAGACTTCAATTTTATGCAAGACAATGCCATTGAATTTATTTTATACATATAAATTTGAAACATTAATATTCGTTAAATGATACCTTTTCAAGGGTCATCACGAATCGTCTCGCGCGCAGATTTGACGACTTCCAGCCTCCCGAACAAGCCGGATTCCGAAAAGGTTTTAGCACCATAGACCACATACATACGCTGCGGCAGGTTATACAGAAGACGGAGGAGTATAACCAGCCACTATGCTTGGCGTTCGTGGACTATGAGAAAGCCTTTGATTCGATCGAGACCTGGGCGGTGCTTCAGTCTCTCCAGAGGTGCCACATTGATTATCGATACATCAAAGCGTTGAAGTGTTTGTATGAAAACGCCACCATGTCAGTCCGTCTCCAGGATCAGAACTCGAAACCTATCCGACTGCAGCGGGGAGTCAGACAAGGCGATGTCATATCGCCGATGCTGTTCACTGCTGCGTTGGAAGATGTCTTCAAGCTTCTGGACTGGAACGGACTGGGCATCAACATTAACGGTGAGTACATCACTCACCTTAGATTCGCAGATGATATCGTAATCATGGCTGAAACCATGGAAGACTTAAGCCATATGCTTGATGGCCTCAATACAGCTTCCCAAGGAGTAGGTCTCAAAATGAACATGGACAAGACGAAGATCATGTCTAATGTCCATGTCGCACCTACCCCCGTAACAGTTGGGAACTGTACTTTCGAAATTGTTGACGAATACGTCTACTTGGGTCAAACGATCCAGTTAGGCAGGTCCAATTTCGCGAAAGAGGTCACTCGTCGAATCCAACTCGGATGGGCAGCGTTCGGGAAGCTCCGTAAAATCTTTTCGTCCCAAATACCGCAGTGTCTCAAGACGAAGGTTTTTAACCAATGTGTGTTGCCAGTGATGACATACGGAACGCAGACGTGGTCGCTAACTATGGGCCTTATGAGAAAGCTCATGGTCGCTCAGAGAGCAATGGAGAGGGCTATGCTCGGAGTTTCCCTGCGAGATCGAATCAGAAATGAGGAGATTCGCAGGAGAACCAAAGTAACCGACATAGCCCGGATGATTGCAAAACTGAAGTGGCAGTGGGCTGGGCACATAGCTCGAAGGACTGATGGCCGTTGGGGCAGAAAAGTCCTCGAATGGCGACCGCGTACCGGAAGACGCAGTGTTGGTAGGCCCCCCACAAGATGGACCGATGATCTGGTCAAGATCGCCGGGATAGGTTGGATGAGGGCAGCGCAGGACCGATCATCGTGGAGATCTTTGGGGGAGGCCTTTGTCCAGCAGTGGGCGTCTTCCGGCTGAAATGATGATGATGATGATGATACCTTTTAATATCCATAATTAACTGGCATTATTTATATTTTTCATTAAAGGTAAAAAAAATTAAACTCATTCACAAAACCAAACTTCAGAGGTGTTTCGATTTTTTTGATGAGAAGTGTTCTTGATTCGGGGGAAGTAGACGTCCCGACGACTACTAACTCCCCGTGGCCGCCACGTAGCCCCTGCCCCGTAACTGCAACTGCGATCGACACACCCCACTGCGCCAAGCTCTGGTTCAGTAGGTCCTGAGCAGTGGCGCAGTGGTTAAAGTTGGTTTGAAGGATATGGACCGCGAATGTTATAGTTCTATTCCCTCCAAACCAACCCGCTGCGATTCGTGGGTGGCGACTACCCTCGGTGGTGCTGCAGCTTTGACTGCATTCCTCCTCCCTTTGGCTTTGGACCTTTTGGCCAGGACGTTCTGGTGTCTGATCCCCAGTCCTGCTGCTGCGGGTGCTTCGACTCTTGCAGCTGCTGCTGAGACTGGGGATCAGTTTTCTTCGTCTTCTCAGGATTTGTGGGATGGGCCCCGCGCCGCGCATTTAGCTGCGCAGCAGGGCCCCGGCTCATCCAGTTCTGCACCCGTTTGCCCGCCGTTTCGCAAATAGTGCAATGCGGACCGATGGCCGGTTGTTCCGCAGCGCAAGCACTGGTCGCTGCGAAGTGCGAACTGCCGCTGAGGTACACTGCGGGGCGACATGAACACGCTCCCCCCCCCCCCCCTCCCCAGGCAGTGGTAACATCGCTGGGCACTGCGCGGCAGAACTCTCATACTCTCTACCGAGACCTATCCCAGCGTGAGGAGCCTCGTCTTGGCAAACTTTTTCGCCGAAGCCGAAAGGACAGGACAGGTGGTGACAGGTGGTCACCGTGAAGGCGGGCAACCCATCCTGGGCTTCCCGGAACTTCTCCCCCAGCTTTACCTTGCTGGGAGAGCAGCTTGCTTCTTTAACTATGTGACAAACGCTGTTATATTCGTATGAAGAGGATTTTTAACTAAGCCGTTTAACCAGATAAATAAAAAAAAAATAAGCTTAATCGAGTTTATATTAACATCAATCGTTATGAAGAAATTGTTTATTTCTGTTTACAACTACCAATTTTATCTGACAGCGATTTCCTAGTAATACTTATAATATAAACACACCGTCAAAAATGTTTTATAAACTCATCATTTCAATTATCTTTAATACTGGTATACATAGATGTGGAAAAACATCTACCACCTGCGTTTTATATTACATGTCGTTAAACATTAACTATTAATGCAAACAATTGTTTATCAACCTGTTAAAAAGTAACATATCGTTTATATGCAAGAAACACTTTCGTGATGAAATCGTAAAGATAACAGGTGGTGATGCGTTTAAATAGTGCAATTCTCTTGGACTGTATTTTGTTCACGGATATTATTAACATATTAGTCTACAGATTTAATAGTTCTAGGGACAATGGTTACATTGACATCATCCGAGACATGTACCGCGATTTCAATTCCGTAGTTCGGACTACTATTGGCGACACGAAGCCTTTCCCCATCACGTAAGCGTAAGCTGACTGTTGTCATTTGTGACTCCAAGATGACAATTAAGTTCAAAGGACAGGTCTAAGACCATTATCAGGCCTGTCTCTTTATACGGCTGTGAAACGTGGCCGGTACTGGAGCTACACAAGCAGGAACCGCGTGTCACAGAGATGAATATGCGATGGATATGTGTAGTAAACTCGGAAGAATCGTGTTAGCGGCAACCTTCATGTCCGTGACATTGCGGATAATTACAGGATACCCTTCTTTTTTTGGATTTTAACATTCGCAGTTAATTATAAATGCCCATATAATATTATTTTTAAATTAACCTAAAACGATTATATTCGTATCTAAGTGGCGTAAAAATACCTATATATATTATTACGCTCTCTTTAGTTAAAATTTTCCTACAAGGTTTATTGAATATGGGGACAGAAGTATCTTCATAAGATGTATTCTGCTACTGCAGTTGACAATGAAACCAAAAATAAGGCATCGTTTATTACCCGAAGTTTAAGAACTAAAAAGTATTTTAAATAAAGAAAAATCTTTATGAATAAGTTTATAAACAAGTTTGAATTGAGATCGAATATTATTTTTAATTATAAGCGTTGATCATTTTTATTTATTCATTGAAAACTATAATTTGTTACATACAAAAGAGATAATTTTAAAAATCAAACATGGGTCCATAGAAAAACAGTATAGTTATTGTTTGTCATTACTTATTATTGTTTTTTTTTTCTTTTTTTTTTGTATATATTGTTAATGTACACCGCCATTATTTAGTCCTTAATGTGATCCTGGTTAGGTTGTCTGGAAGAAATCGCTTATTAGCGATAAGAACGCCGATTGTTCCTTTTTTGTAAATTTAGATTTTAAGCAGTTTTTATTTTTATTTGGTGAACAATAAAGAGTTTTCTATTCTATTCTATATTTATGACGCGGAAGACGTTTTTTTTGTGTGTTAATCTGTCAATAAAATTGGTGTCAGGAGTCACTTTTTATGAGATTGGTGATCTTACGACCTCATCACAAGTGTTTATTTCCTGTACTAAACACTATGTGTAGCATATATTCTGAAAGGACAAACGTAGTCATTAAATCATTCTACGAACCTTGATTTTTCAATCGAAAGCAACCTATGTAATTTTTTCACCTACCTACACTTGGTGTATGTATGTGGCAATTCCGCCTTCACCCCGATTACCTTGGGCGTGCCTCTGCCAACTTGCTCTAACTTCCGGTACCTCGGATCATTAATCCAGAATAACGGTGAGATAGGCCGGGATGTGACAAACACAGTGAATACAGAATGGATGAAATGGCGACAGGTCTCATGAACAATTTGCGATCCACAAATGCCGTTTAGACTTAAAGGTAAAATTTAAAAGTCCGTTATAAGACCTGTCATATTGTATGGATCAGAGTGAATGCTGCATCTAGCAGAGATGCAAATGTTGAGATGGATGAGCGGAGTTACAAAAACTGAGAAAATTAGAAATGAGTATATTAAGGGAACTTTGAAAGTAACACCAATGATTGAGAAGCTGAAAAGTAATAGGTTAGCCTGGTATGGCCATATAATGCGAAGAGAGGAGCATCATGCAACAAGGAGGGTGCTAGAAATGAGAGTGGATGGATACAAGAGGAGAGATAGACCAAAGAAAAGATGGATAGATTGTGTAAAAGATGATATGGTTAAAAAAGGTGTGAATGTTCAGATGACGATTAATAGAGGAGAGTAGAAGGAGAGAACATGTTGTGCCAACTCCACATAGTTTGGGATAAGGGCAGGAATAAGAAGACTTGGTGTAGGTATGTGTTAAGGTACTAGCTCAGTGGTGTTATACTCGAAGACAAATCTAGAGATCCCGGGTTCGAATTCCACGGTGATCGGTGGCATGCACCGCTTTGGCAGTTTTTCTTGCCTAATGTAGTACATATTAAAGAATAATTGCCATGTACCGACGGTGAAGGAAAATATCGTGAGAAAACCTTCATACCGCGATTACCGGTATGTGTAACCCGCCAATCCTCCCTGGGCCAGTGCGGCGGGTATACTGCCCGTAGGATATTCACTAAAAACTATATTTTCGCGAAAAGCTATGGCTACACCAGCCACATTACGCAATACGAAGTCACTAGCAAAACGGCATGCGACATTGATTTTTAAATGCGTTAATTACGCTGAACATATGGTATATTAGCAGCGGGAGTCCCGGTCACAACGATTATATTTAGATGGGCTTCTGAGCCAATGTAGATAAGCCTGTATCGCGACACGCTCCGATGCGCTTGTCCCCAACAGGCGGTCGCACGTGCCACCCCGCGCGCCCTATTCCGGATTAAATAGCTTCAAGGCTTATTAGGCTTATTGAGAGCTTCATTTAGAATCTAATTAATATTATTTGGATCAAATCGGTACACTAGAGTAAATACACAGTTTTTTAGGAACTAGATGTTTTAAGAATAGCGAAATATATTGAGAATTATTTATCTACATTTTTAGAAGCAAATTATGTTGTTGTAGTACGAAAATGCTTGTAAGAAGGATTTATTCGTTGCTTTATACTGCAGGCTGGGCAGTACTTTATAACTATTTACTCCTTGTCATTCCAGACCTCACAAACCGGGAATAATTATATAGTAAATATAATTATAACTATAAAATATTAGTAAATTTTTCAATGCATTTATAATTTTATAAAAACCATCGCTGGCGAGTTAGTTTTTTTTTAACAGCAGAGGGGCATTTAATAGTAAGCAGTTACCGTCGCCTATAGATGGTTACCCATAAAGGTATAGGAACCTCAGTGACAAATTCCGGAACACAACACAAGGTTATTATGACGGCATGCTTATACAGGCTTTGTCGTACTACGTAGCTAGGGTTGTTTTGTCGTCTTTTACAACAGGCCGACCTCGGCCGCAGGGGTTGGTATTACTACTCCATCCTTTCACGGAGAAAATTTCACCTTTCTTCTTTAGCCATCGTTTTGTTTTGGAAACGGTGGTTTATAAATTCGTGTAACCCTTAGATCATTTTTCGAATATTGTAACAGCAAATCAAAGTAGCCAGTGTCTAAAAACTCATTGCTAAGTTATGACTGTCGTATTTACTAAACAATCTTTGAAAATAACTTTTAATATGCTAATTCTTGCTACCAGCTGTTTAGTGGAACTGTCTTAAAATCTAGTTTATGAACAAAGAAAATTAGTGAGGCCGCTTATCTATTATTATCTATTATCTTATCAAATCTTGTTTTACAACACGAATTGGCATCATAACAAAAAATGACGTACCAACCGCAGAATTTCAGATACACGTAAAATTAGACCTTGTGAA
Source organism: Malacosoma neustria (assembly GCA_963693495.1). NCBI lineage: Eukaryota > Metazoa > Arthropoda > Insecta > Lepidoptera > Lasiocampidae > Malacosoma > Malacosoma neustria. The sequence goes on from OY856376.1 coordinate 8,800,052, forward strand.
TATTTTATATTAATGTCCGATGCATAACATTGGTAATAAGCATATACATTTTTGTATGCAAAACATTGTGAAGATAAGCTATTATTTGATGAAGTAACGGTCTGTACATTTTTTTAAATCATGGTTATATAGATTTACTAGCATACAATCGACGCACAAATGCACCAGAACAAACTATTTACTACTTTTGCTACATGGTAGGAACCCAAGCCTGTCTGCTGTCCTACAGCAATAAAAAAAAATTACATCATATAAATATTTTATATTACGCGGGAATCGAACCCAAATGATCGTACCAGACTACTTCCGTAGCCACTGACTACGCGTGTCGTCCCACGGCGCCCTGACTTTCCGCCTGACGCAGGTCCTCTCGGGGCACGGTTGCTTCGGGAGGTACCTGTGTCGCATAGGGCGGGAGATGACGTCGGGGTGCCACCACTGTGGCGCGGGCGACGAGGAGGACACGGTTGACCACACTGTCGCCGTGTGCCCTGCGTGGCGCGAGGAGCGCCGCGCCCTCGTCGCCCAAATCGGCGTGGACCTGTCGCTCCCGGCCTTGGTTCTGTCCATGGTCGGGGGCGATCCTGGATGGACGGCCGTCGCCTCCTTCTGCGAGGCAGTCATGTCCGCAAAGGAGGAGGCGGGGCGGGAGCGGGAGTCGACCACCACACTCCCCTCCCGCCAACGCAGGCCACGTTGGCGGCGCCGGAGGTCAAGTAACGACCTCCGGCCGCCGTAAAAAGCGGCCGCGGGCGGCCCCTCGGGGGAGGATCCGCCGCCCGCACTTTTGCCGCGAGGGTGAGGGCTGCGTGCTGTTCCGCGGCCCCCCTCAACTCCTAGAGTTGTTAGGAGAGCGCCGGGGGGACGAAACCCTGACCCCCTGGCGCCAACACTTTAGAAGGGGCCCGCCTCAAGACAAAGGGCGGGCCGGCGCCGGCCCGGGCCACGAGATCGGCAGGCCATATATCCGTGGGCCCGGGCGTAGGCGATAGGAGAATAGCGGTGTTTTTTAGTGGGTAGTCGGATGGCCAAACATCTTTCCCGGAGTCCCACATAACCCTCGGTCCCCCCGGGCCGGGGGAACCCGTCAAGAGAGGTTTTTCCCCGAGACCAAAAAAAAAGGCGTGTCGTCCGCTGTTACAAAGATGAAAAAGATTTCCAGTAATTTATTTGGATTACATGTAACATGTTTTTATCAAAAATAATGACAAAGTCAAAATAACGAAACCATATTACAAAAGGTTTTTTAAAAAAAAAATGCAGCAATAACTTCAGGTAGTATTGAACTAATAATAATATGTGAAATTACAATTTTTGGAAATGAATGTGAAAACAGAATAAAAAGAGTAACTTAGAAAACACGCTTTGAACTTTTAAATTTCCAGCTTAAATACAAAAATCATTTTTAACATTAGAATAAAATTACTGACGAAAAAATGAATGTCACTGTTCTAAAAAGCGTGGGTGCTCGATATCAATCGTTATAAATTTTTTTACTAGTTTCATTCCGAAATGTAGTTTAAAAATATCGTACAACGCACCCCACGCTTTTAGAACATTAATTTTTCTCGTCAGTAATTTTATTCATTCATTATGAATTATTTTTTATTTTTTAGTTTGATTAATTATAAAATAAAATTTATTTATTCTCAATTCAAAATTGGTAAATGTTTGTGTTAACTAAGCGCCAGATGGCGTTTCGGTAGAAGGAAAAGAAAGTTTACGAGAGAAAATAATTAAATTTGTATATTGTCATCAGTCCTTGATAAGTGTGCCAAGTTTCAAATCAATCCGTCGTTTTGAAAGGGGTGAAAATCACGTTCAAAGATTCCGTTACATATATTCATAACAAGCTAATAAAAAGTGGGTTATGAAAATAATGACAACGACGTAATTTATTCAAGATAAAATTTTAAGGTAAACATTGTAATAAATTACTGGCATTAATGACCTGTCCAATACACTAAACTGCATGTAGATGTTTGCAGCATAATTTAGAAGTGGACACCAAATTTATGTCGTAACATTTTATGTTAGCAGACCATTTGAAAGACTTACGTAGATTATGATTTTTAATGTCGTAAACATTCCTCTGCCTGATTCCTTCATTATTTTTGACACTGAAATATCCAAATCTCAGATCTATAAATATAAATAGATCTATAAATATTTTTCTGTACAAAATTTTACACGCACAAGAGTTTAAGTTTCATTGCAAAGTTTTTTTTTTGTTTTTGAATTGTATAGCAATTTGGCAAATCGGGTTTAATTTTAAATGTAACAAAATATTTAGTGAATATCCGAAATATTTCTTTATAATTAAAGTTGTTTTCCGTACAATATCGTAAGTATACTCATTTAAAAAGTAAATACTTTAATAACACATGTACTTTGAATATCCCACACATATACATACCAATTTTATTTGTGCAGGGGCGGAGAAAGAATACTAACCTCTGTGGCCGGGGTCGGCCTGTCGTAAAAGGCGACAAAACAACCCACCGTAGCTACGTGGTAGGGCCTCAAGCTCGTCTGGATGGCGACCACCTTTGGTCTTAAGTATACCGACATAATAACCTTGTGTTGTGTTCCGGCATTAGTGACCCAAGTTCCTATACCCTTATCGGACAGCAGCGTGTTCGCGATGCCACTGGCGTTGCAACCACCCATAGGCGACGGTAACTGCTCAATTCTAAGCGGGCCGTCAGCCTGTCTGCTGTCCTACAGCATTAAAAAAATACCATAATACAGTCAACCGTAGATAAAATTATTCATATTACAGAAATGAACGCGCTTCGGTGGACGTTTAATATAAAGTGAAATGAAAGAAATGGCTCAAGGCTTCCGGACTGTGATATTGATATCTGCTGATAAGCTAGCAGCGTAAATACTACCAAGTTTTAACCCGGGGAATGCTGTACTGGAAGACAACGAGCAGAAGTTTTAGTTATAACACAATTTTAAACAGATGTACTTCTACAATTGTATGTAATACGTTTTCCCTAAATTACCAGATAGTTGATGTATAAATAACTCACGCAATGGCGTCGATCATGTCCAGGCCCATCTCGACGGTGCAGCGCGCGTGGTCCGAACGCGGCTCTGGTAACCCGGACACGCAGTAGTAGCAGTCTCCCAGAATCTTGATCCGCAGGCAGTGGTTGTCCTAATAATAACTAAATTTTCAATATGAACCAAACTACAAACCGAAACGCAATAAATATATACTAGTATCGTAGATAATTCAAAGTCCTAATAATATTCTTTACTTCAGCCATCACTGCACGAAAAGTTAAGTTAGTATTAGTAAGTCATTATCTCATCCCCCACACATGCTTTCTTATTAAGTTCACTGTTCACATTGTGTTTAAGCTAAAATAATAGAGCTACAAATCTGGTGGCGACGGCAGAGGGATTACTTCATTTATTATGACCAATAGACGATCCTGTGATGTCTCCACGTAGGCTTTAGGTGGTGAACGGGGTTTTAGTCGGTATGCTGTTGCGGGCACCGCTGATCGCAAATGTGGCCGCCGTAGGGTTATAACGGTGAGGCTGACATAACCACGTCGGCTTTCCTCCGGAGTTACGGCGTGGCACTAGCCAGACGGATTCCCCGGGATATAAAAAAGTACAGGTTGTAGAGTAACGTACTCACTTATCCATATTATTGAATCATCGCACCTACAAAACCGAAGAAATCCACATCCATTCCATCAAGTCTCTTATAGATCGCGGTATCTAAGTTGCACCAAAATGGCGGTTGTCCGCGCAGGTACAATTAGGCACAAAAAAGTTGGGCTCGCGATTGCCCGCGAAATTTACATTGACATTTTTTATTCAGATTTAAGAAGATTCAAGACACAAACCAATTCACTTCCACGTTTATATTATTATAATTAATTATTAATAAATGAATAAGTAAGCATAAAACAGTTGATAAAATATCTGCTAACAAGAATTTAATATAAAATAAATGTATTCTATCATGTTATGCTGATATGTAATAATTATATCAATAAATAAAAAAAAAAGTTTAATCACTGTCATTGCTGTCACTCGTTAACTCATGGCACGAAACTTTCTACATAATTTCTATGTGGTATAGCACCGGAACTTGGACCAGGCCTTCGACTTCATATTCACTGTCCTGTACCTGCGTTACTATGTGTCACTGTGCATACAAGGTCATAGTGCAACTTGTATAGGCCAGGCTCTATACACCCCTTTGAAAACATTATCCCATATTAATTGAGGTGTTATCAAAATGTAACAATTTCAAAAATATCAATTCGAGTTACAGATACAGAAAGAATACTAACCACTGCGGCCGGGGTCGGCCTGTCGTAAAAGGCGACTAAACAACCCACCCTAGCTACGTGGTAGGGCATCAAGCCCGTCTGGATGGCGACCACCTTTGGTCTTAAGTATGCCGCCATAATAACCTTGTGTTGTGTTCCGGCATTAGTGACCTAAGTTCCTGTACCTTTACGGGACAGCAGCGTGTTTGCGATGCCACTGATGTTGCAAACATTCATAGGCGATGGTAACTGCTAAATTCTAAGCGGGCCGTCAGCCTGTCTGCTGTCCTACAGCAATAAAAAAAAGCTTGATATTAAGACCGGGTTCGAAATTATGTATTGTTACAAATAAATTACATTATATTATTAAAACTGTTAAAAAACTCTTCACATAAAAAGTAGAGCTTTATATAAAAGACAGCCTTTTTCGTTCTTTCATGATTTCATTTCAAGTCTTCCATGACTTTCTAAGAAAAATAAAATAATTCTCTACACATTCTCGTTGCTCGTTTATACATTCACGGAATATAACAGTGAAACCGGACTAATGCTTAATTTTCCCAGAAAAGTACTTGTATGTTTATAGTTAATCCCTAGCGAATGGTCCATTATGATTTTTAATTCATGTTTAGTTGTCAGATAGGGATAAGGTTTAATACGGATCCAAACATATGAGTTTTTTTAGATTTATTAGGATCTATTCATGCCATCGTCGCAAAATGGCTAGACCGATTTAAATGGAACATAATTCATCTGAACAACTTGATAGTTACATTTGATACATGAAAATTACTGGCAGTACGTGACAATTTTAATGTAATGCGTAAAAAGCTGTCTAGGCATACAGTGAAAATGCAATTTTTAAACAGTTGTAACTTACATTAGCTAATTGGTCGAATCTCCCGAACAATTCATTGAGCAGCCGCACAAGCTCCTGAGCGCTGCATTGCGATGCGAGTACCGTGAACCCAACAATATCGGCGAACAATATACTGAAACAAATAATTTACATATATCCTCCATACCTAATTAGAATACGGAACTAAGTTAAAGTTTAGATATATTAGGTTAAAACTTAACGTGACTAGCATTTAATATATCTCACATACAAATTTAATCCTTATCAAAATGTTAAACAGAATGAAAATGTATTCTATTTTAAACTGTAGAATATTAATGTTAAGTATCATGTTGTAGTAATAAATTTTAGTATAATAATCATTTAATAGAAAACATCTAATCAGAGGTAGAAGACGATTTTTTTTATATAAAATAAATTATACAGCCAAGTTTACTAATCTTTCATAACTTATTTATTCCAGGCGGTCTACAATAATTCACACGTATAGTTATTAACTTATTATTTGCGATTATTTGATTTAATTAATATTTAAACGACTAATTTCTAAGTAAATCCCATTCATTATTGAATTTAGTTGTTAATAAAACCTTTAAATAATAAATTTATTTCTGTCATCAACTTCCGAGTGGTTAGTCTCAGTTGCAGCCAAAGCTTGCACTTTATTGAGTTCAGAATGTACAGTTACGTGCTTTAAAAATGTGTGCCATTTACGTCAGTATCCGTGACACTTCTTGTGCTACGATGATCACCGCATAAAAAAATTAAGATGATTCAGCTAAGCTTGTACACGAACACCTAATTGTAGACCCTCGTCTGTTATTTAGCAGGTTGCACCAGGTGAGATCAATTTGGGTTTCAAGTTTTAGTGACCCTTTACATCAGTTTTTTTTTATTATATAATAATATGATATGATACAATAGTCCATATTGTATTATTCGTTTTTCGCTATTCAGAATCATTTTATATCATAATAACAAAGCTTGTAGTTAACTGTATTCTACTAAGTAGATACCACATTAGCCGGGTTCGCTAGCCTCATTAAGCAACCACCATCAGCTTGCTGTCTTATTAGAAACGATTCATCTCACTGTCGACCTTCCACTTTCTGGATAAAATGTTCTAGTTTCATTTATTGTGTTACACAAAGTATTAACCACGACTTTCTTAACAATTGTTAAGCTTCTTAGAAACAGTTAATGTTTACCAAGTTATTTTTAAGTAATATAGTTTAAGTTAATCTTTTGCCAATAAATGATCCGTCGTAAATCTGATTGAGCTAATGCTTCTAAATCAATTTCTAGATGTTAATTCTTAATCTTGTATAGCTAAACTTAATTCTAAAATTATTAAAAGTAATTCTTTGGCGAAAATATTATACAAAAATATACATACAACAGAATAATTTACAACTTACAGTGCAAGTGCGCAAATTTTAATGCTATTGAATTTAGTATTGAACTCAAAGTATTGAGTTATAGATAAGAATATATATGATGAGAATATAAATATGATTTTTATATTTTGAAGTCGTTTATGTGTAGTTTCTATCATCATCAGCCCAACGTTGTAGTCCGGTTGCAACCTAAACTTTCGTTTCGGTGCCCCTCGGGGTCCGCTTTCCGATTTTTTTCTACTCCACTTCGCACGGTCTTCAGCATCCCTAGTAGTGAGCCCTTTGGCACAGATATCACCCCTTACGACATCAAGCCAGCACTTTTTGGGACTACCCCTCCTGCCGGGGCCCGGCAGAGGCAGCATGGTAAGGTATGGAGTCGTTTCTATATAATAAATAAATAATAGCAAATGATTAACACCTATAAATGATTAAATTAAGAGAAAGAAGACAGGCATGGTTCAAGCATGTAATGAAAAGGGATGGTGATTGCTGGTATCTCGGGTCCAGTAACTTGATCTATATTATTTGATGATCTGACCTGACCTAGAACTGATAGATATTACCAAATAGATCTAATAGTTTGAGAGCTATAATTTCACAGGCAGAAAAAACATACCCTGAACGCGAATCATCGTTTTACAGCTTTTAGCCGTAATCAATCAAATAACGCAAAGAAGTTGGGGACTTCGCCATATAAAAACATATCAAAATATATCTTATTCTACCATAATTGAGTGGTTTACATAAAACTCTATTAGGTTGTGCACCAGTGAACTGAACACACAAATCTCAAGGGACCTTTTCGATTTAAATAATCAAAACAAATATCATATAAACCGGAGCCATTAAACATGTCGATTACAAAACCAACACCGTTATTTTATTGTTTTCGACGTAGTAATTTGAAAAGCGCGGAGACTGCATAAGAAGGAAACTAATTTGGACTACTTGAGGAAACAGGAAAGTATTCTGTTTACACGGCACTAGACCAACTCTGCGACTAGACTTAGTCTTTAATCTACTTTATTAAGTTATATAACTTCTTTGTTTTCCTACATCGATGGGTATTTTCAAACATACAATTGCTAACTACTATACTTAATATATTTAATATTTATACTTATATATTTAATATATATACTTAATATATTTACTATACTTAATATATTGCTTCTGATATTATATATGCTTTTTATCATAATTTGTACATAGATATATTATATATATGTCGATACCTAGACTTCTTCTTGCAAACATGTCATCACGGTTGCATATTTAGTTTATAATAGGGGTTAAAGTATGAAATCGCCGATTTGTACTGAAAAAGAGATCGAGATACGTTGTTCAGTATATAAAAAAGTTTATACATTTATGTATTTCTGCACATTTATTTAAAGCATTCTTTGATGGCATTTTACCTGAGTGTAAATTGACAAGATCTAATAGAATATGAAATAAATAAATAAATATACTGTAACAATTCACACAGCACTATCTAATCCCAAAGAAAGCAACAGAGAGCTGTGTTATTAGTACTAAGAACCTCATATACTACTTATATATTTTTCCTTTGTAAATAAATACATACTATATACACTCACCCAGATGCGAGACCGCAGGTATTCCGAAATTCCATGTGAAAGCCGTTGCATCGCAGAGGTCAAATTAATTGAAGTGACTATATTTAAAAAGTTATTACTACTCATTTCTATTCGGAATGACATAGTCAAGCTTCATTTATTCATCGTGCATTTTTTTTATTGCTGATGAATATAGACTGGCTGACGGCCCATTTAATAGTAATTAGTTACCGTAGCCTGTAGACGATTACGACGCTAGAGGCTACGCGAACACGCTCCTGAATGCTGGAATACCACCCAAAGTATAAACCAAGGATGGTTGCCATCCAGACGGGCTTGAGGCCCAACCACGGCATGCCGACTCCAGCCATAGGGGTTAGTATTCTTACTCAGGAAAAAAATACATTCGTACGTACATTTAGACAACTGAAATTTCGTTAATATCCCTAATATTTACCATACGGATGACATTAAATTATGTTTTTATTCGTATACAATTATATCACATAATAATGTCAATCATGATTCATGAGAACATGAAAATGTCAATACGAAGTTTTCTGTACCACGGAAAAACAACCTATAACCATGCAAAAGACAAAAAAAGTCGGGAACGCTTGTTTCTGACTAGTGGGTTACTAGATATGCGTAATTTTAATTTAAATTTTGTACTATTAATGTGTTTATTTTGAAACTAACTAAAAATTATTAATTACTTTAAGTGTAAACATATTTATTTCACAGGGTTGTTTATAAAAGCATACAATTTAACAGGCACGTAAAAACAGTATATAATGATAACATCATCTCACATGTTTTATCCGTGCAGGGGCGGAGAAAGAATACTAACTTCTGCGGGGTCGGCCTATCGTAAAAGGCGACAAAACAACCCACCCTAGCTACGTGGTAGGGCCTCAAGCCCGTCTGGATGGCGACCACCTTTGGTCTTAAGTATGCCGCCATAATAATCTTGTGTTGTGTTCCGGCTTTAGTGACCGAAGTTCCTGTACCCTTATGGGACAGTAGCGTGTTCGCGATGCCACTGGCGTTGCAAACACCCGTAGGCGACGGTCTCTGCTAAAATCTAAGCGGGCCGTCAGCCTGTCTACTGACCTACAGCATTAAAAAAATATGTTAATGCCACAGCTCAGGTTTCCTCCGAGGGAATGAACAGTACAAGTACACCCATCATGCTTGTGCAAGGTGGATAAGTGATTATACTCACAGGTGATCTCAGTATGCAGGTCCTCTCGGGATGTTTTTCTTCACCGTTGGTACGTGGTAATTATTTGATAATATGCACATTCGAAGACGAAAAACTGCCTAAGCGGTATATTTCTTCATGGGATTCGAACCCAGAAACTCCAGGTTAGTGTTCGAGTATACCACTTAGCTACCTACCATGTACTTCATCGTGCAATTATTTTGAACTTAGGAGGCCAGAGCCCACTGACGACGATCATACAAGACTACTTTCGTAGCCACTGAGACAGGCGTATCGTAAAATAGTTCACTGAAATACGACAAAAAATATTTGCGACCCTTTCTAGTCATTTTTTCCAAAGTATTTACGTATTTCTATTAAAAAAAAATGAGGTAACGGTAGTTCGAAGGGGTCGAGCATTCTCCGAAGGTATCAGCAGATCGATATGGCAAAGGTAGAAAGTTGTTCAGCGTAAAAGGATCTAACGTGGTAATAGATTTTTCGCTACGTGATGTCTCCTACAGTATTTCGTTTGCGCAATCTCATTACGGTTTAGAGAGAATACGTGTCTAGTACTACGGCTAAATACTTGAAATTGAAATCCCGCCTCCTAATTTTTGTTACTTACCCTCACTCTTGGAGAGGTAAATGGTAAAAGCAAGGGTGGGACGAAAATAATATAAGTAGTATCGCGTTAGCTCCTAAATGTGGGGGACGGTCTACGATCGACGTTCGACCTCCCTGAAGACCATCCTCTGTGCCGTGCGCAATTGGCTTCAGTTACTCCTAACTGTCATTGGCCGTGCCATAAGATGGTGTGCGTGACATTTAGCTGGTGCCGTGCAACAGTTCCTCCACGAACGGATCCGAACCGATCCGGGAAGGGGTGGAATCAAAGTCAATGCGAATTTCTTTGCCCACTTCAAGGTAACACGTATCTCTAACTACCGCTCCTCTCCCCTCCTCTCTCATACAGTCCACTGCTCTCGAACTATCCTTCTCATTTATGTACGGTGTAATCTCGGTCGGTGACCGGCATCGTACACCGTACCTGTCTATTAATATACTGAAACTACAAAGAAAACATCAAGAAAACGAAAACGTGATGGACCAAACTGAAAATGCAACAAAAATAAAACTTAGAAATTCAGGTGAACCTTATAAAGGATAAAGTTTAGAGAAAGAGTACCCAGCGAAACTGCAGCTGCAAAAAGAAGTGTGGTTAGCCTAATACACCTCAAAAGAGAAACAATATATTTGATAAATATTGCAAATCAGGGAATCATGAACATCAATGACAATATATATATTAAAGTTGAGGCAATTAAGAGAACGTCATTCAACAGAAAATGTAACCGAACACAAACATTGAAGTATTTTTTCAAGTTGGAGAATATAAAATACAAGTATGTATTCTTTTCTTAATTACCTTTAATATCTTTGATACATTTATATTTAATGCGTTGGAAATGGTACAGAATGACGACAGTCATATATATATATATATATATATATATATATATATATATATATATATATATATATATATATATATATATATATATATATATATATATATATATATATATATATATATATATATTACATCAAAAAAGTCTAAGGAACGTGCATGATATTACAAATTTACCATTTATACTAATTAATTTCTAAGTCTTTACTCACTCAAAGTGCGTAGGTATGTAAACTTTTTTGTTATTGAAGACATACTGGCTGGTTGTAAAAAAAAATTCGATTATGTTTTGTTTTTTTCATAAAATTAAATGAAAGGGAATTTGTTTGAATTTAAGTGTGTTTTATTGCTACGTTTAGTCTTGATTTTATAATTTTACCAACCATTTAAATAAATTTAGCGACAAAATTGAATTGTTAGATATTCTTTACGTCATGGAGCCACGTCATTTGACAGCAAATGAAATGCAAAGAGCTGTAGGGATGTTGCAAGCGGGAAGTAATCAATCTCAGATATCTCGGCATTTTGGCATTCATAGAAGTGTTATTTGTCGTCTTTGACAGCGCTACAATAATATAAGGGAACCCGCCGAACAGCATCCAGGCCGTAAAAGGAGTACAACCACTCGGCAATACATACAACTGACTGCAAGACGCCAGCCGATGTTAACCGCTCGAGAGATAAGTTTGAGACTACAAAATTCAAGTGGTGTTGATGTAAGTCCCCAAATTGTGCGAAATCGACTGCATGAGTACGGCCTACGAGCTCGACGCCCAATTAGGTGCCCACCGATACGTCACGGGAATCGCGCTTGTCGAAATGATTGGTGTAGAGAACGCAGAACATGGACCCAGGAACAATGGGATAAAATTATGTTTTCCGATGAGTCGCGATTTGGGTTTAGGCCTAATACAAGAAGGGTGCGAGTGTACCGTCGGCCCGGAAATAATGAAATGCTCAGGTGCATTCAGGAAGTTCATCCATACAGCGGCTCAACAGTTATGGTACGGGCGAGTATTATGAAGAACAGGCGAACTGAGCTCGTTTTTGTAAATGGAAACATGAATGCTGAAAATTACGTTGAGGATATTCTCAGACCTTATATCCATCCATTTGCACAAACCTTTGGCTCCAATTTTACGTTAATGCATGACAATGCGCATTCACATACAGCTCGGCGAATCAGTCAATACTTGGCAACGCCAGACCTCAACCCCATCGAGTACGCATGGGACATGCTCCAGAGACGTGTTTTGAAGGACTTGGACGGAGTGACAACAACCCAACAGCTGAAGGATTTGCTACAATTCCATTGGGAGCGAATACCGCAAGATGACATAAACAGTCTCATTAATTCAATGAATAATCGTTGCCGACAAGTTCTGAATAGCAGAGGAGGCTATACTTTGTATTAAATTATCCTATTCTTTCACAATAAATTCATTTTCTTTAGAAATTTCATTTTGTACAAAAAATGTTTAGTTGCATATGTACCTTAGTTTCTACAGTATATTCTAATATTGTTAATTTCTGTTATTAAAGGAACTTATAAAGACAACAGCTGTTATTTTTACATCATAGGACCCTAAAAATATTATTTTAAAAATAAAATACAACGTTATAATGTGAAAAACCATCCTAAAATTGAAATTAGTACAAATTGCTTAGACTTTTTTGATGTGTGTATACAAAATATATATAATAAATCATAAAACAAGTTCACTGACTGAAGACAGAGTAGAAGCACAGCAAAGTAAAAGTGTAGAGTAGAAGCATACGTAAGAAAAGACTCTCAAAAGTTATATTTATTTGGCAATTGATGTTTAATTGTTCTTTCTTCAAACAGAAGAAAGAAGAAGGATTTATGCACACGTAATGCATAAGCGGACAAAGAAACAAAGATAACAACTACACAGTCGCTACGAAATATACTTAAAAAATAAAGACAGAGTGGGAGATAAAAGATACTGAAAAAGAAAATTCAAAGTTGAAGACGATAGCAGTCAATCTTATAGTTCTTTACGTTACAAAGTCAGAAGTTGGGGTTTTTTACTATACACGGAAATATCACAGACCATAAACTGGGATATTGTTTTACATATGTGGGATTTGAAAATAGCGAATATAGGGGCTATTGAAGTCGGGAGTTTTATTGAAAAACATCAGCGCTCAGTTTCCAAAATTTATTTGTATTCGGACAGATATCCCGGACAAAATAAGAATCGCTATATACATTCGCTCTGCTTTGCGGCCTCTAAGTTTGGGATCACAATCACTCATCGATTTTTTGAAACACATTATGGACACGGACAAAATGAGGGTGACTCGATGCATGCTTGCACCGAGCGCGAGCTAAAGAATAAATTTCTATACACGCCAGGACAAATTTACGCAGTTACAGTGAATGCCAGTTAGTGGCGAGAAATATAATGTCACAGAGATAGATCAATCTGACTTTGTCGATATAAAAATGCTTATTGAAGGCTGAAATTGGACGCATGATTCAAGAGGAAATAAAATATTGTGGTCCAATATTATGGAAATGGTCGCGTGCCATACTACTGATGAGAGCATTTGGAAGACGATTATATAAAATTACACATTTATGACCATATTACAAAGCCAGATTTCCGTCTCGAGGCGCCCGAGAACGAAGTGGACGTACATGAAAAGTGCACAAACACTGTGTTGCTTCTACTTCTACTGCTGAAAAATTACTCTTCCTGACATCTATCGGCGAATAATAATACTATTTTTTTAAATTGCTTTAACGACACAACAACACTAAAGCTATTCCATCAGATGGCGTTGTTAGTGTAACACGAAGTCAATGAGTGTTTGCTTTGAGGTTAGACTAAGAAAATCAATTGTTAATTTCCAAAAAACACAATTTATAAAAAAAAAATACCGAGCATAGCTCGGTCATCTGGATATTATTACACCTATGGGTATATTATATAAACACGTACACATACTCATAGAAACACACTGACATTCATATACAAACCCTCACATACAATACTCATACATACATATATTATTATATTTATTATACATTATTCAAAGACACACAAATATATAATATATGTAAATTCATAAATATTAAATATAAGTATATATCGACACGACTCAACTCAAAGGCCGTATAGCCTCAGCCGTCGTGTCGTATAAAAATGCCTCCACCGGCCGCCATAGTGAGTGAAGTTCGCGCGCTTGAAAAAAACACAACAGAAAAACCGTTCGCTACTAAAAAATCTAAAAGTGGTTAATTTATGTATAGTAGTGCAAATACACCGACGCCTGGAATTAAATGTGAGGTGGGTACCGCCAAACCTGGTTTACCACTATCCCCCACATTGCTGGTGACCCCTAATGAGAATGAGCACATCACGCAATCAAGCGGACAACAACTGTCACGGCGGGAACGTTAGTACGCCATACGACTTGTGTCGAGTCGGAGTTCGTCTCCCACCATTTTGGCCTGAAGAACCGGCTGTCTGGTTCGCGCAAATAGAGGGTTGCTTCGCCTTGTCTCGGATTACTGACGACGACACGAAGTACTATTATGTCAGCGCGCAATTGGAGCACAGGTATGCTGCCGAAGTCAAAGATATTTTGACCAATCCACCTGCAACTGGGAAATACGAGACCCTCAAGACCGAGCTGATCAAGCGTTTATCCGCATCTCGGGAAAAGGAAGTTACCCAGCTGCTGATGCACGAGGAACTTGGTGATAGACGGCCATCCCAGTTCCTTCGTCACCTACGTCACCTGGCAGGCAAGGACATCCCGGATGACTTCATCCGCACTATCTGGACCAGCCGCTTGCCAACATCCCTCCAAACGGTGATCGCTTCACAACCACAATCCACGATGGAAGCCCTGGCGGATCTCGCAGACAAGGTACATGATCTCGTACCAGCAACATCTCAGGTCAGTGCTGTAGACAATATACCTGGTTCAGTCATTGACAGATTAACCAAGGAGATCGCAGAGCTGAACCGAAAAGTAGACGCACTCTCGATGAACAGCAGAGAAAGCAGACCACGTCCCAGAGGTAGAAACCAGCGCAGCCGGAGTCGGACTCGTACCAGATCGGATTCGAATTACCGAAGATTTCCGGTATGCTTCTACCATCACAAGTACGGTGACGGTGCAAGAACCTGCGTGAAGCCCTGCGACTACCAACAGGGAAAAGCCAGCGGCAGTCGTTAATGGCGACAGACGATTGCCAACCGAATACCGGTCGCCTATTTGTGACGGATCGTAAGTCGAAGATGCAGTTCTTGGTCGACACAGGCAGTGACCTCTGCGTCTTCCCTCGCACCTCCATTAGACATAGACGACCACGATCTGCCTACGAGCTCTTCGCTGCAAATGGAACTCCGATTGCTACTTACGGCTTCGCACAGCTTAATCTCGACTTAGGCCTTCGTCGTGAGTATCCATGGCGTTTCATCGTCGCTGATGTGAGCAAAGCCATAATTGGTGCAGACTTCCTGTCCCATTATGGCCTAATCGTTGACTGTCAAGGCCGCCGCCTAATCGACAACCTGACGAAACTTTCGGCATCAGCAACGCGAGCTCCATCATCAGACGCCATATCTTCTGTGAAGACCATCGACGGTGAGTCCAAATACCTGGATCTCCTCCGCGGATTCCCAGAGATCACTCGTCCACCTGGCATACATCGGGTTGTGAACCATAAGACTGTTCACTATATTAGGACCACATCTGGACCTCCCGTGCATTGCTCGCCCAGACGACTCGCGCCTGAGAAACTGAAGATAGCTCGTCAGGAGTTTAGCGAAATGCTCAAAGCTGGCACTGCAAGACCTTCAGAGAGCCAATGGTCTTCGCCCTTATATCTGGTCCCTAAGAAAGACGACAGCTGGAGACCATGCGGAGACTACAGAATGCTGAATGCAAGGACGATCCCAGACAGATACCCGATCCGGCATATTCAAGACTTTACACATAGCATTTCTGGCAGCAAAGTCTTTTCAAAAATAGACCTGGTAAAGGCGTACAACCAGATTCCAATCAATCCGGAGGACATACCAAAGACCGCGATAACTACGCCGTTTGGAATGTACGAGTTCCTCTATATGACTTTCGGATTGAGAAATGCTGGACAGACCTTCCAGAGATTCGTGGACGAGATGACGAGAGACCTGGATTTCTGTTATACTTATCTCGATGACTTCCTCATCTTCTCGCCCGATTCCACCAGCCATTTCGAACATTTGAAACAGCTGTTCACCAGACTTAAGGAATATGGCATGGTTATTAACCCTGCCAAATGCGTGTTTGGCGCTGAAGAAGTCAGCTTCCTTGGATGCGTTGTGTCATCAGCTGGTATCAAACCACTAGACAGTAAAGTCGAAGCCATCAAACAATTCCCAGTTCCTAAAACTATCAAGGAGCTCCGCAGGTTTCTGGGAATGATAAATTTCTATCGCCGTTTCCTCAAGGATGCAGCTAAGTCGCAAGCTCTCCTCCACGACATACTGACGGGAACAGTAAAAGGCTCTCATCCAGTGACACTGACGGGTGACACCCTGAAGGCCTTTGAAAACTGCAAGCAAAGCCTTTGCAATGCTGCACTTTTGGCACATCCGAACGTTGACTCAGACTTAGCCCTAGTAACCGACGCCTCGGACACTACTATTGGTGGAGTCCTACAACAACACATCGGTGAAGAATGGCAGCCGTTAGCGTTCTTCAGCAAGAAGCTAAATCCAGCACAGAGGAATTATTCTCCGTACGACAGGGAGTTGTTGGCGATTTACGAAGCGATTAAGCACTTTCGCCACCTGGTCGAAGCACGGCATTTTACAGTGTACACTGACCACAAGCCGATATGTTTCGCATTCCACCAGCGGAAGGATAAATGTTCGCCTCGCCAATACCGCCACTTGGACTTCATATCCCAGTTTACCACGGATATAAAACACATTTCCGGAAAGGACAATGTTGTAGCTGACACCCTCTCTCGTATCGAGGAACTGGTACAACCTGTTGACCTGGAATTTTTAGCGAAGTCACAGACTGACGACGCGGAGCTAAAACGCATACTTGAAGGTGGTACTTCACTGAAACTGGCCAGAGTGAAAATTCCTGGATCACGAACGGAGTTATACTGCGACGAATCTACTCAGACACCTCGCCCGTACGTCCCAGCTGAGTTGAGGAAGCAAGTATTCAGCAGCTTGCATTCGCTCAGCCATCCAGGAGCGAACGCTACTGCCAAATTGGTGGCTCAACGATACGTCTGGCCTGGCATAAACAAGGACTGCCGAGATTGGACAAAACTGTGTCACGCCTGTCAAATCACCAAAATATCACGTCACGTGACACCATCCATCGGCACCTTCAGCTTACCACGCGGCAGATTCCAGCACATCCACATCGACCTAGTCGGCCCACTACCTCCATCCGACGGATACCGCTATTGTCTCACTGCAGTCGATCGATTCACACGATGGCCTGAGGCAATACCGCTGGCTGACATAACCGCGGAGACAGTCGCCAAAAGCTTGGTCGCAAACTGGATAGCTCGATTCGGATGCCCAACGACAGTGGTAACAGACCGTGGAAAGCAATTCGAGTCTGCCTTAATGAAACAGGTCGCCGAACTTGCAGGATTCCGGAGAAATAGAACCACCGCATACCATCCTGCAAGCAACGGTATGGTCGAACGGATGCATAGGCAGCTGAAGGCAGCAATCAAGTGCCACCAACATCAGAACTGGACAGAGAGCTTACCCATTGTACTGCTTGGAATGAGGACGGCTTTTAAGCAAGACATCCAAGCGTCGCCAGCTGAGCTCCTGTACGGTGAGACCTTGAGGCTACCCGGAGACTTCTTCGAGGCCCCTACAAGCACGCACACGACGGACATCCTGGATTTCACAGCGAGATTAAGGTCGCTGATGCATAACCTTCGTCCTCAGCCAGCATCCAGACACTGCAGCAGAAATATCTTTGTTTTTAAAGACCTGCCTTCTACCAGCCACGTTTACATCAGAGACGACAGCGTCCGTGGAGCACTACAACCCGCATACTCCGGACCATATAAAGTACTGGAAAGAGGAGAGAAAGTATATAAGTTACTAGTAAAAGGGAAAGAACAGACAGTAACAATCCAGAGGTTAAAACCAGCGTACATCCTGAACCCCGAAAGGCCAATACCAAAGACAGGTATAGAAACACCTGAAAGCCCAAAGAAAAGCGCCGACAGAACAGAACAGAAGACAACGCGTACTGGGCGGGTGGTACGTTTCCCAGATTACTATCGCCCGTCCTAGGACGGTCTCTGGTGGGGAGAACTATGGGTATATTATATAAACACGTACACATACTCATAGAAACACACTGACATTCATATACAAACCCTCACATACAATACTCATACATACATATATTATTATATTTATTATACATTATTCAAAGACACACAAATATATAATATATGTAAATTCATAAATATTAAATATAAGTATATATCGACACGACTCAACTCAAAGGCCGTATAGCCTCAGCCGTCGTGTCGTATAAAAATGCCTCCACCGGCCGCCATAGTGAGTGAAGTTCGCGCGCTTGAAAAAACACAACAGAAAAAAAGTTCGCTACTAAAAAATCTAAAAGTGGTTAATTTATGTATAGTAGTGCAAATACACCGACGCCTGGAATTAAATGTGAGGTGGGTACCGCCAAACCTGGTTTACCACTATCCCCCACACACCTATATATAAAAATCTGAAATAAGCTGTAAAACACATTCATATCATATGTAATATGCAAGAAGGACAAATGTAGAAATATGAAATACTCGGTAAGTAAATTTACGCTTGGCAATATATTTCTACTCGTACTGAAAATCCGAGAAAAGTGGGCGCTTTTCAATGGAGCCGTTGGAAGCGGGACGGGTGTGCTGGCACTGAGAAAAATAAATTACATTTCTGGCACAGTGATGATGGTCTTTACAGATACTGCAATTTAAAATACGTATGAGATACATAATTATTTATTGACTCTCTGATTCCACAGTAATATTGGCATTGAATTCTATAAGGATTTCGCACTTGTTAAGGAACCATCGGACCCTTGGCTTTACACAACAGGTAAATAAAAGGCATTTGACTGTATTTCACGCTTCGCATGGTAGAACTGCGGTTCAAATTGGTTTTAGACATATACTGACAATATCTGTACATTTAACGCTATTCAGCTCTCGTAGCTCGAAAATTCATGGTGCGAGACACGAAATCTTACTACATCATAGTCTGGGTGTCAAGGATCTGTCTTTAGTTCGTTTCTGTTCAATATGGTAGTAGATGTTTTGTCAGCTTCCGTGAATGCAGCGAATTACTACGGGAAAGCCGCTCATTTAACATCTCTGGCAACCACGGCAACCGTCACTTTCGTAATGTGACTGCAATAATTGACATCCTTCCTGCTCCGTCATGAGGCTAAATATTATTATTTAATACAAACATCTTGGTCAAACTAAATCACACAAACTCAAAGTAGAAAAGGTTACATGTAACAAAGTTTGTTACATGTACATTGTAATAGTTTTTCATTGTGGTACTTTAAAAAATTTACATTTACATACCGATTTCAAGAATAAATTATGGTCTATTTACGGGAGCGTGTTTGATTTGTATTCACTCAAACACATAAATAATTCAATTTGAACGCGTTTACCTTTAAACAATCAATACAAACATGTTATTGGTACCCCTAACGACAAAATAAATACCCCTTGTATTTATTTTGGTTCAGTAACTAGGCCACCCACGCAAATTTTATTATAGCAGAAGGACACCTGTACACATATAACGTAATTCATTTAAACACAATTTAAACGCTGCGTACACGCGCGGTTCTAAATTGATTACATTGCTCTCCGTGTAACTCAATTGAAAAGTTTAAAACTTCGTGTGTATTACAAATTAAACATGACTTTGTATAGCAAAAGTTGAAGGAAATTGTGTTATTTTACTTTCTTAATTGCGCGTTTATACAAATTGTATTAATATGAATATAATATGATATTAACAGGATAAAAAAAATTATATTTTTTAATGTATATCTCGTCTAGGAGCATATTACCTACTAAGTGTAACCATCGTCGATAGACATTTGCAATGTCATAAGCATGGCCAACATGCTGCCGTTCTAAAAACAAACTAAATAAACAAAGAAAGAGAGAATATTATATAGAACAGAAGCTAGATGAAACCTTAGCCTGGGAAAGGGTCACAGAAAAAATAAAAGTAAAGGAAGACCCGAAGTGAGCTGGAATTTAATTTCACAAATATTTACGCCAGTATTCATAGTGATGGAATGGAATTTTGGACACGGCCATGCTAAGAGTGGTCCACTACTAAATGAATTAATACTTGAATGAAAAGGTTTACCACCTTAAGTCATTGATAAAGACAAGTATATAAAAGTATATAAACTTGGCTTCTGCAAAAACTCGACAACGGAGCTTCAAATGTGGTTTTGAGTAATTAAAAAAATGTTTTATTCTGTTTAAACTACAAACTATCCAAAGGTTCCAATCCAAGTATCCAAAGGTGTAAATTGGATTTTGTAAAAAACATTCCCGTTTATTTAGAAAATACGTATAAAATATATGTTCTATTTTTGACTACAAAGTCAGAATTGAAGCTTGCCTCGTCGATTACAAAAATACATGACCATTTAGTCCCGTTGTACAAACGACCTAACACGTTATAATTATCCAATACAATACGTGTACATGTAAAATTTACATACCTACGTATGCAAGATTGATGGATGCACTCACCATAATTTGATAAACAGTAACGCGCCATGTTATTATCGATTGAGCGATGGACGCGCCTAAGTAGCTTGAAGGGTTTCTTTGTAAATTGAGACCGTCTGACACAAGTAGCTAAAAATATACATTAATATCGAAGACGCTTAAGGTGAGTGTAATAACAAGAAACCTGATTAATCCATTGAATTCGGCTCACTCACTCCGTAAAGGGGGAATAAGAATAAATGGAGGCAGCCTGCCATAAAAGACGACCAAACAACCCAAGATAAGTGGTAGGACTCCTAGTCCGTCTGGGTGGCAACCATCCCTGGTGTCTAAGCATGCCGTCATAAAAACTTTCTGTTGTGTTCCCGGCATAAATTACTCAGGTTCCATATCCCCTAATCCGAAGTACTACTGGAGTGCCCACGAAATTTGGAACCGGGTTGTATGAAATCCCATCACGTCACTATAGGTGTGACGAATTGTGAGTGGAAGTCAGAGAAACTTGAGAAACTTTTCTAGCTCACAATCTAATCAGCTGATTTTTATGCGCGATAATCACTTCTCATCAAAAAAAATCGAAACACCCCTGAAGTTTGGTTTTGAATGAGTTTAATTTTTTTTACCTTTTAGCAAAAATATACATAATGCCAGTTAATTGTGGGTATTATAAGGTATCATTTAACGAATATTAATGTTTCAAATTAATTTTTTTTAGCTATTGTATTTTGTTCAACAGGTATGTAACCCTTTAAAAAGAAATTGTTAAATGTTAGAAACAAAGATGTAAAACAGAAAAATGTTAAAAAAAAGTTGAATAAACTCGTAAATATCTCGTATTTCCTCCCCGGGCTCTTATTACTGCTTCCATGCGGTTCCTCATAGAACTGATAGGCGTCACAATCTTGTGTTGTGGGATGTTATCCTACTCTTCTTGTATAGCTGTTTTAAACTGACCTAGCGTCTCCGGGGCAGGATCTCTCGATCTGACTCGTCTCTACAACTCATCCCATAGGTGTTCTATGGGATTCATATTCGGGCTTCTTGCTGGCCAGCCCATAACCGCAATACCGACTTCGCTCAGGTATTCATTTACAATGCCTGCGGTATGAGCCCTGGCATTGTCCTGCATAAAAATGAAGTCATCGCCAGTAAAATGTGCGTACCACATGAGGTTCCAGACACTTCGATGTAACGTGACCCATTAAATGACGGTTGAATAGAGTAAAAGTGGCGATTTCTTAGAGGAACTGACACAATATACAGGTCATCTTGCTCAGACGTAACTGACGTCTACTAGATCCTGGACGGCGAGACTATTGACAGCAGAGAGGCTTAGATGCAATCGTGCAGCCTCAACACGCTGACTATGCCCTGCATCCAGCAACGCCAAGACTTGGGCGGCTTCTGTGGGCAAGGTATCCATATTTTTTGGGAAAGTTCTCTTTGGTAGGATGTCACAGAGCTTAGTTAACAATCACGCTCAGCTCAGCTTAGAGCTCAGTTAAAAA
Source organism: Malacosoma neustria (assembly GCA_963693495.1). NCBI lineage: Eukaryota > Metazoa > Arthropoda > Insecta > Lepidoptera > Lasiocampidae > Malacosoma > Malacosoma neustria. The sequence goes on from OY856376.1 coordinate 8,822,177, forward strand.
AAACGATAATTTATGCAAAAAATGTAATTAAGTGCAGAAATTCCGACGGAATACACAATCATTTATTGGATGAAAATTCGAAAATTTAAATTCAAATTGGAATTCTGGTACACCATTGTGCCAGGTATATTTTTGTAGGAAATTGAACGCTCTTCAAAAAATGTCTTATAATTTTTCGATAAACAGACGAGTTCAAAAGTTATTCGAACTCAAAGTTAAATTTATATCATAATCTAATATATAATCTAATATATAAAATTCTCGTGTCACTGTTTTCGTTGCCATACTCCTCCGAAACGACTTGACCGATTCTCATGAAATTTTGTGAGCATATTGAGTAGGTCTGAGAATCGGCCAACATCTATTTTTCATCCCCCTAAATGTTAGGGGTGACCCAACCCCAAAAATTTTTTTTTAATTTTTTGACATTTTATTATTTTTATGGCAGAACAACGTTTGCCGGGTCAGCTAGTTACATATATGAACAACTTTTTTCACATATTAGTTTGTGAGGTACAAAATAATAAAAAATATCCCGTTATTTAAATGGGAAATAGAAATTATACATGTGCGACCTCTAACTATTAAAATTAAGAGCTCTCATTTTCACATGTGTCTTTTTTCGGTACCCTGAAGATATTTCAGGGCGAAATTTAAAAAAAAAATAGTGGATTTTTTTAATCAGCCTATTTATAATAATAATAAATAAACCTTTAATGAAAACGAATAACCTATAAATGAAACCTGCCTATCTACATTATCTGTATGACGAATGGTAAAGAAGAATGATGACGACGCATGCCTTTCGGGGTTCTGGGTCTAAACTGTTTTACAAAGTTTGGTCAATGTTCACACGCTCTAGACTCACGCCAGCCTTTAGACCTGCACCTTGGACTCTAAAACGAAAGCTTTGAATGCAACTGGAATTTAGTTTTAGGGTGCTTTTAATGTTTCTTTAATAAAAAGTGTCAATAAAAGTTTCGACATTGACAGTAAATATTGAAAATAGTAAAACAAACATTATTTTAATATGTTGTACTCAGTAGTCGGACAAAATAGATTCTGTGGCCTATCATAAAACAAGAGAACAACTAGAATTCCATTATACATACATAAGTCATACAAGCGGGAATAATATTACATTTATTATATAAATTCTTTCATTAATAAATATATACTTAGTAGTATTACTTGGGAATATGCCAAAGCAAACCAATGACAAACAAACCGAAGTACAAACTCAATAAGCAGTACGAGTGCAAAATCTATTCTAAACTCCATTGGAACATTTCCTGTTTTAAGTTCTAATTCCTGCAACGTTAATGCTACGATGATTTATGGCTTACGTGTTTTCTTAGTACAAATATATTCGTTGTTAATAGCTGGCCAGCAACGGTAATTGATGTCTGCTAATGTCAAGTTTATTAACGGATTAATAAACATATTTATCAGTATTCGCGGGAACCTAAAATGTTGGGTCGCACCTCCGTAATTAATTGTATATAATAACTACAGAACAAAGTGTATAATATGTAAAGTATTATAAATACGGTCCGATCTTAAGTTATACAATTCGCAAAAATTTCTTAAGTGGCTAAACTTGCTAAGTCAGTCTCTAAAAAAGCAACCCTTAATTAATTGACGACATGGTTGTTTTCTTGGTTGTGTAAGTGCTTTTATGTGGCCGTCTCTATGGGTGCGATCGCCGCGCTGGACAAAGTTTCTGTTTGGTTTATAAATAATTCTTTTATTTTTCACTCTATGTGCCCGTTAATATAAATAAAATCATTCATATAAAAAACCTCTACGATATAGGTTTTCTTTACGAATGTATAAAACTGGCGTACAAAGTAATTAACATTTTACCGCGTCGTCAACGAGCATAACCTGATCTGACCTAACCTGGTCTGATACAGTTGACTTTCGACAAAACTACTACGCCACGTTTTCTTCCCTAATTTCCATTTATGAGGGTTAAGCCCTAAAACATTCAGAAACGAATAAAAAATATTCACGTATAACGTGAATTCAGATTTAATGCGAATAGAGACATCTGAATAAGTTATATCATTACACCGGAACTACCATGGTGACTGAAAGAATACTAAACTCTGCGGCCGGGGTTGGCCTGTCCTAAAAGGCGACAAAACAACTCACCCCTAGCTACATGGGTAGGGCCCCAAGCCCGTCTGGATGGTGACCACCATCTTAATTATGCCGCCATAATAACCTTGTATTGTGTTCCGGCGTTAGTGACCCAAGTACCTGTACCCTTATAGTACTTACAGTAGCGTGTTCGCGATGCCACTGGCGTTGCAAACATCCATAGGCGACGTTAACTGCTAAATTCTAAGCGGGCTGTCAGCCTGTCAGCTGTCCTACAGCAATAAAAATATAAAAGTATACATAGGACCAAAATAAATACAAAGAAAATAAATTCTTACCGCTGTTATACAAGCGTATATTCAGAAATATACAATAAATATAACAAAGACAAATAAAACATGTCTAGTTTTTACCTCTTTAGTCCTTTTCTTTGACAGCGTGGGAGTCATACTACAAAAGGAGGTAGAAAATATATCATTTTACAGATTGTAATTGCGTTTATTGTTTTTTTATTAGTTAACCTTGCAAAGTCCTCCATCAAAACATAACAATCAAGCTATATTTTCATATATTCAAGTTGTAAATTACTGTAAAAAACATTCAATTAATCTCGACGAGATGAAGCATTTGATTTGGTGCTTTGTAAAACTTCTTTGAAGGTTTAATTAAAATTACGAGGTGTTTAGTCACAGTAAAAAACGCCGGCCACCTACCAAAAGATCTCTTCACTTAAAATGTCTGAATGAAACATCAAATGGGCACAGACGTTGAAGGAACGAAAAAGCCGGACGAAAATTGAAAGATTGAATTTATTAAGTGCTGACAGGCGGAGTCTAAGGTAAGGCGGACTCTGTCACACAATTTATTATTCTAGTGACTTTACATCACAAAGTATTATATATAATAAAAACCAAATATAAATACTTTTATTTTACACCTAACGGTCTTTACAAGCGATCTAAACCTATTTTCCATAAGTTTCATATTTATGCATTTAACAAATCATATAACCCATGCCAAAAATGTTTTTCAACAAAATGCATTGTTGTAATGATTTCAGAGAACTGATAAATAAATATTTACGCAATAATTTAAGGAGAGATATACACCTAAATAGTCGAAAAAAATCGGTTTTATTTTTGCATTTTCTTTAAGTTTGAGGTCTCAAAAATATCTCTATGAAACTCGCATAACGAAAGCCGAGCTGCAAGCGCAGTTACAAACAAAATTTCTCGAAAACCAATGAACCGATTGCCTTGAAATTTGGTGTGCCTATTCTATGCAACATTACCTAGTAGATGTTTTTTCGTTGCTTATTTTTTTTATAAACAAATTAATAACTAATTTTTGACCCAAAATTCGTTACTTATGTTCAAACGTTCGCCATTTTGTCATTAATCGATATTTTCAAAATCGGCTATAAAATCTACTAGATACTATATAGTATTTAGTTTAATAACCGTTTTTTATTTTTTCCGATGATTTTTGAACAAACGGCAGTGGATACCGTGTAAGATTTTTTTTAAGGCGCTCCAAGGTACATGGGATATTTTTATATATTTTTGATATCTAAAAAAAACTTAACATATTCTCGAATACAACAACTTTCATTTGGTTCAAACCTCAATCCAAAATAGTTTTCCTACAAAAAATTCGCAAAAAAGACCTTTTTTTCGGCATCCTAGGAGTATATCTCCCCTTAACATTATTTTATTAAAGCTGTGAGTAACGGATACGTAAGTTTACAAAATGAAATGGCAAACTGATTCGTGTTTATGAAAATAAAAGGATACGCAGACGTGCTCATGTCGGGTAATGAGCCAGCAGACTGTTAGAAGCTAAATGAACGAATGATTCATCCGGTGCCGGTAGCCATGTACTAGTGACGAATCGCAAATTGTTTCTCTTTTTGTCTAAGGAAAGTCTCTTATTTGTAATGATTAATTCCCAAAACGTTTACATCTGGTGCATACTGGCAAATATACATCTGGTATTTGTGGTATTAGACTAGGAGACTAATTCAGCGGTCCCAGGTTCGAATCCCACGGTACCATGCATCGCTTAGACAACCTTTCCTCGTCTAATATGTAAATAATAATAAAATAATTGGCATGTAACAAAGGTGAAGGAAAACATCGTGAGGAAACCTGTGTACCGAGATCACCGGTATGTGTAACCCGCCAATCCGCCTTGGACAAGCGTGGCGGATATATTGTTCATTCCCTCAAGGGAGAGGCCTGAGACCAGCAGTGCATGCTCTTTCAGTTATATCTCGTAGAACGTATTTGTTGCCATATACTAACTACATTGATCAAAAAGTTCCCGGACTGATATATAGATGGTGCCACATAAAAAATCTATTAAAGCATTCGATAGCGCCATCCTTTATGTGTATGTATGTATGTGTCAAAATTTCATGACAATTGGACCACGTGTTCTCAAGTTATTGTTGTTTGTGTATCAACTTTAGCAAGCAACTTTAGATTCTTTGTCAAAAGATGGATAAGAAATAATTTCGTGTGTTGATCAAGCATTGTTTTTGATCGGTAAAAATGCGAAACACGCGAAAGAGTGGCTTGATAAGCATTATTCGGACTCTGCTCCAGGGAAATCAACCGTTTGCAAATGGTATAATGAATTAAACGTGGTCGTAGCGACGTCAACGATGCTCAACGCAGTGGTCGCCCAAATACGGCTGTTAACGAAGAAAACGTCAAAAAATTCTGCAGAATTGTTTTCATCAACCGCAAAATGAAAGTCAGAGACATGACTGAGGTTTCAAAGTTATCATATAGCGTGTTTACTATTTTACACGACAATTTGGGTATGAAAAAGCTCAACTCAAAGTGGGTGCCGCGATTGTTAACACCGGATCAAAAACAAAAACAAATCGACGATTCGAAGACCTATCAGTTTTTTACCGTCAATATGTGACCAGGGATGAAACCTGGATACTCTATTATTACTGCGAGTGCAGTATAACGACGCCCTCAGGATTTTGTTGGGGTTGCCTCGTTTTTGTAGTGCATCGATTATGTTTGCAGAAAATGCTATTGACAGCTTTCAGGCCCTCATGCGTAAACGTTGCGCAGCTACCTCAGCTAGGTTCCGTGATAGCCCTCACAGTATGGTGGCAATTTTATGCAATCGGTGGGATAGCCCAATGATTCGCCACTGGGTACAGCTGCACGCACCAGTCGCGACATGGACATTTTGATCATTTTATATTTGTGTTTACTAACAATAGATTTTTAAGTTTACTTATAATTTACTAACCCACTATGGACATGATTTTGTAACTGTCTGAAATAAATAAATAATAATAATAATAATAATTACACTCCAGAGTTAAAGCGCTCGTCAGCTGAGTGGGTTGAGGCAGGTGGAAGGATTCCCGGAGCGGGAGCGGGAGTCAACCACCACACTCCCCTCCCGCCAACGCAGGCCACGCCGGCGGCGCCGGAGGGCCAGTAACGACCTCCGGCCGCCGTAAAAAGCGGCCGCGGGCGGCCCCTCGGGGGAGGACCCGCCGCCCGCACTATTACCGCGAGGGTGAGGGCTGCGTGCTGTTCCGCGGCCCCCCTCAACTCCTAGAGTTGTTAGGAGAGCGCCGGGGGGACGAAACCCTGACCCCCTGGCGCCAACACTTTAGAAGGGGCCCGCCTCAAGACAAAGGGCGGGCCGGCGCCGGCCTGGGCCACGAGATCGGCAGGCCATATATCCGTGGGCCCGGGCGTAGGCGATAGGAGAACAGCGGGGTTTTTTAGTGGGTAGTCGGAAAAATCCCGGAGTCCCACATATCCCTCGGTCCCCCCGGGCCGGGGGAACCCGTCAAGAGAGGTTTTTCCCCGAGACCAAAAAAAAACAAAAAAAAAAAAAAAAAAAAGGTGGAAGGATTCCAAAACGACCAAAGACAACAATCGGCTGGCAAGGTTATAGCAACACCAGTATTTCTGGATGCGCATGTTATTTTGTTTATCGACTATCTCGAGAAAGGAAAAAGGATCAATTCTGAATACTATACAGCTTTATTGGACCAATTGAGCGAAGAAATAAAGAACAAACGGCCCCACATGGTAAAGAAAAAACCACTGTTCCACTAAGACAATGCAGCGTGTCACAAATGAAAACGGCTACGATAGTCAAATTGCATGAATTGCATTTCGAATTGTTGCCCCACCCCCCGTATTCGCCAGATTTGGCTCCCAGCGACTACTGGCTGTTCGCAGACCTGAAAAGGATGCTCCAAGGAAAAATATTTAGCACCAAAGTGGAAGTCATTGCCGAAACTGAGGTCTATTTTGCGAGAAAAGATCAAGCGTTCTATAAACATTAGAATTAGAAGTTAGAGAAGAGTTGGGCCAATTTTATCGCCTTAGGTGGAAATTAGTATGTCGATGAATGAAAACTAATTTTGCAAAAATTTTGTGTTTTTCTTATTTAGTCCGGAAACTTTTTGATCAATGTGTGTCAAAAAAGCGGAAGCAAACTGAATTCAGTATTAGCTAACATAAATGTTTAATTTTGCTTCTACTATTTGCATTTGCTTTCATTCTAGCTATGCTTTCATTAACTTTCAACACGTTAAAATTAAACGAATTAGGTTTACAATATGGATTGTTGAGAAAACTGAAGTATGTTACATTGATGTAAAACTTTTATGATTGTTTATTGCGATGGCTGGTAGTTTTCCTCGCTTTACACGCATCACAAATTCTGTCCTTGAGTGGATACTGTATCGCAGTCGTACGGTCTTAGAAACTGACTTCTTTCATACACAAGCTGGTATCAACAACCAATCACGTTAATAAATCTTTCCATCGACGTCTTAGAAATCGAACATAACATGTGTCTGGCACACGCGGAGAACAAAGTTTTTATTCTTTTGATACACATCGATAGAAATCAGATTTGGCGTATCACGGTATTTAGTATTAAGAGAATAATATACACATTTACATTTTAGTTATTTTTTATGTAGTATGATTCACATATAAGCATAAATGAATAATGATGGTTATGTTAAATTAGCAACATGTTTAACTTTAGTTGTCTACAATTTCTATATACCATAATACATAGTATAATCATTTCTATACATTAGATTTCACAATTCAATTCTATATGTATTATGTAACATTTGAGATTTCTTGAAATATACACATCAAAAAAGTCTAAGCAACATGCATATTACAAATTTACCATTTACACTAATTAATTTCTAAGTCTTTACTCACTCAAAGTGCGTAGGTATGTAAACTTTTTTGTTATTCGTGACATTCGTGGCTGGTTGTAAAAAAAATCGATTATGTTTCGTTTTATTCATAAAATTAAATGAAAGGGAATTTGTTTGAATTTAAGTGCGTTTTTATTGCTACGTTTAGTCTTGATTTTATAATTTTACCAAACATTTAAATAAAGTTAGCGACAAAATTGAATTGTTAGATATTCTTTACGTCATGGAGCGACGTCATTTGACGGGAAATGAAATGCAAAGAGCTGTAGGGATGTTGCAAGCGGGAAGTAATCAATCTCAGGTATCTCGGCATTTTGGCATTCATAGAAGTGTTATTTGTCGTCTTTGGCAGCGCTACAATAATACAAGGGAACCCGCTGAACAGCATCCAGGCCGTAAAAGGAGTACAACCACTCGCCAAGACCGGTACATACAACTGACTGCAAGACGCCAGCCGATGTTAACCGCTCGAGAGATAAGTTTGAGGCTACAAAATTCAAGTGGTGTTGATGTAAGTCCCCAAACTGTGCGAAATCGACTGCATGAGTACGGCCTACGAGCTCGACGCCCAATTAGGTGCCCACCGATACGTCACGGGAATCGCGCTCGTCGAAATGAATGATGTAGAGAACGCAGAACATGGACCCAGGAACAATGGGATAAAATTATGTTTTCCGATGAGTCGGGATCGGGTTTAGGCCTGATACAAGAAGGGTGCGAGAGTACCGTCGGCCCGGAATACTGAAAGGCTCAGGTGCATTCAGAAAGTTCATCCATACAGCGGCTCATCCACCATCCTAAAATTTAAATTAGTACATGTTGCTTAGACTTTTTTGATGTGTGTATAATAAAAAATATAACGAAAGGTGATCACAGTTTCAACAAAAAGAATAGAAATTAAAAAAAAGAGATCGAATACACAAATAGAATCCGTTCACAGTTAAGATTAAAATTTCAAAAGGAAACGCTTTGAAAAAACATTGCAACATATCGGAAAATAGGTCTATTTCAAAATAAACGATTATTGAGCGTTTATCGTTCTCTTGCCAAGCAACATAGTCGGGGCACAAGTCAATGATCCCGTGTGCATATTTTATATTAGAAATATATACACAGCGGTCACAAAAACATCATAGAGCTACGTCAAGTGTGACCTTTTTATCTAATACTTTTATGAGATTTGGGACGCGCGACACCCGAATGTATATTTTTGTTGTTCGGCCCACAAAAATAAAAACAAGTCGAGATATGAAATCTAAAAATGACGGCTGCAATTCTTACGTGTGAGGAGCGAGACCGGAGTTGTGACGTGATTTATAGGCTAATACCTCATACCTCACTACCAATAATACCTCACTAACAGATCGATCGTTGAAAAGCTGATAAGTGACATAATAGCATGGCAAGAGATTGATTGAAGATAATTAGTCAAAGTTCTCTTCTTGCAGTGTAAGCCAAAATATTATTTATACGTCAGGCTATATTTTATTTAAAACTCAAAATATACACAAATTTGAGAAGTAATAAAAATTTAATTATGAGGTTAACGCGTAACAAGAATAGGACTCCTTGTTCGTTGAATTTATTTATTTTTATATGTCGAATAATTCCATCATATTCTCGAGTTCTCGTAGTAATCACTGGAGTAATTAGTGTGCGATAAACGTTAATCTTAATGAGGGTTCCGACTAACGTCCAGATGGGGGTGTTGACTATTATTATTAAAGTATAGTAAAGTACGTTTATTACACATAACAGCACATAATGGAAATTGTAGACTAAATTTCGAATTAAAATTAGACTGTTTACAAGAATATGACTTTTTATTGCCGCAGAAGAACAGACAAACTGACGGTTCACTTAACAGGAATCAGTTACCATCCCCTATGGATGTTTGCGACGCTAGGAGTGTCGCTAAAACGCTGCTGTTCGCGTATATGAACTGGAACCTAGATCACGCATGCCGGCCGGAACACTAGGTTATTCTGCCGGCATATTTAGGACCAGGGAGGGTTAGCATCCATACGGCCTTGAAGCCTTTCGCCTTTTACGGCAAGCCGACCCCAGCATAGTCAATAATATTTATTACTCCGCCCCTGTACGGATAAATTGACTGTTACCTTAAATAATTTTACTAAAATTGACTTGAATTAAATGGAACGGAATTATTGGATAACAGAAAGACAAACGTCCGCATTTATTTACTGTCTAGTCTAGCCGATACGACAGTGTTTATTGAGAAATAATAAACACAACTTATGGAATATACAAATAACGTTATTTATTTTGTTTGATTATAAATACTTGATTAATGTTCTAATCTATATATTAATACTTGAAGCGAAAACTTTGTACCCTTTTTTAAGAAAATTGCGCGGGCGGAGGAATATGAAATTTGGCACAGTTACATAGAGTTTAAATGAAGGAGACTTGCAGAAAGATATTTTTTTGCCTAAAATCCATTAGAACTACATTAAATTTATTAAAATCAACATTAAACACACTACGATACTAAACATACACATACATACTTTACTTACGCTCTTGTTTTTTTTATAAGAGTTTATGGCCTGAGGCATACCTTGGACGCGATTACGCGTCTGAAGAACCAGGTGGAGGACGCGGTGGCTCGAGGCAGTGTTGTTAGCGGTGTCGCTCGATATCGTCAACGCTTTCAACACCCTGCCATGAAGCTGCGTGCGGGAGGCGCTCAAAGTACCATCGGGTGCCTCCCTACCTCCGCCGCTTATCCGGGGCGTATTTAAGAGAACGTGCTGTCGTCTACCCGGTCCAGGGTGGCGGGCAGTCAACGAGACGTCGTGTGCAGTGTTCCGTAGGGGTCGGTCTTGGGCACCGCATACGACATTACTGTGGAACATCGCATACGATTGGGTCCAGAGGGGGCGCTCCTCCTCGGCGTCGGCGTAATCTGCTACGCCGACGACACGCTTGTCACGCGCGCAGGAAGAACCCCGCCAGGCGTGCATTCTGGGCACGGCTGGGGTGGTGCAGACAGTGGCGAGGATCCAGCGACTCGGCCTGGAGGTGGCCTTGCACAAGACGGAGGCCTTGATCTTCTATGATATCCCCGTCAAACGCCACCACCGGGCTTGAGTATCACAGTCAGAGGCATCCGTATCGCCGTCGGGCGGTCCATAAAATACCTTGGACTCGCGCTCGACGGGCGATGGGACTTTGCGGCGCACTTCGAGAGCCTGGCGCCGAAACTAAATCGGGAGGCGGCGGAACTCTTCCACCTGCCTTTGAACGTCGCCGGGCCGGACGCTGTGTGGCGCAGGCTCTTCGAGGGGACAGTGCGGTCGATGGCTCTTTACGGGGCCCCCATATGGGCAAATTGTCTGCCGGCCAAAACGACGGCGCTGCTACGCAGGCCGCAGCGCGTCTTGGCCATCAGGGACAAAGGAGAGCGCCGGGGGGACGAAAACCTGACGCCCTGGCGCTACAAGCCTTGATTAGAAGAGGCTCGCACCGACACAAAGGGCGGGCTGGCGCCGGCCTGGGCTACGACATCGGCAGGCCACATATCCGTGGGCCCGGGCGTAGGCGATAGGAGAGCAGCGGGTATTTTTAGTGCGTAGTCGGATGGCCAAATATGTCGGATGGCCAACGGGTCCCCCCGGGCCTGGGGAACCCGTTAAGAATAGGGTTTATTATCCCCGAGACAATAAAAATTTATAATTTGTGAAATACATCTTATACGAATAAATATAAATGAATAATAAAAATGCGAATATATGGTTACTGATTTACAATACAAAACATTTTGAAGTTTTACAGTGATGATGTTCAAACTGATGTAGAAAAATGGCAAATTAAGCGAATAACTGTTATGAAACCTTGGATTATAGAGATTATATACTATATTATTTTTATTGGCCTTTGACAAAAGAACCCTAATCAAACTTAAAAATTAAATGAATTATAGTCGAAATTCGACCCCTGGGTAACCACTAGTATTTGATAAATTGTCGGGTAAATGTCTCATATACTAGCATTTCATCAGAAGCAAACTTTTATTTATTTAAAAGACGCTCGATTTAAAACAATATAATATAAAGACTAAATATAATGTTTAAGCTTTACTGCGCTTTACTTTAGAATTATTCTCATCAGATCAGACCACAATTTCAGACAAGACAATAGACATCTAGCTAACGAATAATCTTAATAGTGCGATGATTGAAATGTTAAATACGCAAACTACGATATCCATCCTCGTCGACCATTCATTGGATAATTGCTAATGTCTGAGTAAACAATTATGTTTAATTAGTAGGGCACGATTCGTACAAATCGCTTCTGCTCAATTTGGAGACACGCCAAAGTCGTGTCTTCGACATAAGAAGCTGCCGTCATATTGGCAAGTGCCGAAAACTGTTCGGGTGTTATTGTACCCCGAAAGATATTCTACTTTTCTTTAACTATTAGTTCTTACTTCTTATAATTGGTCTCATCATAATATATTTAGAAAACATTTAAATTTATTGAACACGGTTAAGATAATCTTGAGTTAATTACCGTAAGATATTTGAGCAAATAAAATATGTATGGTATTGTGGAACTTGTTTGATACGTTTATAATGAAAAACATTTAGTATTTTTTAGACAAACAACTCTTTGAAGCGTAATCTGTAGACTATTATATTATAAAAAATCGTTCTATAACAAGTAGTTATTATTATTTTTCACATCCATGTATCCATTGGCAGACGTTGTTCTGTTATGTAAATTTAAAAAAAAAGAACTTATTTACGTTAACCCCTATTTCACCCTCTACAATTTGCATTTTCGCGCCATAAAGTAGCCTATGTCCTTCTCTAAGGTCCAATCTATATTTGTACCGAATTTCATCAAAATTTGTTTTTTTTATTGTAGACAGGCGTACGTTTGACCGCGATCTCACCTGATGTTAAGCGACGATGCGGTCAACGATGTAGCACGCTTGCCTATAAGAAACCTGTTCACTCTCCTCCTCCTCTCCTATGCGTGAAAACGTAAGAAACTGAAAGAGTTAATTTTACATTTATATTTGATATGAAATTTCGCAATAATTGCCATTACTTACCTGACTTGTTCGTGTTTCTGTATGTATATTTTGTGAAACTGCCCTTCCACCGGGGAGATGATGTCGTTCTTCATTTCCATGGCGACGTGTTGCGGCAGCACTGATAGCAGTAATCGTTCCTGCAAAGATTGTGTTAGATCAATATTTTTGGTACTACGATACAAGGAATATTATATGTGACAACAATCCATTTGTATTTCAACATCAAATGATACTTAGATTGAACAAAATCTATACTGTCTCGAGCAATTCTCGTAATAAAGTTTTACAGCAAACCAATTTTTATTTGTAATGTAAAAAGTAAACTGTCTGTTATCGTACCTAAAAAGGTACTAAATTAAAAAAAATTGAATGTGAATAACTACTAATAGAATTAATTATAATAATGACAGCAGATCAATTAAAATTAAATGAAAAATTTGCCAGAGATAACCACTATTGAATTTTCTCGCCTACTATGCCCGTATAAAAAGCCTGCACAAGAATCGTATATTGCGGTCAATCTGAGCTTCAGTTTTCATGGTGTTAATATCGTTTAATTAATCTTTATAATAAATATACAATTAAATACTTTTCCAATGATAACACAAACGCAATGCAGTTATTAATATTTTGTGGCTCCGTATATTGTTAAAACGTTCTATCGGAATACGTGTTTTACATGCAACAATCATTTCATTTGTTTTACAACGCCTGTGTCGAGATAAAAGCGTTCGCAATATTAATTCCAAAAACAATCAATCGGGCCGAAATTTTATGTTTACGTCGTCTAAAGACGTCATTTAATATAATTCGCTTTCTTTTATCATTATATTAAAACACTAGCTGACCGGCAAACGTTATTCTGCACATAAATTTAAAAAATACCTATTGGAGTAAGTTTTACAGTTTTAGATTAGTAGAAGATATAGTTAAAATAATTTTTACTATCAAATGTGCGTTAGAAATAAATTATCAATTTTTATTGTATTTATGGTTCACTATTTTGGCAGTAATGACTTGCACATAAAAGATAGGTATATGTTCTAGCAGACCTTTTTGTAGGACTATTTTATAAACATTTCCATTGTCTATACTACTATTATAAAGAGGAAAGATTTGATTGTTTGTTTGTTTGTTTGTTTGTTTGTTTGTTTGTTTGTTTGCTTTGAATAGGCTCCGAAACTACTGACCCGATTTAAAAAATTATTTCATTGTTGGGAAGCTACACTATCCCCGGGTGACATAGGCTATATTATATTTTCAAAAAAATTAGGGATCCTTACTAAAACTCCAATAATGTAACCCAAAGTGTAAAAAAATTACCTAAAATATTATTTAAATCGCGTGCGTTGCGAAAACTATTGATGATAGAATAAAATAATGTACTACAACTTTGCAGAACACATCATTATTTACAAAAAGTGTCGCGACAGCATATGTCTAACTATTATAGTTATGCCACAATAAGTGTTCTTTTATTTTAAAAATTTAATTGAAATGCCGCCCCTAGAAAAGACTCTTTATTTGGATCTTGGTATTAATCCTTATCAAAATAAATTACTTCATATTCAAAACTGTTTCAATACCTTTATATAACTTTTTGAATTATTCAATTCGGGTATTCCATTCGAAAGATATCACGAGTTTAAAAATGTAAGTATTAGAAAAATGTTGCGTGGTAGCCGCTCACCCTGTTCGGCTAGCTAGGCAGCACCTTATGCAATGTAGGCGTGCGTCACTGGGGTTTTTACAAAAATTAGAATACTTATTAAAAAATAACGAAAAATAAATAAAAAGTAATAACAAAAAAAATCATTAAAATAAAAGCTCATAGAAATAATAATATTCAAACTTTCTTTATAATTTTATTTTTTTAGTAACCTGACGCAAATAGAAGGGTTTGCCCTCAGGGGCGCTCATCTGTCCGAGGAGTGCACGGGTGTGCGTACCCGAGGTGCCCGAGCATCCGTCGCTTCACTCCCCTCTTCGTTCGAGGCGACAGAGTCCTACCTTTCTTTCCGTCTACCTCTTACATCCTTTCCAACTTAGCTCTCTGTTCGTGGCGTGGTCCCCGGTGGGATGATTGCGAATACTGATTGGGGTCCCGGATTCTACCCTGGGACCTGATTTGGTAGTCGAAACCATGCCTATTTCGACTGCGCCTGCACAGAGTGTTCATGGGGCGGGAATTGCATCCTCGCTGTCGGTTGGTCTTGCTGGGCCGGCTACGACGTCAGGCGACTCTGCTTTTTCTGGAGTGTCGTCTGGTAGTCATAACCACGCCTGACTAGCACGCGACGGGGATGCGAGTCCCGTCCGGAATTGGCCGTGGACCTGTCACTCCCGGCCCTGGTTCTGTCCATGGTCGGGGGCAATCCTGGATGGACGGCCGTCGCCTCCTTTTGCGAGGCAGTAGTGTCTGCAAGGGAGGCGGCGGAACGGGAGCGGGAGTCCGCCACCGCACTCCCCTCCCGCCAACGTAGGCCGCGTCGTCGGCGCCGGAGGGCGGGCAACGATCTCCGGCCGACGTAGAAAACGGCCGCGGGCGGCCCCTCGGGGGAGGATCCACCGCCCGCACTATTGCCGCGAGGGAGAAGGCCGCGTGCTGTTCCACAGCCCCCCTCAACTCCTAGAGTTGTTACAAGAGAGCGCCGGGGGGACGAAACCCTGACCCCCTGGCGCCAGCACTTTAGAAGGGGCCCGCTTTAAGACAAAGCCCGGGCCGGCGCCGGCCCACGAGATCGGCAGGCCATATATCCGTGGGCCCGGGCGTAGACGATAGGAGAACAGCGGGGTTTTTTAGTGGGTTGAACATCTTTTCCGGAGTCCCTTATATCCCTCGGTCCCCCGGGCCGGGATAACCCGTCAAGAGAGGTTTTTCCCCGAGACCGAAAAAAAATAGAAGGGTTTAATTTTTAATTTTTTGTTAAATACCCATGCGAAGCTGGGACGGGCTGCTAGTACATTATATACGCGTAACTCTAACAGTTTTTGCAGCGCACGCTAGAATGCCTCGTAGATGGCAGAATTTTTTTCTACTTACTGACACTTATCGTTATATTTTAGACAATTCACACAATATCTTTATAAATTATAGCCTATGTGTTATTCTGATGTGTAAGCTATATTATTGTAGTGTTATCAAAATCCATACAGTAGTTTTTGCGCAAAAGTGCTAAGCTCAAGTGGCTTCCTATACGTCTTCGTCGGAATGCTCATGTCCTCTCGCTTTTGTATAACATACTATTCAATCCACAAGCACCATCTTATCTTAAGGAAAGGTTCCAATTCCTTCACACCGGCAATTTAAGGTATCTTAGGTCTTCGGAGAACCGGCTGTTAAAAATACCTTATCACTTGTCTGATTTCTGTGGAAAGTCTTTCACTGTTCAGGCCACCCGCCTTTGGAATTCTCTGCCGGAAGATATCCGGCTTTCTAAATCACTCCCGATCTTTAAAAGACTTGTTAGGGAATACTATCTGGAAAACTATTTGTAAGCGTTCATGTATGTTGTTTTCCTTTGCCTGCTTTTTGTCGTTGTTTCTATGTAATAGAACTGACAGGCTGTTTAAATTACTCCCCGGATTATATATTATTTATGCACTGTATTTATGTATGTATATATTTGCTTTTATATATTATTTATGCACTGTATTTATGTATGTATGTATGTATTTATGTATTCGTTTTGAATGAATATGCAACACTACCCCACTTTCAGCCCTCTCAAACCTCTAATCCATCCTAAGGTTGCCTCGAAGAAATCGCTTCCAGCGATAAGGCCGCCGTTTGTACAATCTTTTGTTTGTTTTGTCCTATATTGTATATTTTTTTTTTTGTGTGTTGTGCAATAAAGTATATTCATTCATTCATTCATTCATTCAAAAGAGTAACAAACATACATTCTTACAAACTTTCGCGTTTATAATATTAGTAGGAAATAATATTAGGATTTATAGTCGTTTTAAAAATAATGATTATTACTCTTTAATTTATTCGTCTAATTGCAAATGCAGTTTAGTAGAATAACCACTTCTCTAATCATCATCATGCGTTAAATTTAAAAAAACCGACGGCAACCCAAATTTTTCGCTTCGGAGCCCAGGGTAGGCATTCCGACACTTCACACGGTCTTCGACATCTCTGGTCGACGTAAAGCCAGTACTTTATAGATCAAATAAACAACTTCTCTAATACCATATACTAAGTAAATATGTTAGCAAAACGTCTATGTATAAAATTTGCTGTCTCATTAATATAGCAACTAGTGATACGATTGGCAGGGACTACGTTAATAGTCTTATACGATTGTTTTCTATAACAATGTAGGACAAAATATATAATGCAAATAATTTACAAAATACTTTGGCATGCAGGTTTTAGTGTATGTCTATATATTGTATGTTTTGTATGTTTGTACAAAAAGCCCTGCGATACAGGTTTTAGACCGCGTTTAAACAGTACCTTTGAATTTTAAATTTTATTGTTTTAACACTCTTAAAAAGTTAAAAGTGGCATTTTGTTTATAGTTGAGGTCAGAAGATAGACAAACGGCGCACCTGACATTATGTGATCACGGTCACTTAACACCATTGCCGGTGCGCTGCCGGCCTCCAAGAGACCCGGAACCTGGTTTACTAGTGGCGGAATGACACAAGGTCGTTATGGCTACATGATAGCCATCGAGACGGGCTTGGGGGCCCTACCGTCCATCTAGGGATGTTTTGTCGCCTTATGCGACAGACCGCCCCGGGTCGCAGTGGTCAGTATTTTTGCGCCGCTCGTACACGAAGAAAATGATTGCTTAACTTGAATAACTTCAGTACAATTAAAATAAACCAGTTCAAAATTTAAGAAATAAGAAAATAAATTATAAAAATGTATGTTTTGTTATAAAAACATCACGTTATATAATGCATAAAAACAAGTGTGGTAACTTAAAAATGAACAATAGTACCTACTATTCGAAATTACTTTAGATTGAAACAAATTGTAAATAAATTATGAAATGTAATAATTGTTGCTAACATACACTGGCGACGGTAACTGCTTACTATTCAGAAGACCTTCAGCCTATCTGCTGTTTCACAGCAATAAATAAAACATAATATATATTTTTTTTATTGCTGTAGGACAGCAGACAGGCTGACGGCCCGCTTAGAATTTAGCAGATACCCTCGCCTATGGGTTTGTTTAATTTCATATCCATCCGTCCGCACAATTTTCGTAAAACGGGGTACAAAGTTTTCGCTTCATGTATTAATATATAGATTTGTAAAATACATCTTGCTCAAGCCTAAAAAAATGGTAGATAGGATAGGTAATCTGAATTGATTTACTCTTGCCTTTTTGTGAGAATAGTGTTTACAAAATGCGAATATATTTATATGGTTACGAAATGGTTTTACAATGCAGAATTTGAAAAGCAAAATATTTTGAAGTTTTACAGTGACGCTGTTCAATCTGATGTAGAAAAATGGCAAATTAACTGAGTAGCTTTGATGAAACCTTGGATTATAAAAGCCTTTGACAAAAGAACCTTAATAAAGTTCAAACTTAAAAATTATAGGAATTATGGTCGAATTTCGACCACTACTATTTATTATTGAAACTTACCAGTTTCTCATTTTCATCCTCCATATCCAATCTGGCAGCAATGCAATTGCGAGTGTCGAGGAATGCACGCCGCTGCGCCGTCTCCATCAGCGAGTTCATCAGGGCGCCCACCACATTAACGCATACGAACACCACCACGTTGCCCATCATCTGTTAACAGGTGCAATAACGTATACTCTAAGAGCATTTCAATGTAAGTAGTACTCGTAAACATATTTTCCTCTCGTGAATTCCGTTGTTTCAAAACAAAGTACGTACAATCAATGAGATGGCAGTACAAATGAAAGTCTGTCTACCTACAAGTAATTGTTGTCCTATTTATTTACAAGAGCATCAATGCGTGGATGCTAACGAGTCAGGAATAGAAAAGCGGAAGGAAAGATTACCACTGAACCCAAAATAAACTTATTAATTAATTTTCCTCCACGAAAGGGCGTAATGACTGCTGCGACCAGGGGAGGCCAGTCGTATATGGCGACTAAACAACCATATCTAGGTGATAGGACTTCATGTTCGATTGGATGGCAACCATCCCTTGCGTTGCGGAGGTCACGGGTTCGATTCCCGTCCAGCGTCTGGGTATTTGTGTATATAATATGTATTAATTTACAAAAAAAGTATATATGTGGTATATCAGTTTTCTAGTACCTATATCACAAGCACTATGTAACCCAGTTTGGGACTAGAGGGCGTTATGCGAAATGTCCAAATATATTTAAAAAAAAAAACATGGCCTTGACCTAACTTTACCCATGGGTGCAAATTGAAAATTATATCACGGATCCTCTTTTCGGTCGAATAGTCTATGATTCTTATTCTAATATTCGCTTTAAATCTCGAATTTTAATATCGAAAGGTGTTACCTATATTAAAAACGTACCACCTCTGCGATCTAACCGAACTTTTCAGGTATTACATTCGTTTCGGAATATTTAGAATAATAAATGTCTCTGTACATAATATATCTCTGTAAATGATAAAAACAGGATTCCTAGTTAAAATTTAAAAAAAATTGTTAAAGATTAGAAATTGTTTTCGGTTATATAAGCCGTAAAAGATTGAACGTTGCGTTTAAATGTTTATAACCTATTAAGTTCACAGACAGTTGTTGCTAACTCGTCATATAACCTTTTATATTACGTCGAAACGACTAGAGTGAATACAATGGCTAGATAAATGCATGTCTTCCAACAAACAATACAACGCGAAAATTACCTGTCGATACACAATCTATGAAGGGAGAAATCGTTTACTTCATAAAAGCTTGTAGTTATGACAGAATGACATAACCGTAATAAAAAATATTCTGGAATATACAAATATAATAACATGAACTACATCAAACTTATACGTCTCTACTTTTTCTTGGCAATAAAAAAGTGTAAATTATCGTCCATTTTCTTTTACAAGATTTTAGACCTGGTTGCATTACACACAGCTTTTAATTATTGTCACAGGATTTCTCTCACACTTTTTACTTGTGCTGACATAGTCCATATAACGAAATGGATGAAATAGTTTTGAATACAATATTTAGGTTTTTACATAACTGTGATATGGCCCAAACACAAACAGGAAACGAATAGTATCATACTTCTCTCAAGCCCTATTCTTATTTCTGGCCGAATTAATCGTATTAAAATCCTAAAATATGTTTTACAATAGAATACCCATCGTAGGAACTGGAAGTACTAGATTATAAAATTAATATAATACTGTTATTGAACTCAATCGCCCATATAGGTTTTAATATTAAATATTCCCAGATTTCACACCGCTAACAGTCTACCTCAGAATACTCTGGAATATGCAAATACCAGCTTTGCATAAAACGATACTCTGTATTGAAGTCAGAAAACACTACATGGTAAGCTTCTTCGTAAAATAAGAAGAGAAAATCCGATGAGTAACGGCCTAATATGAGTATGGTCTAGTCTAGACCCAAGATGAGATATTCGTATAATTGATTAAAATCAATTATACGAATATCTCATCTTGGGTCTAGACCTTTCTAGGCGTGAAGAGACTGGCAACATTCTAAAACCTTTTAAAGGTCTCTTCACGCCTAGAAAGTAATGCCAACGCCAAAACCTTGTCGCCATTTGGAAAATTATGTAAGAACCAAACTTTTTAGTATTGTTATAAAACGTTACTGGTTAAAAGCAGTTTATGACATCATAAAACTATAGTACATAAGCTATAATTTAGCTTCGTAACCCCAAAATAGCAAAGAATTCAAGGCAAAACGAAGACATATGACTGCTCAAATAGTTTTAACAAAACACGAAGAAAAGGGCTGACAAAAATGCGATATACTCTTTCCAATAACTGTATTTGATTCTAAGAGCATACTTTCACAACAGGCGCTCGTACAAGAAAAGGTTGTCCAGACTGCCTAACAAGATATTGTTAATGGCTACTATCAAGGCTGGAGACAAGTTAATTACTTTTAAAGCAAGTAAGTACACTCTAGTTGTATATACGTTTCGATGTACTTGATTGATAGCAAACTGGTAAAGGAGTGAATGAGTGTAAAAAACTTGAACATTTCAAACGTTGGAGTTCGTATAAGATATGTCAGTGAGTAGTGCCATTTGCCATTAGCATTTAATTTTTTTTATTGACACATTAATTCAGAGACTAGTTTCATAGTTATCAAACACTTCTAATAATGTAAAAGATAGTGTTGAGATTTTATTGAAACTGAAAATTCTGAATAAATAAAATATAACAAGGAGTAGGTCTCAAAATGAACATGGACAAGACTAAGATTATGTCTAATGTTCATGTCGCACCTACCCACGTAACAGTTGGGAACTGTACTCTCGAAATTGTTGACGAATACGTCTACTTGGGTCAAACGATCCAGTTAGGCAGGTCCAATTTCGCGAAAGAGGTCACTCGTCGAATCCAACTCGGATGGGCAGCATTCGGGAAGCTCCGTAAAATCTTTTCTTCCCAAATACCGCAGTGTCTCAAGACGAAGGTTTTTAACCAATGTGTGTTGCCAGTGATGGCATACGGAACGCAGACGTGGTCGCTAACTATAGGCCTTATGAGAAAGCTCATGGTCGCTCAGAGGGCAATGGAGAGGGCTATACTCGGAGTTTCCCTGCGAGATCGAATCAGAAATGAGGAGATTCGCAGGAGAACCAAAGTCACCGACATAGCCCGGATGATTGCAAAACTGAAGTGGCAGTGGGCTGGGCACATAGCTCGAAGGACTGATGGCCGTTGGGGCAGAAAAGTCCTCGAATGGCGACCGCGTACCGGAAGACGCAATGTTGGTAGGCCCCCCACAAGATGGACCGATGATCTGGTCAAGATCGCCGGAATAGGTTGGATGAGGGCAGCGCAGGACCGATCATCGTGGAGATCTTTGGGGGCGGAGGCCTTTGTCCAGCAGTGGGCGTCTTCCGGCTGAAATGATGATGATGAAAATATAACAAAACAAAATATTCAACAAAATAAAGTTTTAATTATACATCAATCTACTCTTACTACATGTTATCACTTTTTCATTATAAAGAATCCATTCCCTGAAATATTTCAATGTTAAATTCTGAGTAAAGGATATCAGCAATAAATTATTTTCCATATATATTCCATTTGAGCCAGATGCCATTCAACTGCAGCATATGCAAAAATTATTCGCCTGATCGGCTCTTCAAAATATTTAAATATGGCTCCCATTACGTTTTCGCAGTAAATATGATTATTTTCGATAGGTACCTTTTTCGTATGTTAAATATATTTAACATCAGCTCCCATATACATTATATTTTAATATTAATTATTATGCACAAAAAGCGTGTTCCTCAAGGACATATGTACACGTATATGTAAGATGTCCGTAGTAAGCCATTGAAAGAATAAAATATGAGAACCACCGCCGGTAAAACCAGTCTTTTCCAAGTTATAAACATTTATAATTCGATTTTAGGAAAACACGCTCGTCGAGAACACGCTCGCCGCGAAGTGACATAATGTCACTCGACACGCCTGTGCGGGCGTGTATAATAAGCAACAGTGAATAAATTTCACGCACATTGTTATAAATATTAGCATTATTTTTATGCAAATGTGAAGTGCGAGGCCATTTTATGAACTCTCGGAAATTATTTAATTATTGCATCTGTATAGATTTCAACAGCGGAATCATGCAGTAATAACAATAATAATAAATATTCTTTATTGTACAATACACAAAAAAAGGTTTTGCAGTATGTATATTCATAAATACAGTATATCCTTGGGCACTAGGAAGACAACTACAATGATACACATTTTGTCTTTATATTAATTTTTGCCACATCACTAATTGATTAATAGAACCTTTTCTGATCAAATTTGCAGAGAATACAGGGTGAGTATGTAATGATTATAATAGGTATTTACCTATGAAATTGCCGTTCTGCAGTACTGGCCATTTGATTTGAAATCAAAATAATTTTTGTTTGGCTAAGAATTCTAATTTCAAATTAATTTTATTTTAAAAACATGGAATTATTTTTCCAAAAGTTGTTTTTTCCAAAATTTGTTTATTGATTAGTGTTACATTTTCATCGCATTTCAATCTTTTTCGTTACCATGGATTGATAAAAATTCGAATAATTATGGAATATGAGTACCGTCGTGGCAGCAACGCGGCACAAGCGGCACGCAACATCAACGACGTTTACGGAGCTAACACTACAAACCAACACACCATCTGTTATTGGTTTGCTCGCTTCCGTTCTGGGAATTTCGACCTGAAAAATGAACCTCGCGGTCGTCCGAAGACTGGTCGACAATGACGAATTAAAGGCGATTGTGGAAGCTGATGATACACAATCTACGGCTGAATTAGCAGCATCTTTCGACGTTAACGTCAAAACAATATTGGTCCATTTGCGTCAAATTGCGTAAAAAAGCTTGACAAATGGGTGCCCTACGAACTCAATGATCGCCAGCGCAAAGTACGCGTCGAGACGTGCCTTGCACTGCTTAACAGACACACAAATGAAGGGATTTTGAACCGCATTGTTACCTGCGATGAAAAATGGATTCTGTTTGATAACCCGCAAGCGCTCAGCAAGTTGGTTGGATCCTGGTTCAGCACCTAAACAATGCCCTAAACGAAAACTTACCCCTAGAAAAGTGATGGTCACTGTTTGGTGGTCTAGCGCCGGTGTGATTGCAGTAATGCTCACCCCGTTCAAACGGGGTGAGCATTACTGCAGATGTGTACTGTGAATAACGGATAACTTCTTGGCGGGAAAAAAATTCAATACCCGAGAGGCAGTACAAAATGCCTTTGAAGAATTTGTTGCCTCCCGTCCAGCTGATTTCTTTAAGAAGGGCATCAATAAACTGCCACTGCGTTGATGCCAAAGATGCATTGATTGAATGGGTGATTACTTCGATTAATACAAATAAAAAATACATGAAAAAAATTCGTTTAAATTTTTTCATACAAAACGGCAATTTCATAGGTAACGACCTAATAGTAATATGTGTGAAGATAAAAGTGAGTATGTAATGTATGAGGGTGTCCAATAAATAGTGATAATGCGATACATTCTCTTTGGAAAGAAAAAAATACTGGCAGGCTTAGTCCAGACATTAGATATAATAATAATAAAAAAGCAATCAATTCTCTTTTGTTTTTTTAAAAATAGAAGTCATTTGTTTGCGTCGTGTCGGAACGCGTTTTTAAATATTGATAAAATTGAAGCTCGTGCGGTAATAAAATATATCTGCTTGAAAAATTTTACTACGGAGCTGGTAAATCGAGACTTGAAAGCAACATTAGGGGTTTATGCTCCTACATATTCTACGGTTGCGCGTTGGTGTGCTGAGTTCAAGTGAGGAAGGACTTCCATAACGACGACCCCCCCCCCCACACGGGACTCCCTACATCGTGACTGAACAAATAATTAAATAAGTTGAAAACATTATCTTGGCGTGTTACTGTTTGTTTTATAGCAGAAGAAATGAAGATTTCTATAGGAAGTGTCGATAATTATACACAACCATTTGGGTATGAAAAAAGTATTAGCGCGCTAGGTGCCATAATGCTTCCTGACGCGCAGAAACGAACGAGACTGAGAACTTTACAAGGCTGTATGAGTTTGTTACAACAAGATCTTGACCGATTTTAGGCTCGATTCGTAACTATGGACGAAACATGGCTTCATTATTATGACCTAGAAACGAAAAAACAGTCCATGACTTTGAAGAGACCGTCATCTCCTTTCATTCACCAAGATAACATCCCCGCGCACAATTCCAGAGTTGCGATGGCTGCTATTCAAGAAGCTGGCTTCGAATTGATGGAACATCCTCCATATTCACCGGACCTAGCTCCTAGTGATTTCTAACTATTTCCGCAGTTAAAGGAACATCACAGGAGCCATAAATTTAAAGATGATGACGCAGTAGTCGACGCGGTACACGATTTTTAAGGGATCAGGAAGATGTTTTTTTTAAAAAGGGAATTTTAGCATTAGAAAAAAGATATATAAATATATGTATATTAGTAGTACGCCTCTCTCTCTCGAGCCTTTTTTAGTAACTCATCTCGCAACTCCCGTCTCGTCAGACGGACTACGAGAGTTCTAGGGCGCTGCACAATCGGGTTTTCTTCCTTTTCTTCATAAATATTTCTAATCTCAAGATCGTCACACAACAGTTGTTGGTCGCGGTTATTGAGATCTATTCTTAATTTTGATACAATGTCTTTTACTTCGCATGGTTCTTCACTTCGATCAGATGCACGCTTTTTTAATATTTCAATACGTGTCTCGAGTGTAGCTATTCGGGTGGGACATGTGCGCACTTCGACTTTTAGGTCTGAACCGTCTTTGCAGAAATTTAAAAAATTAAGGCGTATTCCTCCAATTTTCACCATGATATCTTTGTTCGTAAAATCCTGGCTCAAATACTTCTGAGTACTTGGCGAGGAGTTACTATAGGAAGGATTAGTATCCGGAGTATCTTCACTGTTAATTAGCTGCAATGGTATATCATATGATTCACATTCCTTATTCTTTTTATTCCCTTTTTTGCAACGAAGGCACTTCCAGGAAGTAAGAGATACGGTTGTTTGTGGAATTCCAACGCAGTTCTTGTGTAGGAATAATTTGCATTTGCTACACTTAACGCCATCTTTCGATGGAATGTACTTATTACAGATTCCACATATATCAGAAGACATTTGTAATAATTGTACTAATTAAAAATACTATATATAATCACACTAAAAACCACTGTAATAACTAGAGTACGTGATTTATTATTTAAACTTAATCTACACCAAAATGTTTTTCAGTACACTAACGTGTTAAGAAAAAAGTTACTATGTTACACTAAAAGGGATCAAAAAGTAGTGAGAATGAGACAAAATATAATGACTATTGATAACTTAATAATTTATTTTTCTACATAGTCTCCGAGTCTCTCTACACACCAAGTCCAGCGCTTTTCCAAGGAATCAATCCTTTTCAAAAAAGTTTTGTCTTGGTCCTGCAAAAAGCTCTCCACGGCATCCATCACCTCGTTATCGTCTTCGTACCTGTTTCCCCTTAAGTATTCTTTCAATTTGGGGAACAAATAAAATCGCTAGGCGCCAGATCTGGTAAATAAGGGGGGTGGTCAACCAATTCAAAGCCAGCTTGCTGAATGGCAGCCATCGCAACTGCCGACCTGTGCGCGGGTGCGTTATCGTGATGAAACAGCACGCCCCTTCGAAATTTCCCTCTCCTTTTCTCTTTGATGGCATTCCTCAACTTGGGAATTAAAGCTGCATAATATTGGCCTGTAATAGTGGTTCCACGCTCCAGGTAATCAATCAACAATATCCCTTCTGAGTCCCAAAATATTGAGGCCATAACCTTGCCAGCCGATGCCACGGGACGAAACTTCTTCGGGGTCGGTGATGATGGCCGTTTCCATTGCGAAGATTGCTATTTTGTCTCGGGATCAAAATGATGGACCCATGTTTCGTCCATTCTTATGAAACGAGACAAAAAGTTTTCAGAATCTTCTTGAACCTTGTCCAACAATATCTTCGAAATATCAAGTTGTTTCTGACTGTTAGTTAACATTCTCGGCACCCATCTTGCGGAGACTTTTCTCATATTCAAAGATTGTTTCAATATGGATTGAATACTGCCATATGACTAAAATAGAAAAATCATGTAGGTATAATTATAATGTGAATATTACAGCAGATAATTCGTATATTATTATGTATTACCACGTCTCCAAAATACAGGCCATGCCTAGTTTGGAGGCGCTAAGTTAATCAATTGTAAAAAGCACTTGAATAAAAATGATATTTGATTTGATATGAAATGCCCGTTTCTTGAATTAAATATCGGATGGTAACTCTTCGATCGCTCAATACAATTTCCTCGACTTTCGTAACATTTTCCTGGGTGACTGACGTCGATGGACGGCTGCAACGATGTTCGTTTTCCGTGCCCTCCCAACTCGAAATTGAGGAGCCCACCTTGCGACAGTGGAATACGGCGGAGCTTACTACTTTTTGATCCTACCTCGTAGTTAATAATCAAAAGGTGATAATCAAAATAAAAAAGTATAATAATCAAAACACTTGAATATAATTTAATACAACGAATCTCGCAAAACTGAAACCTTATAATATAAGAAATTGTTTAATTAATCACAAATTTTAATATTTATACTTAAAACAAAACGTATGCTGGCTCTTTTTACCCAAGAGGGTATCATCTCTCAATTATATTTATATTATCCCTTTCTATTGAACACCCCTAGTAAATATCATATTAAGTATTATATATATTTGTTTGGTAATTGAAGTGAAGTTATCACCCTGCAAAGACTGGGCGCACCTTTTTGCGTATCCTTTAGTGACTTTTCCTTTTCTTGTGCAGTCACAATAAAAAGATTACACACAGGTGGCTGAATTAGAATGTTACAGTAGCGTAAGCAAAATCACCAGCCTTGATGGTGCTCTTTTTTTGGCTGTCTGTTGGCTAGGTAAGGTTAGTCCATTAGATTTCGGCCTGGGCCACGCGATCGGCGGGCCAGTTTATGCGTGGGCTCAGGCGGTAAGCGATATAACAGGGTTTTTTTTAGTGGATAGTCGAATGTCGAGCATTTCTCCCAATCTCCTCGGGTCTGGGGCACTAGTTAATCGAAAATGTTCCTCTAAAAAGTCCATTACACTTCTAAGTTATGGGGAAACCCTATCTTCACTTTTAGTCAGATCAATGCGGCCTAATTCCCACTGAACAATAACGTTCATTACAAAATTCCAGGAATCATGCATGATGCATCATACAACAGTGGAGACAATTTAAATTACGACACTGTTTTATAAAATTCGTGTCGTTCAACAACGTATAAATTGTTCTAAGTCAACGCACACTGTTTGCCTCCTAGAGATAACGAGAGATGGCAACACAAGAAGTTTTGCAAATGTGAAATATACTTACTTCTCATCAAAAATTTCTATTTCTAAAAAAATATGGATACCTCGCTCACAGAAGCCACCCAAGTCGTGGCGTTTGGATGCAGGGTATAGTCAGCGTGTTGTGGCTGCACGATTGCATCTAAGCATCTCTGCTGTCAATAAAGTGTATCAGCGTTATCGGGAGACTGGTATGTTTACTCGCCGTCCTGGATTGGGTAGACATTGAGTCACGTCTGAGCAAGATGACCGGTATATTTAGTGAATGTCAGCAGCAGTGGCTCCGTGAGGTTCGAGGATTGACTGTAAGCGATTCTACCATAAGATTGGCGGAGCGTGTCATGAAACCTCATAAACCAGCTAATAGCCCAAAATTGACGGTAAACCACCGAAGCGCGCCTCAAGTTTGTACTTGAGCACTTAAATTAATCATACCTTCAATGGAGCAAAGTTCTCTTTTCTGACGAGAGTTCAATTATGCTATATGGTAATGACGGAAGAAAGAAGATGTATCGAAGTGAGGGAGAGTGTTTTGCACAGTGCTGCATTGAAGAAAGAATCAGTTACGGTAGTGGTTCATGGACGGTTTGGGGAAGCATAAGCACCGATAGAAAAACCGAACTTGAATTTGTATCTGGACCTCGGTTACCGTTATTAAATGGGTCACGTTACATCGAAGAGTGTCTGGAGCCTCATATGGTACCCTACGCACATTTTATTGGCGATGCCTTAATTTTTATGCAGGATAATGCCAGGGCTCATACTGCAGGCATTCTAAATGAATAATACCTGAGCGAAGTGTGTATTGCGGCTATGGGCTGGCCAACAAGAAGCCCGGATATGAATCCCATAGAACAACTATGGGATGAGTTGAAGAGACGAGTCTGAACGTGAGATCCTGCTCCGGAGACGCTTGGCCAACTTAAAACAGCTATACAAGAAGAGTGAGCTAACATCCCACAACACAAGATTGTGATGCTTATCCGTTCCATGAGGGACCGCATGGAAACAGTGATAAGAGCCCATTATTCTTTTTTACATCTTTGTTTCTAACATTTCACAGTTTCTTCTTAAAGGGTAAAATCATACCTGTTGAACAAAACACAATAGCTAATAAAATTTAATTTCAATTTGAAACATTAATATTCGTTAAATGATACCTAATAATATCCACAATTAACTGGCAATATGTATGTTTGCTAAAAGATAAAAAAAAATTAAACTCATTCAAAACCAAATTTCAGGGGTGTTTCGATTTTTTTGATGAGAAGTATATTTTTGTATACGGTATTTTATGTATTAACGCCACCGCAGCTACAGATTTGCCACTTTTGAAATTTTTTGCGACAAATCATAAAATAAAACACTTTATTTAAAATATAATTAAAAACACTTTTTTTTAATTATTACATTTTTAATTTATTAAATTAACACATTCAAAATTCAAAACACTTTATTTAAAAACAAAGTAGTCAATCGGATTTCGGTGGAAAATGGGCCGATTATAGAGTTTAATATAGATTTCAAACAGTCTTTATTTTCTTTCACCTGAGGCTGCCGCCATATGAACTCTGATAAATAAGATTCCAAATGATGTCTCACTGTCCCCCTACGACTCTTGTTCCTCCATTTAGCACTGCCCCACATTCTCTCAACTGTTTGTGTATGAACTCCTGTATTAGGGTCAATAAAATTGTATTTATGATTAATAAAATTGTATTTATGATTAACTTTAGCATGTAGGAATCCATCTATTTCTATTCTATTTGTTTGGTACCCTTTCCAACTCTCCTGTTTATTCTCCATATCCAAGACACATAATTCACGCATGTAATTGTGCTAATCTATGACAGTTTTATCCGATAGAACAAGTTGCTTTTCACAAAATTTTATCGACGTCAACTCCTCGCACCAACAGTATATGAATCTCTAAGCTAAACAAAATGGAATTCTGCTTCCCTAAAACCAGTTGTCTTTTCTAAGTCCCACTTGCTGATAACACTGTCTTAAATTACATTTCCAAAACTTGCGTTTACCAAAAGAAAGTTTCATGTCACGGGAATTGGTACATTTTAGTTTCTTTGGTAAAATATTTTGTTCCTGAAAAATAAAATTGCATTTTGTTCTGTTTTTGGCAAATCCCAAATACGCATTTTCATAGCACTAAAAAATGGCGTCAAAAATTAGCAACAAGGCAACAAGAAACCTAAAAGATAAATGTGTGCGCGTGCGAACAACAAGGTTGCTGTGTGCGAACAACAAGGTTGCTGTGTGCGAACAACAAAGTTGCTGGGTGCGAACAACAAGATTGCTCTTCATTGGCGCATTAGCGCAACTTCTGCTGCGGTGGCATTAATGCGTAAGTACCTTGTATTCTTATACTAACGACTATAGTAGGAATCCAAATTCATCTGGACAGGTTCTTGGCTATATTTGATGAAGGTCAGACATGCGATCTCAAATTTCGATGTTCGGTGAAATATTTTCTGTACGTACATATGTATATGTATGTTCTGTGTGTATTTCTTATATGAATGTTGTACGTCATTATTTACAATTCCCCAATTAAAATTTTGTATGCGCTATAAGTTTGTACCTGAGAGACATTACAATTTTTAATCGATTTTTCAGTGACGCTTGAGAATGTAAACCCTTATGATAGGTGGTACGTTTAATTAATCGCTAAAATCGCTAGAAAAAATTCTTTAAAATGTTACAGATAACTTAAATATTTGATAAGTAGATAGATAGAAAACACTTTATTGACTCCCAAATAATAAATACTGTAACGAGGAGATCGATCGCTTATGTATAGACTTAACTTTTGGTAACGTTGGTTGGGAGTCCAGATCCGAACGCTACTAAAAGGCTACAATTTGCTTCGTAGTACGGCCAGTCCAACTGTCTCGAAACTAAGAGTGAACTGGAGTGAATCACAATGAGTCCCAGTGAATTGCAAAACATAGCTTCGGTTCAGGTACTTAGCTAACTTAATGCGCCAAACGTTAACGCGTTTTAACTTTCGTGTAACGCCATTTACCAAACAGGACCCGAACTAAACCGGTTCATGTGAAAATACTACATATAAACTAAATTAAGATAAAAAAATTGGAGCAATCGGGGGTATTATCTCTAATAAGCGATTCTTCGAGACAACCTAACTAAATAAGATAAATATTGTGTGATAGTTAACACTCGGTACATGTCAGCCAAGTGGTAGTATACTCAGAGACCAATTTAAATGGTCACGGATTTGAATACATAGATGGCAAGATCCGCTTAGACAGTTTAAAAGCCCGATACAATTTATAAGTACTTGTATCATTTTAAAAGTTGTTAGGGTCGGGGTTTTCACACTTTGACTTCTTAATATTCAGAGGCTTTGAAACTTGCGTAAGCAGACGCAATAACAAATAAATAGGGAACGTTGTCTCAAGGCCAGCGTTATTGTCCCTATACCGGCCATGCTGTGGTGATGTGAGCTCTATATGTGGGCCTTTATGTTTCGACGGGGAGTACACGAGACATTCGCCATCCGCTGTATAAACAAACATTAACATCGCACCTAAACATCAAAGATAAATGCTACACATTTTTAGAAAAGTTCATTTTAAAATTAACTGCAAATTCCAAAATGATATACATAAACCAACATCCGAAAGAGAAACATTTATATTTGCATACTTTATTATTAAACGAGGAAATTTACTTCAGTCGGCGTTTTCGTTGGTGAGTACTTCCAAAAATAAAAGGTCATTTTAGCAATGACAACGGTCGTCCAAGAAAATTTTATCATACATACATTATTAATTTCGTATCGAAATATGAATAATAAAGATACAAGTGTTATATCCGTCCTAGTGTCCCAGTAAAGCCGATTTATTGAGACGAGCACTGTCAGAAAAGTTAGGCGAACAAGACAAGTTGACAGCCCCATATTGTGAATCGGACCGTTGGGCGTCAGCGGGGCAAGGCTGTGACCTCCACGCGCCGTTCCGCCTGAAGCCACCCCGACAAGTGGTGCAGATAACTGAACACGATTTATTAACCCACTGACTTGATATCATTGCCGCTTTGCATGTCAAGCTCACTGGATCGAAAATTACATAATGTATAACAAGAAATATGTCAATTTGAAAAACAAAAACATGCCTGTCATCTGTCTGTTAACTGTCACTCAGATATGTATAGATTTTGATAGTGTGTACAAGAGTAAAATGACTGACCTGCTGCCACACGTGGTAAGGGAAGCGATGTGCCACAAGAGCGGCCGCGATGGTGTGCGCCGTAGGAAGGAGGATGCCAAACGCCGCAGCGACGGGGGCGCCGACCGGCAATAAAGCGTAGGCGGCGAAGACGGCCCAGACGACGTGTGGAGCGCCCTCGGCTGCCGCGCCGGGGCTCCAGGCCGGCAGCGTTGCGGCTAGTGCGGCACCTCCTCCAGCCAGCGCCAGCCAGCAAGCGCGCGGCAGCCGTCTCTCGGGCGCCACGCCGCCAGCGCGCCCACACCACCACGCAAGACCACCGCATAACAACGCATGTGCGGCCAAAACACCGACCTAATTCGGAACAATAAATATTGTCTGTAAAGTTAAGGCCGTGATATATTAATAAGAAAATTTAAAGGGGTAAAAGTGAAATAGCTATGACAAACTGCAATATTTAGATATGCGTACACAAAACTGTTGCAATTCATATCTGCGTCATATGTATATACGCTCGTGGTAAACTATACCTACTGATATACTATTTACATTCTTTTATTTTGTAAATAAATACATATTATACATAAGAACCTAGATGTAGGACGGGAATCCAACCTTTGGCTTCCTAGAGTGTGCGAAAGGCATTACGCCATGGAGTTTATATTTTATATTACCTGCGGTGCTTTCCGCCAACCGCGCGTTGCGTCGACGGCTGCAAGTGCAGCGGCCAACACGGCCCAGAGTGCGAGCGCCGATCCAACAGAGGTGCGTTGCAGCTTGCAGGCGTATCTCGCGTACAGCTCTTCCAGCTCGGCCGACTCGAAACGGCGGCGCGTCACGAGCCGGGCGAGCGGCCCCCGCGCCGACATTGCCTTCACAGCATGGTCCATGCCGCCCCCCGCTCTCTCACCTCTCCGCCGAGCGCATCACTGACCGCCGCTTCATCTGTAATAAAAAATCATCACAATAATAAATAATCATTTACAAACACATTGTACCGAACTTAGCACGTCATCGTATCTGTATCTTGTTTGTCTAAAGAAATATCGGTAGAGTGACAAAACTTCTCCCGCCATTGCACTTATCTTTTGAAATGGCGGGAGTGTGGTGGGTATTATTCGGGTTCAATATTATTCGAAAGGGGTGTAAAAGTAAACAAAAACTATTTGTGATGTACTTAAAAGTATTTGTAATGTTTAAAGAACGTGAAAATCTAGTAATCGCTACCACAGCTCGAAACTGCGCATCGCATATCTACATAATAAAAAACCATACAAAATATATTATATAATATTCACTGTATAATCTTAAATACAATAAATAAATGTGAGTCGCCATTATGTTACTTTTAAGCTGACTTTTAAGCGATAAGAAAGCTGATTATTCCATTAACTATACTTTTAAATTCGTTTTACTATGTAGTGACATATAAAGCAACTGAAGATTTAAGTCAGAAAAATTTACTCATACAATAAATATACCCGGAAAACAATAACGAGCGTTCAAGATAAATTATTTCTATTTGAACTTGAATGTAATCGTACTCTAATTATGATTTCATATTATTTTGTTTCTCTGATTGATAAACAATGCTAGATAAAATACAATTATTATTTATTACAATTTTTTTTCATGTTTATATTATAATTTTATTACGAAACTTAGCATACTTTTAGTATATAGACATCAAAACTGAGCAAGCAAGCTCAAATTAAAATCAAATAGGTATCGTAAAACAGATTACAAAAACTTCGACCGCAACATCTCGATACGTAGATATCGTAAATGATATACGGTCGTCATAAATATAGTAATAAATAACATAAACACGGCGTCAGATTGTTTATTTTTATTACTCATAAACGTTATTTCAATAACAACATTTTAAACACAACTTATTAAAATTATAAAACTATCATTCAGTTTCCATTTTCTTACGGTTGATGTTCTTTTTTTTTTGTATGATCGTTCTGGAGTTCGGTAACGTTACTACTGTGTTTTTTTTAGTTTTAGGAGGCAGAATGCCCTTGTTTCTATAAGTAAGTGAGTGCCAGACCCGTATCAGCTGTGCAACAGAATATAGCAACTAATAGGTACCCAAAAGATTGGTGGCGCCGCACAGTTCGTATCTTCGGGGCTAATTAAGATTTAAAACAAATTACCCAAAGCATGTTACATAAACACATGTAATTCATATGCATTTGTCGATAGTTCGTAGGTCCGAATCTTTACGCTCTTTGTGTTTCATCTCAGTAGCTTACTTTCAGCTTCTACTTCAGTTGTTTTCTACTTCAGCTAAGCTTTCACTTCAGCTCTTGTGATTAAACTGGGCTTTGACATAGGCGACTGCCATGTTAAAGATTTATCGGCCATGTCGCCTCATGTAGACCCAAAAAGTGCTGGCTTGACGTCGTAAAAGGTGTTTTGCATGCCAATAGCCAAGAATGTCGAAGATCATGCGAAGCGGAGAAGAAAAATTTGTTTCGGCTAATCTCATAAATGGCTGAACCGATTTTGACAGGACTTTCACTGACAGATAGCTGATGTAACAAGAAGTAACTTAGGCTACTTTTATTGTAGAAAAAAAAAGGGTCTCACAAAAAATTTTTTTTCTGTTTGACCAGCGAAGCGGGCGGGAACGGCTAGTTACAAATAAGATAGGCTATTGCAGCCATCTTAAATCACGTGAAAGGACACAAAGTCCCTTTAAAGGACCAACGGAAAACAGTCGCTGTTACCGAAATCGGTAAAGAAGTACCTATATATTAGTAAATGTTCACTTAGTAACAAACACTAAAAAACCAAAAAGTTCGATATCAGCCATACCTTCAAGCCATAATCTTCGTTATTCAATTCAATCTAGGTTATAGTTTAAGTAATTCGCAATAACTTCAATTAATAATTATTGGCATATGAACTACAAAACGAACGTCAAAAGATCAAATACATAAATTATGTTGTAGTTAGCAGGGAAAGCGAATTCAAGGGTGGCAGGCTGGCAGGCGCTCAACATCGTTGCAAAAAAATTGCGGCCGGCGAGTCTACCACCGCGCCGTCTCACGATCCTCCCAGGTGGAACCGCATGCCATGAAATCCAATGAGTACATACAGTTCGCTCACTATTTCGAGATCATATTTCAAAAACAACTTAAAATTGGTTTTCTCTCAAAAGTTTATATTTAATGCAATTGACCGGACTTTGTTCATCAATGAAAGCTGATTACCAATCAATTTTGAATATAACGTTTATAGTGAACCATAAAAATTAGGTTAAATGCAGTAATAACTAACAGCTACTTTAAATCAGCAAAAGATGCATGTTAAATGAAGGTGTTAAAGATATCAGAGTCGTCAAAAATATTATTTTAATAACTATTGATAAAATAAGCAATAATTAGATAAAAGGTAGAAGGTAGAAGAGAGGTATCGAAGATCACTCATTACAAATTTAAGCCCATAAATTATTTTTACGCAGCTACATATCAGGAGAACGAATACAATTTATTGCATTACTTTTCCTTCATTGTTCTCGTTATTTAGTATTTTCATAAAATAACGTGGTTGCAAAAAAGAATCGCTCCCGGGTGGGCTGTAACTACCAACTTTTCGTTTAACATCGGAAATTGTTAACCGATTGCGTTACGGAAGCGTCTGCTCAAGTAATCAGAAATACAAGCAGTTTCCTTATGTAGTTCCCATTGTAACGAGATAGAAATCTTCGTTTCCCATAAAGTATGATGATAGGTAACGATTCAAAAATTAAGTGATAGTACACGGAAATAAAGAAGTACCCTAATAATAAATTAAATTCGTGATAAATTATACGAAAATAAGGATTTGGGTCGCGAGAGAGTTATACAAGATACAATAGAATGAAGGTTGTTTTTTTTTAATTCTGTAGGATCGCAGACAGGCTGACGGTTCGCTTAGAATTGAGTAGTTCGATATCTAACCGTCGCCTATAGGTGTTACCAACGCCAGTGGCATCGCGAACACGCTGCTGTCCCATAAGGGTACAGGAACTTGGTTCACTAATCCCGGAACACAACATAAGGTTATTATGGCGGCATACTTAAGACCAAAGGTGGTCGCCATCCAGAGGGGGCTTGAGGCCCTACCACGTAGCTCTAGGGTGGATTGTTTTGTCGGCTTTTACGACAGGCCAGCCTCGGCCGCAGAGGTTAGTATTCTTCCTCCGCACCTGCACGGATAAAAACGGTTTTTCGTCTCGCATTTTTAAATGTGGTTGTTTTAATATTGATAAATAACCAGTGTTTAATCTTTTTTATAAATCAGAATAAATAATGAGATTTAAATTGATACTTTTTTTATTAATAAATTTTTGTTGTTGCATTTTTGACTTATTTTGAAAGGATAGAATACATGATAACTCAAAAATGGTTAACTTTTGAATAATGCATAAGGGGGTTAAAATTATCACAAATAGTCACCCCTATCACCTCCTAACGGGAATACGTCAAATTACCAATTACCCTGTGTACTAGTATATTACTATTATTACTAATATACCAAGTTAAAAAATGAAACTGTTCAAGAACGGAAAAAGCACCGAGACGCATCGACGCCGAAAGGCATTCTGAAGTTTTGCCCTGTAGTCCTTCTCGGTGTTCCAATTGTTCAGTCAGCTTCACATCAGTTAGTATTATGGTAATCCCTTAATAATAATGAGAACTGTGCATGTAAATATGGTAGTCATAATAGTCGCGATGTATTTTAATAAATAAATATGATTTTAAAAAAGTATTATTAAAGCTGAGTCTATAGAAAACTAACTCTTCTATTAAAGTAGGTTAATTGAATTATATACACAACATTTTCTGAGCCTTAAGATAAAACTTTTAAGTCGAGCGATAAAAGAACTTCGTGAAAACAACGTATTCAAAAGATCCGATCCTGTGAAAAGCATATTCCATATAAACTTATGTTGAGACATAACGAGTTATGAAAATTAATTTGTGAAGTTTAATAACTGAAGTAATGTACGATATACAAAAGCCATGTCTACTTATAATAAATAATAAGCCAAGTGGTAATCAAAGTTCCAACAAAGGGTCAGTCAACCTTTGAGGCTTCTACTGGTTCGGTGGCTACATACTGTCTCTTATGGTTGTACCTGTGGATTAAACCTTCACGGAGGACAAACCTTCAAATAGTTTGTTCGGTCTAGGTGTATATGTCCGTAAATATAAGGTTTTTCGGAAAGTAGTTTTCTTTTTCCCGACAGAGGGCTGAATTGTTTTCTTCTTAATTCTTTACACAACTTCACATTTGAGCCGTATGATCTTGATTGAGTCGCATCATTGTGGCAACAGCTGATAACAGCAAGACTTGCTCGTGAAAAAGACCGATTGATTCCACACAGTAGTTTTTGGTTGGTGCCCTTTCAAATATGGAAGGAAGGTGAAAAGCAGCATTTTCGGCATATTTTACTTTTTTATTACCGAAAAGGTAAAAATGCTGTCCAAGCAAGAAAAACATTAGCCGATGTGTAATGAGAAGATGTATTGACAGCACACCAGTCCAAAACTGATATTTAAAATTTCGACTTGGCAATTTAAATGTTGATGATGCTCCACGTTCTGGAAGGCCAATTGAAGTTGATAAATACACGATAAAGGCATTAGTTGATGAAAACAAGCGAATAAAACCTCATGATATCGCTGAGAGGTTGAGTTTATAGAATTCAACCGTTCATGGTCACTTGAAAGGCCTAGGTTTAATATCAAAGCTGGACATACGGACTCCTCATATTCTCACGGAGAGAAATCTGTGTCATCGTGTTGATGACTGTAATTTACTTCTCAAACATCAAGAAAATGATCAATTTTTGAAGCGCATCATCATTAGGGACGAGAAATGAATTGTCTATAACAACGTCAAACGCAAGAGATCATGGAGTAAAAAACACGAACAACAACACAACAGTTGACAACACAACGATCAATTCTGAAGTGTCATCGGCTGGAAAAACTGAACGATTCACTCAAACAGAAAAGGTCAGAATTGATCAACAGTAAAGGTGTAGGTTCCGTCAAGATAATACGAAACCTCATACAAGTTTGGTAACTCGACAAAAGCTTTTACAGCTTGAATAAGATGTACTGCCACGCCCACCATATTTTCCAGATCTGTCTCCTTCGGTTTATTATTTGATCCGATCTCTACAAAATTTTTAGACGATAAAACCTTCACTTCAAATGAGAAGATCAAAAATCACCTTAGGCCAAGCGCCACAGCAAAAAAAAAGTAGGTTTGTAATGCAACGTACGGGACCTGGTATTTTTTTTGGAATATGTTCAAGGGTGCCCCCTGAATGTAAATCCAAGTGGGCGCGGCATTCACTTCAGCCGCCATCTTGGAAAACACGTTTTATCGAATATCTCGCGAACCGCGCATCGTACGACAAAAATTGTAGAGATCATTATTGTAGATAATAATATTTGCCATCTTTTTTATTTCAAACTTTTTTTTGTATAACGCATAGATTTTTAATTATAGCACTCCAAACTTTTTACATCCTAGTCGCCATCCGCACCACAATGATGATGAGCACCCTGACTATGATCTTATAGAAAATAAAACTAAAATGTAGTAGAAAACTAAAATGATTTTTTACTTTTTAGTTTGATTAACTAGAACTAAAAGCGTGATTTTTTTTTACTATAATTTATTTGTTGGTCAATTCCCAATCGGTAAATGTTTTTATTAATAGGATAGCCTGTATCCTATGTAGCCCTGTATCCTATAGGATACAATTATTAAATATATGTATTGTATTTGTGTATGGTCTTGACAAGTGTGCAAAATTTTGAATTTTTTTGATCATGCAAAATATTTAAAAATGAGTCGGTAAATTCCGTAACATATATACACATACAGGTCAAGTTAATAAAAGCGTGGAACAAATAGTCAATGTCGCTTTACATTATCAATAAATTATGTATTAGGGCATTTCTCAAGTTTTAGTTTCTTTTAAATGCTGCTGATGAAATTCTAAAGTTACCACTATCCGTAACGATATGTCTAAGCTAATTCAAATCAATATAAATGATCGCATCACATTGATGTTTATTCCTATATTAGCATTAATATAAATGGAATCATTAATGGTTTCAATGACTATCTGAATAAATAAACTCATAAAGCCCTTGTCATTGAAACATGTATTATTTTGATGGATTGTAATAAATACATCGATATTATAAAAGCGTTGTAATTCTATCGTCGTATACAAACTGAAAGCTAATATTTTAATGTCAGCCGATATTTACCCATACTAATATTATACATGTGAAAGTAACTGTCTGTCTGTTACGTTTTCACACCTAAACCGCTGAACCAATTTTGATGAATTTCGGTAAACTTGTACGGGGTGAAATAGGGGTGAAAGTAATTCAGTTCTGTTTTCTTTTCAATTTATATGACAGAACAATATTTGCCGGGTTAGGTAATATTTGTATATAAACGACCTTCGTGAAAACATCGAACGCACGTCAGAACGCTTGCGGAGGTCACGGGTTTGATTCCCATCCCACGTCTGAGTGTTTATGTACATACATAAACACATAATACTTTTACACAGTCATTAACAAAAGTATATACCAAGGTATTAAGTTAAATGTTCTTCTACATACTTTGGCACTAAGTGAATTGTCCCAAGTATGCATATTTAATATTCTGCTGTCAAACCTTGAAACTTCTATCCCCCAATACCCTGAAAAAGAATTCGATTCCCTTTCGTACCTGCCTCAAAATGAGCATAAGAACCATTTCGCATCTTCACATTTGTTACCTTTAAGACTGCGAAATATTAATGTCGATGGTCACACGGCTACCAACTAAAATAAAGCAAAAATCTAACTTAACAAAAACCTCTATCTTACAAAAAAACTACCACGGATGCTGAAGACCGTGTGAAGAGAAGAGAACGTCAGAAAGCGGTCACCGAAGCGACAGCTTAGGTTACAACAAGATTTACCGCTGTGATGATCCGAATGACATAAACAATTCGTAAATACTTGTATGATAAAACTAGAACCGAGCTTACGATACGTGGGCAACGAACGTGACGCTGTGTTACCAAAATAAATCGTCACCTCGGAATATGAATAAATAGCGAGATTTCCACAACCACATACTCGTATATACACTTCCGCCGCCTAAATAACTATAATTATTTAGTTTGCTAACACATCAAAAGCACGCCGACGTAAATAAATGTACAGTACAAATTATTTACAATTAATACAAATTTACACAAATATAACGTTAAAATTAAACATAACGACGAGATAAAAACAGTCATTATGAAATTATATTGCAGCTACAGTAGTCATTAATTTTAACAAGCCTCGAATAGTTTACATACATACCGAATGCGTAGACGAACACATTATGACGGCAAAGGCTTGGGAAGAATTGAGTTAATCAGATTAGTTGGTAACGTGTAGTTGCTGGTATTCTAAGTAGGTCTTCATCAGGTGGGAAGCTATGGAATCATCCTATTATGTTATTACACATACGAAATTTTGATAGTAATGTATAAATGTAAAATTGTATAAGCATAAATGGTAAATAATGACGGCCAAATAGCATAAACGCTACAAGCACAAACTGCATGCTATATGGATATGCTTATAGGGATGAATTATAATTACTTAGAGTTAATTATAAATCACAATAAATACGCTGGCAAACTTATATTTTTAAGATATATCAGAAGATCAAGGTTTAAAAGACTAGACTATATATACATTTGCTACACAATATTAATCTGTTTAACCCCTCTAAATAAGCTACAAAAACTTGTATAACGAGGGGATTCATGTCGGTCATGCACTGGCCAGGCAGGATTAAAACCCAATTCACCTGGGACGAAAACACATTCTTAGCCATTACCTATGCCATACGCTTCAAAGAAAGACGTTATAGGAAATTCACTATCTCTAATCACTAAGACTGAACAGTAAATCTAATATATAAAATTCTCGTGTCACAGTTTTCGTTGCCATACTCCTCCGAAACGGCTTGACCGATTCTCATGAAATTTTGTGAGCATATTTAGTAGGTCTGAGAATCGGCCAACATCTATTTTTCATACCCCTTAGTGATAAGGTCACTATTCCACGCGGACGGAGTCGCGGGCACAGCTAGTAATAATACTAAAATTCATCGCAATTCTAAATTCTAGTCGTAAAAAGTGACATACTTATCAATGAACACATTATCAGGAATGACAGGGACGACAAATTAGTGGAGAGGAGACCGGGATTTAAAAGTAAAAGAGAAGACAATAAAATTTTGGAGTAGCATGCCACTAAAAATTCCGTGGATCGAGTCCAACATTTAAATTTTATTATTTTTGATGACAGCAACTTACATGCTGGAAACACATTTAAAAAGATATTTAGGGCATTTCGTTTGTCGCTTGCTCATTTTCAAGTTTACAGTCTAAGTTTGGCTCGTGGCCATGATTCAGTTCGTGGCGGAAATGACCTACGTCGCTGTCAAGGACGCATTACCACCCCACCACGGCCGAAGGGTGGGCACCAACCACAATATTAAGGGTGGGCTTGTCATTTCGGTAGCTCTAGCATTTGCTACTAAATAAGGAAGAGTATTGGAATATCTATAATATGTAAACTATCTTTACACTCATATAATTTGCATTTACATATTTATTTGGGATCTGTGAAATTAAATACCAAGTGATAATTTTTGCCATTTGTTAGCACAGGCACATCGCGTAAATAATGATAATATAATAATTAACATTAAAAAGATTATATTTTTTAAATATTTTATCTCGGGTTGCAACCCAAGCTTTCATTATGGAGCACGGGGTCCGTTCAGTATTTACGAGTACAATAGCCTTTTTCCTTCCCACAGGGTGTAACTATTTAGCCACATTACCAAATTTTCCAATTGCTATTGTTATCATACACTTTATTATTTTTAAATAATTAACATAGCAAACATATAGCCTAAATAAAAAAAAGAAACGATTTCATTGACTATTTTTCCGATCATTTCAGTGTTCATCAGTAAAATACTTTTTTAACATTGCGATACACAAATGTAGCATTCGAAATTAAATAAATATTTAGATTTGCTTAATTTCGTAGAACACAACATTCTGCCCACCTTATTTGTGGTTCTTAACAAACACCATACAGTTTTATAAATAAAAGTATTTTTACTTTTGTTTTCTCTATCTCAAAATAATATCATTTTCAGGTGAAGTCAAGTTTCTTTGACTTTGCCTACTGAAGCACCTCGTCTTGTGTGAACGTTTTACAGAATAATAGCATGAAATGTTTACAATTGAGTCAATCGTGCTTCGAACCATAAATAACCTTTTAGAACAAATGTTATGTGTCCCCTTTGATCCTAATTCCTTTTTTATCTTTTCTAGGCTTAATTCTTCCTTTCTAATATATTAAATATTACTAATACTTTTAAGTTTGCGTTGCAAATCATGCGAAACGTGTATAGGCAAAGACCACCACTTTATATTTAGTGGGACATTCATGTATACTGTAGATACTCTTTCACGAAATATAAAAAATCGATAAATATAATAAAATGCCTAGATAAATATTGAGACAAACTTAATAGTGCTAAAAGCCGTTGTTATCATAAGATTAATACAGATTTAAATTCAAGTCTACTTCTGACCAAAAACAAGAGACGGCTTCTCCAAGTTTGTGCCTCCCATCACCAGCTAAGCAACATAATAGCGCGAACATCAGATTAGATAAAAAAAAATTGTACACTTCAGTCTTTTATATCACGTTAAGGGGTTATTAAATGTCTACTGTCAATATAAACGTTTCGATTGCATATCTCTGTCGCGGTTACTGTAATTGCAGCTGTCAACAATTCAATCATGTTGCGGTAACACCTGTAGTTTTATTGTAATCTGATCATGAGTGGTCATGGATGACAGAGAGATAATATAACAGTTTGTGACCTAATAGAAACGTCCAAAAGCGTCTCGCTTATTAATAAAGAACTATTTATTGCATACTGCAATACCTTAGAATGCAGATGGTGGAATTCCGTTTGAATTATTATTATCCCAGCCTATGAATGGGGCCACAGTCCTTGCCACGGTTCCGTAAAAGACAATTTAGTTATAAGTGTAGCAAAAGAAGAAATTAATCCAAGTAAAGGTCCTCCTCCATAGCCGAAACCCGTTAAGAACTATCGAAAGAACCAATTTATGTGTCACCTTTTACGGCTACCTAGTAATTCAGTTAAGTTACTCTTATTTCAGATCATTCCTTCTATGCAGACGGAGTAAGAATATTGACTCTTACGGTCGGCGAAGGTCTGTCGTAAAAGGCGCCAAACAATCCTACCAATGTGGTTGAGCTCCAAGTCCACCTGAATGACTACCACCCCTGATCTCTAAACAAGCCACCATAATAATCTTGTTCCGGCATAACGGATCCAGGTTCCAGTTTTCCTACGCGGACGGTAACCGCTTATTATTAAGGGGGCT
The DNA here is from genome assembly GCA_963693495.1 of Malacosoma neustria. Taxonomy (NCBI): domain Eukaryota; kingdom Metazoa; phylum Arthropoda; class Insecta; order Lepidoptera; family Lasiocampidae; genus Malacosoma; species Malacosoma neustria. The sequence continues at coordinate 8,865,375 of OY856376.1, forward strand.
ATCAACCTATTTGCTGTTCTTGTTCTGCTTATGATGACTATATTTACATATTTTGAAACATACGAATAACTATTCATCTAATTCAGTTTAAATTAGATGTCAAAGTGTACACCGTACAACATAACTACTGTAAACAAGTCAGTCATATTTGTGCACACAAACTCTGCCAGTCTGCCACCAGCTTAAAAGTCTTCAAAACTGCGCGGTAATTAATTTTCAGAGTGTGAACAATAAACACGGACTGTAAACATGCTAGGATTTTAAGACGCAGAGTAAATGTATCACTTTCTATAAGCCTTTTCATACAATTAAAACATGAAACAATGTTTAGATTTAGTCTTTCAAAACAGATATCTACCAAAATCGCGAGTAAACATCATCTTAGGCGAATAAAATTATATGACGTGCATGTAGTTCTAACTCTGCCGCAGCCTCCTGCTTCTAGTTAGGGAGTTACAATACAATAATGATCAGGGCTGCTTCTCAGCTTATTGCTACAGCCGTCGAACTTTAGATAATTAATAAATATTTTGATTTAATATTTAAGACTTGGAATAATTCAAAGGCATTAATTTATCACTCGTATTCCTACTCAAATTATCAAAAGGCAGATAAAAACAGAGAAAAGAGGAAAAAAGGTTAAGTCTAACATGAAATTATTGAAAGTCCTTATTAAATCGAAACCAGAGGAAATCACGTGCATAGATTAATAAAGACTATTAAAGTAGACTATAGCTCATTAAATGTTTAATTAATTTACTACACATAGTCATAACAGTTAATGATAAGGACATTGCTATACCACAAAATAAGTTGAATTGTATTTATTCATGTCATCATGTCGTTAACGTATTGACATGTCAATTAAGGCAAAAAGAAAATTTTCTGAACGATTTAGCAAAAATCCGACTGTCTATAACCGGTTCCAAGTTGATGACAAAACAAATAGCGTTGCATTACGAAACTGTATTTTGTTAATTAATCGACTGAATGGTATCTTCATTCTCCTTCCACCGCCTCCGAGCCAATTTTTGGCTCGATTCATAACTATGGACGAGACATGGCTTCACCATTATGACTCAGAAACGAAAAAACAGACCATGACTTGGAAGAAACCGTCATCTCCAACTCCGAAGAAATTTAAGGCGATTCCATCCGCAGGTAAGATCATGGGCTGTTTCTTCTGGGAGAGCCAAGAGGTGGTAAAGATCGAATGCATTTGGACTACATAGAACCACTATTACGGGGACGTTGTACGCAGGACAAATAACAAAGTTGCGTGAGGAAATACGCAAGCAACGGCGTGGCAAACTCGCTAAAGTTGTTTTGTTTCATCAATATAACGCACAAATCGAGTTGCGATGGCTGCCATTCAAGAAGCTGGTTTCGAATTGATGGAATATCCTCCATATTCACCGGACCTAGCTCCTAGTGATATCTACTTATTTCCGCGGTTAAAAGAACATCTCAGGAGTCATAAATTTGAAGATGATGACGCAGTAGTCGCCGCGGTACACAATTTTTTAAGAGATGAGGAAGAATTTTTAAAAAGGGAAATTTAAACTTTAGAAAAAAATATACAAAGTTTATAAACCTGGAAGGTGACTACGTCGAAAAATAAAATAACATTTAATAAAAGATAATTGCGTCATACTTATTATCACTTTTTAATAAACACCCCCAGTATACACACCCCTAGTGTACACACATACGAAGTAAAGGTTAGCTCTGCTCTTATTTCTAACCGAGATGTGGCCCCAGTCGCAGGCAATAGCCATTTGAACACGTCAATATTTCTGTACATACAGAAATCTAACAATAAAAATTATAATACCAGTAAAAAAGAGAAAATATTACAAAAAAACTTAATACCGTGACAATATTGTTTCTTATAGGTACCTTAAATAATAACTTTGCGCATACAGTTACGAGTAATTCATACGAAACTTTTATACGCCATCTCCTTTTATATCAAGAGAAAGTTAAATAATTATTGCGATTGTTGCTTAAACTTCATTAAGACTGAGTCGTAACTTTGAATTAAATTTTCGAAACACTAAACTCGTTCACTCCCTTATGACCTACTTTATTAATACATAATTCATTTCTCTGATTCCTTCACTTCATTTGTCACAATAATGTCTTCTTCTAAATTTCTTCTACCGATTGGACCCAAAGCTTTCGCCTCAGAGACTGAATTTAACGTGTATTGTCTAGGGGCATCATTTCTAGTCGCATTTTTGCGTTCGTGAGCTCATGACATAACTTTTCTTGTTCAAAAATGTATAAGATGTGGCTAAGCTTTATTACAGAGACGGCTGCTATATGACATGCGAACCCTAAAGGGAAGCCCAAGTAGTGCTAGCGAGTTAGCAGGATCATCAATCTATTGTCTAATACAATGTCCTAGGGTCAAAATATGTTTAGCCATCAAGTTAATGGTTGAAATAAAAGCTTATGTTCAAATTTTCTTTCGCGATCAACGTATGACGACAACCGGCATTTTCCAAAAATAATTAAAAGAAACCATCTCCCAAGTAGATCCAATTATTGATTTCAATATAAAATCACATGCATTACTTATTGAAAGTCAAACATTTACCACCAATTCAGACACAATAACACTGAGAAGAGAAGAAACCGAGGTATAAACTCTCCATCGATACTTGCGATGGTTGTCATAACCTATATAGAAACCAAGTGATTTCCTGAATTTAGGATGAAAACTCTACTGGTAGATGTAAAAACTGGTATTTACCAGTTTCTACTATTTAGTAGACATTATTACACTACCGGCTTTTTTGTCATATCAGGCATTGAATGCGTTATATCAACATAACTTTAATGTTTTGTTTGGCTTATGTATTGTCATAAATGTAAAAATCAATAAGCATAATATCCCAAACAAATAACGAGGAATTTACACCAAGCCGAATAAGAAGTGATGCAAGTGCGTAAATATATTTTATTGTTTCTCAAGGCAATCAAGCACGGAGTTCATGTTAAAATTAAATGAATGACAAATGTAATATTACAACAATCATGTACCTCGGACGAGCTTTTGGATTTAGTCGACCGTCGATGCATAATAAAATACATAGTATTGTTATATTTAATGTTTTTAAATGTTCAATAAACTAGGCATTTGTCCCTATAATAAAACAGTGTGGACATATTTTAAGAAAATCTTCAGAGTTTGATGATTACTTTAAATTTATCGTAATTTAATAAATTCGTCATTTTCTTTTGGTACGCCTAACAACGATGGTATTGTAAAACATACATGCAGACGTATTTTATCTATATTAAACAGAACAATATACTAAAAATTATGTATTCACGAGAACATTTCCCCCATCCTTTAAGTATATATGTACAGAGCAAAGCAAATATTAGCACAATGTTACCAAGGAACGAGTAACTAAACATTTGAATATTATTAACTAAGTTTACATTCACAATGACTTCAATACCATAAAGGTTTTCTGATGAACCAAAGCGAAGCACTTAACATTTTACACGCCCGACACCGTCGTCGCTCCATTGTGTTGCTGTAAACCAATTCCGGACAACATTAGAACTGACCCAATCGTCCTATTAGTACTGATATTGGAAATCTAGAGAGCACATTGAACACAAAGGAATCAGTCCGCTCTTAACGTTTCGAATGGTCTTTGTATTTTGTTTGCAATCTACACTAAAGAGGATTACACTTTAACATATATAGTAAAAGAAGCTTATAAACTTATTTCAATTGTTATAGTAGATCTTGACAAATTAGAAATCTTTCAGTATTTTACTGTGATTCAATTTAACCCGCATTAAAAATATTTCTTTCTGTATTCAGTCTTCTCGAGTTATACCCGGTTCCGACGACAAGCAGTTTTTCCGAATATAGTTAAATTTTTACTAAATATTATTATTAATAATAAATATATTATATTTGATACGGAATTACTTATAGTATTATATATGAATAAAGTCATCAAGAAAAATCGCGTAAAAATATCCTGTCATATAATTATAAGTCATAATTGAATTACCTGTCGAACAACGAACATCACCATTTCAGCAGAATCCGAAAATACACGGAAATTTGAACGCCGTACGCTACTTTATGTAGCTCTAAAAAAGAGAATGGCCGATGAAATGTTCAAAAATGTTTTTTTGAAGAAATTGTTCTTCAAGATTCTGCGTCTTCATATACAATGGTGAAAAAATGGGCCCGCTTATTTCAATCAGAACGAGAGAGCTGCGAAGATGATCTCCGCCGCCCTAATCAGTGACCGAAGAAAATGTTCAAAAAGTAGAAAAATTAGTACTGGCCGACAAAATTAAATTATGGCACATAGCTAAAGAACTTCAAATTAGTAAAGAACGAGTTGGAGAAATTTTAATTCAAAACTTACAAATGAAAAGAATTTGCGCTGGGTACCGAGAATGCTTACACCGCTCGACAAGCAACGACTCGAGAGCTGCAAGGATTTGTTGGCGTTAGCTGACATAAAATGGACGAAATTTGTGCTCGGATCATCACCGTGGATGAAATATGAATTCGTCAGTATGATCCGGAGTCCAAACTAAAGTCGATGCAATGGATTAAAAAAGGAGAAGTTAGCGACTAAGCTAACGGCGATCTTCTGGGATAGCGAGGGAATTTTATTAATAGATTACTTACCGAAAGGGACAATAATAAACGGTCAATATTATACCAATTTGGTGAGTCAGGCTGTTGTGCAGAAACGACGTGGAAAGCTAGCGCGCGGAGTGTTGTTTTTGATTGAGATCTAGCACCTAGCGATTTTTTCCTGTTTTACAAATTGAAAAAGGACTAACGGAGCCGGAGATTTTCGGATGACAACGAAATGAAAGCTGCCGTAGATCGTCATTTTGAGGACAAATAATACTTTTATAGTGATTTAAAGGCATTGTATACCAGATGTGAGAAGTGTATTTCACTTGAGAGAGACTATATTGAAAAATAAAAAATATACATCTCAATTTTTCTTGCAATAAGTACCTTGGGCCGCGAACTTATCAGTCGCCCCTCGTATATGTCCGGTAGAAATCGCTTCTAGCGATAAGCTCCAGCTACAATGAGATCGCCCATTGTACTATCAATGTTAAAATGCACCTCTTACTATAAATTACTAGTGTGCAATAAAAATATTTTATTATTATTAAGTTATATAATTATTAAATAAAAGTAATAAATGTATGTCATTATAATATAATCTCACTCCCTTACCGTGCTGCTTTATGAATGCAAGCCTCACCTTTTTATGCCAATTATAGTACATATAAACGATCTCGGAGGCGAGAATAACGAACTCACTAAGTATCCTTGAATTTAAATAACTTTTTATATTCAAATACAAGGAATAATATATATTCAATTTACTTAGTGCTGAACTAAGTCATATTTATACTCTCTAAAGATAAGGAACTACATAGTTTCTAATGAGTCACATGAATCAAACCTTTCAATTGTCATGTGCATTTAAAACACAACATTTGCTGGTTATTGTTGAAGAGATGGAGGTAATTATGTGCAGTATCTAAAAGCGCTTACCTCTTTAGAACCACAGGATTAAAAAAGTAAACATTAAATGCCCGTAAACTATATTGATAACACAAAAAGCATTGAGGACTTCTAGCAGGAGGGAAAACCTAAATACATTAATGTACTGGTATGTATATATGTATGTATATACTGAATGCGAAGAAGTATTGCAATAATTTTAACTCTCTTGCTCCCTTACACCACTCCCGACATGAGCCGACTTTACCTGAATGAACATTGCATAGCCGATGGTGACGGCGTAATCACATTCAATACACTATACAGCGTTCATCATCACGTTCAAAAATATTCACTTCAAAAATCCTTCAATTAAGCAAGCAACGGATTTATACGTTCGAGAAGATAATGTTGGTATTATTTTGGCACACACATATTTCCACATGATTTTAATGCTGTCATTTTCATTCAAATACAATTTATTACAGAGTGCACGTGCCAGGAAATATCATAAAATACAATCTTCCTTCTTCTCCCTCCTGCCCTTATCCCACATTATATGAGGTCGGCACAACATGTTGCATGTAATGTTGCATCTGACTTAGTTTTTACAACCGGCCGCCTGCCTGACGTTAACCCCTTTTTGGGGGAAAATCTGTCATCCTTTTTATTTAAATTATTTTTCTCGTGTCACATTGGAAGTAGGACACAAAATTTCGTTGTCAATCATCTAATATATCCTCAAGCGACACTTTTATTGGTTTCTTCTTGAGTAAACAGCATCCCAGTATCGGTTTGGATGTGCAGGGTGCCACTTTTGCCGGGTCGCCGACTTTTACGTAACTGCTTTTCCTTAACAATAAAAAACATTAGACATATTCAGCACTTTCAGCTCAACTATCGGGAAATCACGATTTTGGAGAAAGGAACGAAAACGCATGACCTATATTCAATCGCAATCAATTTCTAACATCTGTATCGTCGATGAGGTCATCTATCAGAGGTATCATTTATTCGAATATTCTTGGTACAATCGTTTCATGACGGACCTTATTGACCTTATTAACGGTTCGATGATGAATTATTGTCAAAGTTTTCGCCAGCATTTTTGCATCACTTATTTTCCTCAAGACAAAAAATTATGTATGTAATAAATGTGACTAATTTGGTTGACAGTTTGAGGTGAGAGTTATTTAATTCTTATGATGTTTTTTCCTGTGATGATGAGACTTGAGAATGATTAAAAGTAATATACTATTTCACATTGCCAGGAATTTATAAGGTCACCAAATTAACTTTCAATTGTTTGCTTCATTTCGCTTCTTTCTTGCAATGGTCTCACTGTGAGCACATTAGCAATTATATTACCTCAATATTTGCTACCACGCCTGCCACTCTTTTCTTTGCTAAGTTTCTGATTTTTATTAAAGATTACGTTGGAGATTTATATTACCCCCTGTTAGCTGTATATCATAAATTAATCTTATTTTTGACCAATCAAAAATAAGAATAAGTCCAAATCATCTTCAGGATGACATAAATGGTTCACCCCTTTTGTAGTAAAAGATCATCAACTACCTGGCCTTATCCCAAACTATATAGGGTCGACACAATCCTTTCACTCTCCTCTATTAGTCATCATCTCAACATTCACCCCTTTTTCTGCCATAGCTTCTTTTACACAATCCATCCATATTTTCTTCGGTCTACCCCTCCTTTTGTATCCATCCACTCTCATTTCTAGCATTTCCTTTGTTTCTTAACATTTTTCTTTCGCATTACATGGCAATGCCAAGCTAGTCTATTACTTTTCAGCTTCTCCATCACTGACGCTACTTTCAAGCTTCCTCCCCAAATATATTGACTTCTAATTTTATACGTTTTAGTAAATGCACTCATCCACCTCAACATTCGCACCTTCACAGTTCGCAATACCTGTTTATCCTTCCCCTTTGTGACCCTGCATTGTAAAAAGCATAAAAGCTCACGAGCAACAAAAGAAGGTAAACATGCGGTCGTAATCAAACAACAGTCGCCTCTGTAAATACCAAATTCAGCTATCCACATTGAAAGATTTGTATGTAGTGATAAATAACATAAATATATCTTTATTTTGACTGACTAATCTAAATATGCAAGGTAACAAGCTAAGCGATTACGTTAAATCAACAGCCACGAGTTTGAATCTTCCGGACACACAAGCACAGCTCGTAGTCTGCCTTCAAGGCTAATAAGCATATTGATATAATTATCACGTACTGCGAAGGAAAACGTCGTCGTAAGGAAACATTTATTTATATTACTGGTCTGTGCACCTAACGCCGGCGGGTCAATGTTCATAGCAGCGAAAATAACTATCGGACTGAACACATATTATGAGGCCATGTTTATTTTACAGACTTGTAGTTGTAACATATTTGGTTATATTTCAGTTAATTAATTCGTTTGATTGAATTAATAATAATTTATGGTTACTCAGAGATTAACCTCAATGTTTTGAATATCACCCCAATCCCGGTGACATAATTGTAACATATTGTAACATACATAGGTACGTGTAGTTGTCAGATAGCTAAATCATCAGATACGTGAGTCTGTAAGTTTCACCTAATGGTTCCAAGCAGAAGAACAGCGCTGATTATAGTTAGCTGGCACATTGCTGAGTTTGGATCCAAGTTTGGGATATATATACTGCATGTAGATTATTCGAAAAAAATCTACATAATTTTCAAGAAAATGGAAAAATGTATTTATTCACAGTGGCCATTTGATTCTGTACATCTTGCCCATCTTTGAAGCAATTTATGGATACCATCCAAAAAAACTGTCTTTTGAGCAAAACCATTCACCGAGTCATTTTAACTTTTTCAAAATTAGCGAAGTGCTGCTCTGCAAGCGCATGCCCCGTTGATCCGAAAAGTTAATCGTCGGAGGGGACAAGGTCTGGAGAGTACGGAGGGTGCGATAATATGTCCCATCCAAGTTCTTTCTACGCTTCCTTGACCGATTTTGATTTATGAGACTGGCCTTATCGTGCTGTAATATCACTAACGTGTCTTCGGCCCATTCTGGACGTTTTTCGATCAATTCATGGCTCAAATTGGTCATATGTTGTCGGTAGTGATCACTATTAACTGTTTCACCAGGTTTCAACAGTTTGTAATACACGACGGCTCTCTGGCCCCACCAAACACAGAGCAATCTTGCGACCAAAACGATTTGCCTTCCAGTCGATGGGCCGGCCGGCTTCACCAGGTGATAACCATGCGCTTAGGGTCTTCAAAATAAATCCACGTTTCATCACCCGTCACTATTCGATGCAGAAATGACTTCCGATCATACCTTTGAAGCAGCATTTCAGACGATTTTTCGATTTTGCCTTTGCGTGTCATTCAATTGATGTGGGCACCCATCTTCCCGTATTTTGAATTTTCCCCATTGCTCGTAATTGTTTCTTAGGCCATATATAACGCTTCTGCCGGTTGCTTTTGAAGTTGGGTTGGGTCTTCATCCAATAACTCCTGCGTCCTCCTTTCGCATCTTCAAACTTTTTCGGTCTACCAAAACGTTTTTTGTTTTGCACATCGAAATCACCACTTTTGAATTTTCGTCGCCACGCCTCACATGCTTTTCAGGTTAGGTCATGCTCACCGTAAGTTTCTACCGGCAAACGATGACTTTCCACGGATCTTTTCTTTGGATCAAATAAGAAAAGTAATGCGCGTTCAAAGAGGTATGACGGTTCTATGACGGTGTTACTTTCGCAAAATATTACATGTATAGCTTTGAAGCTTGACGTCAGTAGAATAAAATGATATGTGTCAAACCATGACATTGAATACTTAAGCTTAGCGATGTCTGTTAAAAAAACCGGTAATGACTTTCCGGTACACCTGGTATAATCACCAGTCTGCAGGCGGGTGTACTGTCCGTTCCCTGAGGGGAAGACCCGATCCAGCAATCGGACCTTATGTGCTATTGTTGTTGCAGCCTAATCAAAATTATATTTTACACATTACACGTGACTATTATATAAATTTTTATATTTTTGGTATTGTTTATTTGTAATTGTTTGTACATTTAATTACAGTTTAAAATATCTATCTAGTTTACTAACTACAATTTTAGCCGGGGGGTCTCGCTCGGGATAATAACTGTATGATCTTTATCCACATCATATTCTTTCTAAAACGCTCAAAGAATGAATCTAAGTGTTAAGGCGTGTTTTAACGTTTGTGATCTCCGCGACCGGGTGAATAAAGAAGCGCCGGATTACCCAAAAACCTGTTATCTTTTGAATTTGTGTTTTATATCAAACCGCACGGATAGCTTACATCATTGCCGTGGCCAATGACTCCATCCGATCGGTGTATTTCTATGATTTTATTTAACTTCTTAACAAAATATTATTTGGAGATCTTGTCGTACACAAGACTTCAGAATGAGCCTTGATAGTTTAATACTACGCCTCGGTAACATTTTTTCAGAATCTTCATTATCGGTTTATTCCTAACTACAGGTTTGAATTTTGGGGTCTTTTCTGCTCTTCGCACAGTCTTCTTTAGTTTTAGTTTAATCATTTGCAACCATACCATCTTTCGAGTCAAAATAGGATTTCTTGGACCGTCCTTCTGAATTAATCAACATACGAGAATATATATTTGTCATTCGCATTTTATACAATCTAACACTTATAGCAGAAGACTATATATAGTTTATAGAAATATAGTTTCATATTCTGACACAATTTTATATCCATGGATTTAAAAAAGAATGCCAAAACTTATTTTGAGTCAATCTAGCATGCAGTTTCAGAAATATCGTGATGAATCAGTCAATAATAATACCATCTTGTTTTACACCTGTGATTCACGGAACCTAAAAACACTATAATAATAAGTATGTATTTAGTTTTTATAAACTATTTTAAAACAATATACATAATATATCGTTAGTATTTTATAACATTAAATCGTAATCATTAATATTAGATAGATTATATTATTATCTATCTATCTATCGCTTATATACAAGACATGTTATATGAGCGATATTCCACTCGTCACAAGATCACTAAAACTACACAAGATTGAATTGATATATAACAGTCATTTTGCGATGTAGACGCTCACAAGATCGGATTTTACGTAAATCCTATCCAAAATGTATTTTTAATTTATATGCCACAGCAACCTTTGCCGTGTCAGCAAGTACAAAAATATTCGCTAATACACCTACGGTTAATTATCGTACAAAGATACATTAACATTTTGTATTCGATTTTAAGCTCGTGGGCTTGCCTGTGACACCGTGACATCCGATCTGAGATTCGTCTCGTGAGATTACAATGTCCGTAATCGGGGCAGGCGTGCGACGTCAGTGAGCATTTGGCCGGGTGAGCGGAGCACTGAGCTGAACATGACCCACGAAACTAGGTTACGCTTTCGGTGTGTCCTGCCGACTGCCAGCCGCTGGACCCAACGCTCTTACGATATACTTATGGTCATACATAATCCTTAAAATAGAAATATTAAAATGCATTGCGATTGGGTGAAATTAAGAAAGTTGATTGAATGAACGTCTTGTGATCGAATTTAAGCGTTGTCTGTTTAGAAGGAACTCGGTTGAAAAAATCTCGATTTACTTTATGGCGACGATTACAATTTGACAGACATCTAGAATTAGAAATTTAATCAAATCCATATATCTTCCTCATAGCATTAATTTATATCGTTTAGTCAAAAACATTTGAATAGCCTCTTAGAGGCCATTGCTAGGTGCATATTATTTTCCTTAGCTTTTATTTACATCCACAAGAAATTCGTAATCGTTTACTACCAAAGTGTGCAGTCATTATTACATCTACCCTCATCTCGTAAAAAACATTTAATATACGAACGTAACTTATACTCAGTATTTTTAGTAGTTGCCATAAGATACACCCAGGTTGAAACCTTGGCATCCATCTCCGTTGAATAGTTAATTAATAAACACATCCAACCTCTATAAAAACTTAGTAAAATAAATGAGTTTCATTTATACATAATAATTATAAAGTGGTCATTACGAATGCACCCATTCTGAGTGCGTACTCCGTACGATCTGACTTTATTTTCTTAATCTCTACATTTGCGTAATGATCAGGATATAATCTAGGTTAGCTATTAATAAGGTTGTCTAAACATAAGTGAGTTAGAAGACACAGGAATTGATCATCAGTACTTGAATTCTTAGTCGTAGAACTTTCAGCTTAGATTTTATGGTGTGTTTATAATCAGAGACAAATGGAATAGTCTTGAGTCAAATACCTCAATCGTATTAATCCTTGAGGGCGACGTCCCTCCAGCACGCCGGACGGAAGGAGCGCCGCACACCCAACATAAACACTGCACCAAACGGGTAAAGCGTACGGCTAACCGATTTTAAGTTTAATTTTAACAAACGCACTGCACTCTCACTTTGTTTGGACACTGAAATCCAATTGCTTTGTTTGTTTTTAGTCACAATTAGTTATCAAGTAATGTACGCATGACATTTATACAATTGCAATGAATTTATTCGTTCGAGAATAGCATCTCAGTGGACCACCGCTCGATGACTGGCGGCCGCGCGCTCTTTTATTTAGCCGGTTTACCTCATATTTGCGGGAGGTAGCCCGACGGCGTACAAGAGTGAGAGGCACTCAGTGTGTGACGGACAAAAAAGATCCCAACCACAAAGCAATGACTATTATTATAACAGCATTTTAACTAAAGAAATGAATGAATTTAGGTGTACTATGGATATTAAATATCTATAATAAATAAATACCCAAAATTGACATTAAAAAGCTAACACTTATATTAATAATGGCTTCTGCAAAGTAAAATATGTCGGAGTTATTATTGTGTAGTGTAACATTAATGTATGTTAATTATATCTAATATTTTATAAAAAGGTTTTACCCTACGAATAAATAAAAAGACTTTTTATTTATTCGTAGGTTTTACCTATATTGCCTTTCGATATTATGACAAAAATAAATATTACTCGTCCGATTTGACGTACATTGTCATTCACAAGTTAAAATTATTTATTGCTTAAATAAGCATATTTCTATAATTATTATATGTTTATAGTGTACGAACTACATTATGCGTTTAATTGAGCTGCCAACCTACACTGGTAACCTCCTATATTGAACACTATGCCGGGCTGTGAAGGAGGTTCTGAAGCTGGAGGTAAGCTGGACCGATTCGGAGTAAGAGTACCACTATTCTACGCAGCCAAACCAACCTTATGGTTTGCCACCCTGGAGAGCCAGGTTGTACTTGCAAATATTACCCAGGATGCGACGAAGTACCACTACACGGTTTTACAGCTGGAACACAATTTCGCGGAACTAGTGGAGGACATCATAGAAGCCCCAGCCGCCCCGGACAAGTACGAGCGTTTGAAGACCGAGCTGATTAAGTCTACTCTGAACGAGCTAGCCGAACATGTGATCATCATCAGGACAACACCAGATCATGGACGTTGTCACGTCCACCCTGCAGGTTGCAGCGACAGCGTTTTCACATTCAGACGCATCCAGTAATATTAATTTTGTCATAATATCGAAAGGCATTAGATAAAACCTTTTTGTAAAATATTAGATATAAATAACATACATTAATGTTACACTACAATTGCAAAACTGACTAGATGTTTGTTTTGTTACCTTTAAAGTTATTAAATATTTTTTAATTTTCTTATCACAAAAATAAAATTACCATAAATCTTGAATTATAGTAATTTTGCCGAGTACTATATTTTTTCCTAACGAAAATAAAATTAAATATTTATTTATTACCGATGATGATATTAATTAATCCCTAATGGGAAAGGTAAAGGACTTAAGTCCATACAGCTAGGTCTTGTTCTTGGTAATAACTGTAGAAATTATTACCATTTTAAAACTATAAATATCGGAATTTTGTTAATGTTCCATTTGGCACGTGTATTTTCACTTGTTCATTTTTATTTTAGTATTTAAATCGTCCCTATGGTATTTTTAACATACACTGACGGACTCATAAAATGCATTAAAGTAATAGATGACTGTGAAATAAATATTTTAACCAAATATGCAAACTTTTTATACAGATTTAAATTGAAACCTCTAGATTGGTTCGTGAACTTTAAAACAGCGTCCCTACGCTACGTCCTACCCTTCATATCCTTAAGTTTAAGTTTGTGTACTGGAAAGGACCTTAAGACTTTTTTGAAGAAAAACTAGAAATCTAAGGAAAATTGGTTTAATTAAAAAATTGGTTTTAACAATAGACACAAACTTTATGGTGTATTACCTCCACGTGCCCTTATTATGGATTCTAATCGGTTCCGCATAGATTTTATTAGGGTTATTAAAAGATCTTGCGGAATATTATCCCGTTCTTCTGAGTTCTTCTTCTGTGCTGTTCTTAGTGCTGCCACTGTTGTGGGCAAAGGGTTTCTCGGATATACAGCTCTTTTTAAAGTGTCCCAAACATGCTCAATGGGATTAAGATCCGGGCTGCGTGCTGGCCAATTCATTGTACGTATCCCAACCTCTTCGCAATATTGTCGAACTTGTGCAGCAGCGTGCGGCCGGGCATTATCCTGCATTAAAGTAAAATTATCGCTTAAGAATCCCATGTAAGGCACCACGTGATCTTCTAAGATCTCTGTTATGTAGCGATGTGCAGTCAAACCTCCTCTATTACCGTTTTGACGGACCATGTCTATGAACACAAGTTTTATTCGCCCGTTCATCGATATGCCACCCTAGACCATACACGGACCGCCTCCATAAGGAACACGCTCCTCAATGTAACTTTGAGCATATCGCTCCCCACGTCGACGATAGACTCTTCTGCGACCATCTGCACCATATAAACATGTCCTACACTCGTCCGTGAACAATATGGAGGCCCATTGCTCTTCTGTCCAATTCAGGTGATCACGCGCAAATCTTAAGCGAGCTTGTCCGTGAGCTACAGACAACTTTGGACCATTTGATGGTCTAAAAGGGGTGATATCCTCTTCCTTTAACCTTCTTCTTATTTTTCGTGCACTCAGGCTTACTCCACGCACTTCATTAAGTTTCACTTCACTTCGTTTTGATGTTAACTGACGTGAGGAAACGATTTCGCAGGGAAGTTGTAACAATAAATCGGTCACCACGACCGGTGGTTGCTCGAGTCCTGCCTGTACCACGTCTCCTTCTGTAAGAACCTGTCTCCACAAACCTTCTGTATATTCATATTCTAGAAACCGTAGACTGGTTTAAATTTAAATTTCTACCAATCGTTCGTTGATCCAAGCTCTCCCAGACCAATGCTACAATTTGAGCCGCTTGTTCGGACGAAGTATCCATGTTATGGTTCAAAAACTGTCGATGAGTTAAAAAACTAACCCAACAATTCTGCTGGTAACAATAATTCAATTGACAAAAGAATAAAAAATCAATGAGAATCAATTTAAAACTTTGCTTTAAATAACACGCAAATCTGATACTACGAGTAAATTTTCTTTTCCCGGCTATATTCATTTGTTTTACTGCAGTTCTATTTTTAAATTTTCCTTTTTTTTTAGATTAAGAGCCAGTCTCTCCATATTAATTTTTTTTTATTGCTTGAGTTCAGTAGACAGGCAAACGGCCCACCCTGGCAGGTGGTCACCGTCGCCTATGGACGTTTGCAGCACCAGAGGCACCACCAACGCGCTGCCGGTCTCGAAGAAATTTTATAACGCCTTTTTTGAAGAACCCCATATCATATAATTTAATCTAAAAAGTTTGCATACTTATTAAAAAAAATCATTTCAAAGTAATCCTGAACTTTGATGCAGTTTATGAGTCCGTCAGTTTTTTATTTATAAGTATATAGCTCTTATGAATGTCAAAACATACGGATTCATTTTTTAGAATGTGATTTTGAAAAATGTAGATTTTTAGCAAATGTGACTAAAGATTTAAGTAACTTCACCAGATTTTATCAGTGACAATCAAAATACCTGAAAATGATGTTTTTATTTAAGTTTGAATTAGATTTTAGATTTATATCCAATAAATAATAAATTTGTATGCCAGAAAGGGCGAAACATGTTGTACATTTATAAATTTGTATAAATCACCTATGTATTCACCATGTTTCTTACAAATAAAGATTATTATTATTAAAAAATAAGTATCTATTAATTAGGCAAAAAAGGTGAAATAAGGAATAATCCTAAATTTTTTTGAATTTCAGGAATTTTTAGTAATTTACTAACTTGTGTAATATAGGTCATCAGATAAGAAATGATCCAAGCCTAATTTAGTCTTTATTCAAGCTATATTTTGTAGTCCT
Organism: Malacosoma neustria; assembly: GCA_963693495.1. NCBI lineage: Eukaryota > Metazoa > Arthropoda > Insecta > Lepidoptera > Lasiocampidae > Malacosoma > Malacosoma neustria. The sequence continues at coordinate 8,881,245 of OY856376.1, forward strand.
CGTACGGGCGAAAATTATGTTGACCTATTTATTTTCTGCTTCTCTTGTAATCTCTTCAGCGAAAAGCACAACAAGTTTTATTCCATGGTGTTACATTAAAGTAAGCATAAGCTTAGTTTAATTTCCATCCATAAGGATGGAACCCAATTTTTCACTTCATCAAGTCTAATGGCGCTGTACAAAATTGTCCACTCGGAATGGAGAACTATTTGTTCAAGAAGCGGGGCTAACAGTTTTTGACAGAAAATTTGATAGGTTTCTTTGCGAAAAAAAAAGATAACAATCGGACAAATGGCATACCAAGGTAAAAATCTTAAAAATATGCCATATGTATATTGACTTGAGAATATCTTTTTATTTCAAAGTAGGATAAACTAAAGCCCAAGAGTGGGAGCTAAGGACTGTAATGGGTGAAAAAAAATATTCATCATCATCCCAGCGTCAAATCCCGGTTGCAACCTAGATTTTCGCTTCAATGTCCGGGATCCGCTTTCTAACTTTTTTTTCTCCACTTCGCATGGTCTACCGCATCCCTGGTAGCCAGTCCATTGGCACGCATATTACATATCACCCCTTACAACGTCAAACCCGCACTTTATGGATGTTCCCCATCCTGCCGGGGCCCGGTGGAGGCGGCATGGCCAGACATTTGTTCCCCACGTAGTTAACTGGTTGCCGTAAAACGTGGCCATACCAGCGAAGGCGACACTCCTGCAGTTTATTCGCAATTTCACGGACATGAAAGCAGCCGCGAATCCGGGAGTTTCTAACGCGGTCCTTCCGCGTCACTCCACACATCCAGCGCAGGATATTCATCTCCGTGACACGCAGTCCCTGCTTGTGCCGCTCTAGCACCGGCCACGCTTCACAGCCATATAAAGGACAGGCCTAATGATGGTCTTATAAACCTGTTACTTCAACTTAACTGGCATCTTAGGGTCACAAATGACACCAGTCACCTCACGCCATTTGGTCCACGTGGCAGCGATGCGTACCTTGACGTCGCAATTGATATCACTAAACGCGTGAAATACAGAGCCCAGGTATTTCACCTGGTCCGTGCGCTCGACCGTGTTGCCGCCTATGCGTACGGGTGTGGGATCTGTGGAGTTACAGGCCAAGTACTTGGTCTTCGCCACGGATGATAAAATATATTGAATACTACGATTTGGACAAGAACATAAATGTTTATTTACATCGCCAATATATAACAACTATTTATTACACACCAACTAATATGACAAATAATAAATGTGAGTGTGTAAAAGTAATAATAAAATAAAATCCACCTAGAAGTCATGGATACGAATCTCATGGTGGCTTACTATACACCGCGTACACAGATTTTTCCGACTAACTATAAGCGTGGCAAGTATATTGTCCGTTTTCACTAAAAAGTGGCTTGAGCTCAACAGCGGGATGATGGGGATTCTTAACACAATACATATGGTGAACGCACACTTGTCCGAGCCGAACGCGCCGAACGAGTCGAACGAAACGAATTTTAGAATTCTGTATATGAATGATTCGGGCGATTCGACGCGGGCAAGTGTGCGAGGTTTCATGAGATTTCATATACAGAATTCTAAAATTCGTTTCGTTCGACTCGTTCGGCGCGTTCGGCTCGGACAAGTGTGCGTTCACCAATAGGCAACCATTTTCGAATTTAAATTCAGACAAATACATGATACGATTCACGCTGCAATATTAGCGGCTGAGAGACGGACAGATAAAGGGACAGCGAAGACTTAGGTATAGGGTCCCCTTATCGCGTCGCCAACATCACCCTTCGGGTACGTACCCCTAAAAAAAACTTTAAAAGAAAAAATTGTACTTTAACATTTTTAATTGTAATAACTGAAAATGTATGTTAAAGTTTATTTTGTGACCTATACAATCCCATTCACACATCGTCTCTGTGGCATGACGCTTTAAAATAACCAATTTAACGGGCAGGAGCAATTAATTCTGTCATTCATAACAATTGCTTCCAATTACCTATGTGGCGGCCAGAACGGGTCAACGCGTGCTTACAAATCCATTACTCGAAACAAATGAAGCGAGCTGAAGTGTTTGCGCTTATGCACGGTGCGCTGCAATACATCAGATATGAGTGCAGTCCGTGTCTGCTAATCTTTTGTTTGACAGTTAGCAATCAAAGCGAAACATAAATAGCGGGAACCAACGTCAGAACGAGGACGATGCCCCCTACCGCCTCGAGGTTGCTTGCTGAATTAAAATAACAAAGGATAAATTTCCAAAACGAGTATACTCGTATAACATATGTATATATAATTTTAGCATAAATAGAGCTTACTCTCTTAAGTTTTTTTTATGAGTTAACATGCAGTTTCCAATAATCTTACATGGACAATATAAAGTGCGATAACAATAATATTTATTGTTTCAATTTTTATGAACATAGCAAAATTAATCTTTGTAATATTCTATATACCACGTTACTCTTAACGAGGTGCATGTATAGACCTTGTGAAATAAATAAAAAATTAGATTCGTAATTATTACTTGTAAACTAAAAAAAAACAACTGTAAAATGTTGACGTTTTTCCAGATAGGTAGACATAGAGTATTGTAACAGAAGTGTGAAGCCACCGAAAAGCAAAGAGAAGATACATTTCGTTCAAAGGACGTCGTAAAAGGAATGGAAAGATTAGTTTACTAAGAGTAAAAACTAAATTTTATCTATTTGTTTTGACCCTTTTGCGCAAGAAGGGAACAACACAAAAATGCAAGCACATTGTCATATGTAATATATAAAACCGTTCCTAGAGTTTCACAGTAAACGAATTGTACTCAATCAGCATTTGATCGTATGACGAAAAAAAAACATGCTGGGCAGTCTTTAGGGACGAAGTATAAGAAGAAGTGAAAACTAAATAACTTGTGAATTGTATCGTTGAGCTATTAGATTATTATTTTCGGTTTTTAAAGTAGTGTTTATGATCAAGGATTAAACCAAAAATTGTTTACCCAAAAAGAGCTCAACGCGCGTAAAGAAGGTTTCACTTCAAAAATTCAACTGTATTTCATTGTAATAAAGTCGCAATTCGAATAGATATGTATAAGTAATGCAATGCAATCATTTAAAAGTTACATAATAAAATAATTCTTAAATCATTATTGATAAGGTTGGTATTACTGGAGCAAAACTCCGTCTTACGAATCTTACGAATTTTCGATCAGGACACGTGACCTAACGCGACTTTAACATTTTTTACCCATCACAAAAAAAAAGTGAACAACGCCTCTAAAGAAGTTTTCACTTAAAAAATACAGCGACCCTATTTATTTACGATTGAATTTCAAAAAGCATACATTTGTTTCAGACATTTACTTGACACTATTTGATTTTTGTTTGCGGATAAATTACAAGAGTGTCGGCTCCGCTGGTACGGCCATGTTTTACGACAACCGGATGCTTACGTGGGAAACAAATGTCTGGCCATGCTGCCTCCGCCGGGCCCCGGCAGGAGGGGTAGACCCAAAAAGTGCTGGCTTGACGTCGTAAAGGGTGATATGCGTGCCAATGGGCGCACTACCAGGGATGCTGAAGACCGTGCGAAGTGGAGAAGAAAAAGTCGGAAAGCGGACCCCGGGCGCCGAAGCGAGAGTTTGGGCTGCAACCGGGATTCAACGCTAAGATGATGATGATTTGATTTTTGTTTTAAAATATATATCTTGTACTGACTGTGTTGTTCCAAAAAAATAAAGTTATGGAGGGACACAATTCAACAGATTACTTCAGCTGCTGAAGTAAAAACTAAGAATTCCATTGCAACTAAACATAGAAGTTGACGACTCCTTCGAGAACAAAACGAACGTATAGAACAAAATTTTATAATTCAAGCATGCATAACTCAATAGGTCAAATGACTCAGACAAACAAGGATTAAGTTAGTGACGCACCATTCATCTCGTATCGCATCGCAAATTATAGATAACCATAATTACAATATTTACGGCATGGCTGGCTCTAATAACAAATACAATCTTTATCACGACAGTCTTATCTAAAATAATTCACGGTTGCAGGTAAAAGGGCAATTGGGAGCCAAGATTAAATTTGAGTCAGCAAGAATCGAATTTGTAGCAGCCGGTGGTGATAATTCGCCATCGACGCGGCGTGCGGATGTGCCGAAAAACGAGTACGACGTCGGAATTTGCGGAGCACACCTAAATAACTTCGTTTATTAACATTATTTGATATATTTCCTTTGCATTACGGTATTTGGTGTTTATATTATTTTACGTATTTTTTACTTATTAAAGAGCAAGTAATTATTTATATTTACTGTTACTCTGTTTTTGATATTAAGTAAAATTAAGTATTTATTGTAATAATTGTATAGAAAGGTTTTCATAACAAAGAAAATATTAATTTTCATCATTTTTTGGTAATAAACTTTAACCTAATTAGAAGTTTTTTTTTATTGCTGTGGGACAGCAGACAGGCTAACGACCCGCTTAGAATTTAGCGGTTACCATCGCCTATAGGTGTTTGCAATTCCAGTGGCATTGCGAACACGCTGCTGTCCCATAAGGGTACAGGAACTTGGTTCACTAATGCCGGAACACAACACAAGGTTATTATGGCGGCATACTTAAAACCAAAGGTGGTCGCCATCCAGACGGGCTTGGGGCCCTACCACGTAGCTAGGGTGGGTTATTTTGTCACCTTTTACGACAAGCCGACCCCGGCCGCAGAGGTTAGTATTCTTTCTCCGCCCCTGCACGGATAAAAACGAAAACGGAAGTGATGTGATGGCAAATAATTATATAGAAACGATCAAGATTAACGATATTTGTAAAACAGCTCGCTTCGGATAATTGCTAAGATCTTGATATTTCAATAAAATCAGCCAATCGCCTTACCTTGAAGCCTTAATTCTAGACACGGTATTTATAGTCACATTTTAATTTGCCAAAGTCTCACAAAACATTTTCTATTTATAATTTATATCCAAACATTCGTCCGCAAATGATTTTGCTACTCATAATGGAATGCAAATATTGATAATGGCTAATTGAACCAATATATGTGAGTGGTGAGCAACCATCGTCGGCAATAGATTCGGACGATCGCTATATCCGTCCGCAAGTTGCGCTTCTGCTGAATGCTGATTATCCTCGTCATACGAATACAATCGCTAGGCAAAAATCGAACCGCCATTATTTTCAAATACTGACATACGTTTATACGCAAATGATCAATTTGCACCAATACATCAACATCATTAGTCCTAAATATAGAATTATTATTGTATTATTATGGGTCGTAAAGGATCCTACCCACGTCTTTAGGGCCCTAGTTAATGACAGCAGCAGCCAGCCAGGCGAGGCAAAGCTTAAAATCAAATAACAAATTCCTGAATTTATGCATTGCATAAATTTTCTTGTTGCGATTTTCACAAAAAAGTTTGGTCAATTACCGATGATTTTACGCATCGATTTAGGTGGTAGAGATGCGCTATGCATATGCAGCGCCGCAGGACCCCACTGAATTTCCCATGTCATGGTTTAGGTTTAGATTGTGCTTATTATGTGTTTTATTCATCATTAGCTTGTACATACCAACTTGTTGCCCATGGTACTTTCACGAAAGGGGCTGTCCATTAATCACGTGAGGCTCGAAAGGGGGGGGAGGGGTCCAAAAAAAATCACGAAATATCACAAGGGGGAGGGGGGTGTAATAATATATCACGTGTATTTATTTTTATCAGCAAACGCGTATAAAATCGAATTTAGCACTGTGCCAACAACTAACTTGCAAGATGCTTATCCAGTTATTGGTGTTGAAGAAAATCTTGCTAACCTGTGGTCCGAGGATACTGTACGTTAAATTATGTTCATTTTTCATGTATTAGTATAAAAAAGTTTTTCGTATTTCTTTCATTATTTTTACGTCAGTCAAGAACAACCTGCAACCTTTCTGTCTACCTCTAAACGTTATTATTAGTTATAGTAGTCTTTAATTTTCTATAATAAAATTAGATGATACTTAAAATTAAGATCCTTTGTAGGTACTAAGAAATACACGTGATATAGGGGGGGGGGTAGTCTTAAACCTCGCCAGGTATCACCAAGGGGGAAGGGGGGTTAAAAAATTACAAAAAAAACATCATGTGATTAATGGACGGCCCCAAAGGTCATTGATGATTTTTTTTATTGTTGTAGTTGTTGTGGCACAGGTGTTCGCCATCCAGATGGGCTTTGGGCCCTACCACGTAGCTAGGGTAGGTTGTTTAGTCGCCTTTTACGACAGGCCGACCCCGGCGGCAGAGGCCAGTATTCTTTCTCCCCCCTGCACGAATAAAATAAATAAATAGAAAATTTATAAGATGAAACATACGCAAGATGAAACATACAGACCTACACCTTTTCGCTTTTTCTATGGGAATTATTTTGTCGCTGTCATACAATATTCCCATTCAGAATATGTTATTCGACGTTTTACACAAACGCCGTAAGGTCAAAGTGCGACCTCATCACCACCTTGGCATCGTGTATTCGAGGCACACATGATGTTTGTCAACTTAGCAGCAAACTGCTTATAGATGTAAAAGAGACCACGGATTATCTTCCGACATTGACGCGGTACCTGAACGAATGCTAATGACGCATAAAACTACCTAATACATAAAAATGATCTGGAAAGTTCTGTGGTCACGTATCATATCACTGTTGCCTGAATTATTTATGTCCCTAGACGTCTTATCCTGTTATTGAATGATGCATTTCTGAGTTGTGTTCTTTGAAGAATCAGACATTACGCTCAACGTTATCGGTAAATAATTGATTTGATATTGAATACATATGATGTTTATATCGCTTTGTTAAGCGGTAAATGGATCAAAGAACACTAAGTGGTCGGCACGACTGCTTTTCTGAACACATTAAATAAATATATTGGTACAATTTACACACCGCCATCAAATTGTAAAGCAGCAGATAGCTTTTGTTATGGGTACTAACCAACTGAATAATAGTACTAAAGTATTTTCTTTTCTATGTAAACATAGATTACACATAAACAAACACCCAGACTCGAGATGGGAATTGATCCCGTGATCACCGCAGGCGTTCAGATGTTAGACGCTAAGTCACGGAGGTCGTGAATAATATTGCACATTAGTCCCTTTGTACATTTAATTCCCGTCGTACCTGAAGCTATACTGTACTGCAATAATCGAGGAGGGTACGCCGCTTGCGGTTATCACAGGGCAAATATTGGAATAGTGGGAAGTGATTTTTTAAAAATAGATTTTTAGAAACTTCAATTGTTTATTGTGTTGTGTGATGTGTGTGTGAGTGATATTCTTTTTTTTTTATTGCTGTAGCACTTACCGTCGCCTATGGGTGTTTGCAACGCCAGTGACATCGCGAACACGCTGCTGTCACATAAGAGTACAGGAACTTGGGTCACTAATGCCGGAACACAACACAAGGTTATTTTATGGCGGCATACTTAAGACCAAAGGTGGTCGCCATCCAGACGGACTTGGGACCCTACCACGTAGCTAGGTTGGATTGTTTTGTCGCCTTTTACGCCAGGCCGACCCCGGCCGCAGAGGCTATTATTCTTTCTCCACCCCTGCACGGATATTTCTCAAGAAGAAAAGTACTCATTTTTGAGAGATTTCTATTAAATTGTTGATTACATCGATTTTAATAAACTTAAGCATACATTAAACTCGAATATTATTAGAAAATGTATACTGCAAACCTAGCAGCAATGGCTAGGACTAAACCAAGTTGAGAGGAAACTGCGATACCGACTTCGCAGGAAGTGAGCTGCGCCGTACCCGTTACTACTGGATGCAGTTACGAATGTTTATCCTAAAATACCGTCCTATAGGCTGGGTACCATTTATACCGTCCGTACTGATTTAATAATTAAATAAGCTTGTGATCGTGTAGAAAATAAATAATAACTATTAAATATATAACAAAAGAAGTCTATAAATAATTTTAATAACATTACATATATATATATATATATATATATATATATATATATATATATATATATATATATATATATATATATATATATATATATATATATATATATATATATATACTTAATACATAATATATACATACTTAATAACATTAAAATGCAGCTATATATCTCTCTGCCCTTATCACACATACATAAGTCCGTACACGTTCTCCCCTCCTGTGTTAGCTGTTATATCAACATTTATTCAGATAGATTTAAGATGTCTAACAAATGAGTCCTATTTTGTTTTTCACTATCTCCCTAATCATGCTTCACATAGTTCTGAAGAATATTTAGAATTATAAAATAGTACTGAGACATTTTATCCTATCGATCCTCAACTACGTTTTAATCCGGGAGATTTAAATAAACGTTTACAGTGTCGGATATGTGACTCGGGCTCCTGCTGAATAAATTTGGCCTGCAAACAAACGTATTAATATTAATGTAACCTTTCATGTCCTGCATCACTTCATCACCTTCAAATATTCAATATTAAAAAACACTGACGACTATAATTTGAATAAAAGCTTCCAAATTATTTTAGGAATCCGTGGCTCTTATTATAAAAAAGAATTTGTAGTCCAAGTGCTTATAGTTTTTATGTATACAAAGCATTATACAAGTTCGTGTATTGACTCCCATCACACCTTCTGCGTACCGTTTTCACGGTTTTCCTCATGACGCTTCCTTTTATATAAATCTGTTCTAAAACGGATGTTTTTGGTTTTACAAGTACAACTGCCGTTGGATCTTTTCTTTTTCTCTTCTTCTTCTTTTTCAACCTTTCACCACCCAATGCTGAGTGTATGTCTCTTCTAATGCACGCCATTCTTCTTGGTTCAGCACCTTTCGCATCCAGTCCTTACCGGCCACTCTAACAAAATCGTCGGTCCAACGCATCGGTTGCCTGCCTACATTTTTGTTTGCCCTGTTTCTATGCCCTACTCTAGGCCTCCACTCAAGCACCCGACTACCCCACCTGTTGTCCTGTCTACGGCATATATGGCCTGCCCGCTTCCATTTTCTGCTAGCGATCACATGGGGTATGTCGACCAATTTCGTTCTCTTCTGGATCTCTGTGTTCCTGATTCGATCACGTAGAGAGATACCTAACATAGTCCATTCCATGGCTCTTTGGGAAACTTGGAGCTTGTGTATCACCTGCTTTGTCAGCGTCCATGACTCGGCTCCATAGACCATGACTGGTAGGACGCATTGTTCAAAGATCCGACGCATGAGGTTAATGGGAATGCTTGTGCTCTTGAAAACTTCGGACTGTTTGCCAAAAGCATCCCACCCTAGGCGGATGCGGCGCTCAATCTCGCTATTTTGTCCGAATTTGACAAGGTTCAAAGTTTGTCCCAAGTAGACATATTCCTCAACTCTTTCTATCGCATGCCCATGCACAGTAATGTGGTCTATATCCGATCATAACTGATAAGTGCTGGAGCACTTTTGCGAAAACCCTGGAGGGTTTCCGCAAAAATGACTAAGTCATCCGCAAATCGGAGATGAGTAAGGCGCTCACCATTGATGTTAATACCTCTGTCTGCCGTTGGATAAACCCCTTTAATCCCAAAAAAAATTTGAATCGTCCCTTGGTTACGTGTAAAGTAACCAATGAAACTATTAGTAGTAGTCTTATTCTTCTCATAATTGAAGACGCGTTTTCACCTGCCTGAACTTCAATAAGGTAAACATTTGAAATTTTAAGTGAAAATTCATAACCTTGTCTAAATATTTATATAATAATATATACTAATATATAGTAGCTGTGTATCCTTTATTTCATAGACTAAGTCATATTTCATAGACTCGGCTGGTATCAGTATCATTTGTCTCTTAAATTCACAATTAAACTACGTATTATAAATGCAAGTCATGATAATAAATAAATGCAGTCTATTTATGAATGTTATATTTTAGTTTATCTCGTCACTACTTTTTGTTTTTACATATACAGTTTGCAGATGGCTAACCGAATCTCCGTTCAATACTAACTGAACTCAATAATACGTTTGCCAATGTTACAGTCTCAAAGGCTTGATTAAAAGACCATCATTATTAACGTCTTAACGTTAGATTTCAGTTGAAAGCCAATAATTTCCTTTGGTTTCCTTTCACTCTTTCTTCTTCAGTTCGAACGATTTTCGGCACTAAAAGACCAAAAGCAAGCGCTTTTTGAGTCTACCACTCCTGCCAAAACCGGCGGAGGCGGCTTAGCTATACATTTGCTCTCCGCGTAAATAACCGGTTGCCGCAAAACGTGTCCAAACCAGCGACTGCGACTCTCCTGCGACTTATTCTCAGTGTCACAGACGTGACGGCTGTCAGAGCCGTGCGCCTTAACATCGCAATCGAGACGAAGAAAATTAATATTGCCTCCAAATAAGTTCAAAAACATTTGTTTGAAGTTCAAGTTACCTGTCCACTGGCCAGTAATTCACGTTTCTGATGCAATCTAAATGCAACGCTTAGAAGTTGTGATTTTAAATACTATTATATACCATAACTACAAATGAATTATAAAGTACATATCAATATATAGGTATAGACTGGATTCATCTTGAGTTCCCTCGACTTCACCTTTAACCGATTTTTTCAATATCGTGCCCGCTTTTGATTATAATTGTAAATTATTTAAAACGAATCTTATTCCAATACATTCCGTTCGAACTGAAATTGTTTTGATAGTATGAAATCATGAAACATTAATAAGCGACGAGCGTCATGAATTTGTTAGTAGCTAGTTGTTGAATCAAAGTCATAGCTTTGAAAGTTAAAGCAAGGACTATAATTTGATTCTGCAAGGCCCTTAAAAAGGCCCTAAGTGATAACCGGGGTTTTAGTATGCTGCCGCAACGACTCTGGCTGTATTTCGCTAGCCAGATGCGTGATCACACGAACAGGGCGCAAAACCCACATTCCCACGTCGACTTACCGGGAGTTTCGGCGCAACACTATTGAGATGCACTTTTCCCGAGCAAAAAACATTAAACTTTCTCTCACACTGATTGACGGTACTGCATAAAATAACGGGCAAACGCAATAATTGTTTAGCATGCTAATAAATTCCTTTTGCCTCGACATGTTACTAAATATTATAGCTGCAGGGAATTATTGAAAATATACTACTAGTGTGATTTTTCTTTAAAACACGATGATAATTAACCACAAATGATATTCAAGTGTGGAATATCTTAGAGCCGCGGATAGGCACTGAGGAAAGCCTATAGCTCGTTTACTTTACAGAATGAAAGCTCAACCGGTGCTGAAGGGAGAAATAACTACTATATGAAAGATGTATTTATTATCTCAATAGATGTACCGCTTTGTGAAAATAACTCTATTTCTTTAAAAATTGTTTATACTAATTATAAAACGAAACGAACTATAAATAACGTGTGTTTAAAATTATTATAATTATTTACGAAGATAAACTTTTTTTCTGAGTATATTAATATTGTAGATGTTTTCATTAACAGCACGTACATTGTTCTGTACCGTAAAAATACTTGTCCTACCAACAATACCTATCTGTAAAAAATCAAAAATAATAACAACCCACAGCTGAGCGCGGGTCCCCACGTTCCACCTAGACCTAGAGCGAACGGACAGTATGTCCACCACCCTTGTCCAAGGCGGATTGACGGGTTACACATTCCGGTGATCTAGTTTGCAGGTTTCTTTGCGAAGTTTTCCTTCAACGTCAATAGGCGGCCATTGTATTATGCACATTAGACGAGAAAAATTGCCTAAGCCTTTCATTGGGTACCACGTACCCTAATAAAATAAAATAAATCAAGAAATACATCTAAAAATAAAAATACATACAGTATATTATGAATTCCTTTTAACTTGTTTGTCGTGTATCTCTAAAAGCTTGCGATGGCAAATAAAGACATAAATTAATCATGTTGCGACTAATATTGCTGACATAGATTGATGACAAGGAGTCACACAATGAGCGAAAGTTGACAACTAAGTTTACCTTTAACTCACCCAGGGATAAGTTATGCCTCGGGGTCATTCGTTTAATTAATGTTTCGTTAAGACATGCTTTAAACACACAATCTCTATTGTGCTAGGGGTAGCTTGCCATATAAATAGTAAGGCCCAAAATAGAACGTGAAAACTCTGGTATTCAAAACCTGAGAATTAAAGTAATATTGACATCACATTGAAAAACAATATATTTTTTTTATTGCTGTAGAACAGCAGACAGGCTGACGGCCCGCTTAGGATTTAGCAGTTACCGTCGCCTATAGGTGTATGCAATGCCAGTGGCATCGCGAACACGCTGCTGTCCCATAAGGGTACACATAAGGGTTGTCCCATATACACCATACACATGTATATACTATACCTTTTTTTCAAAGCCTTGCTAAATAATGAAATCAGGTTATGTTCTGAATAACAGTTGTATAATAATTTTCTACTTCCCAAATCTAGGTTCTTTCAACAACAAACACACTTTCCGCAGTATTTCTTTTTCATTTCATATAGCAAACCCAACTTCTAAGGTTGCTGTGTTTATATATCTCGTCAATCGGGGAATCGTCAAACCATCTTTTTTTCTTTTTCTTTCAAAAGATATCTAAGTGTCCAACAATATCTATCTATTATGGATGGCATTGTATATACACAATATAATGCCATCATAACAAGTATAACTCTCCTAGTTGGGTTAATAATATAATTAAACCAATTGTTCGTTATGTTATTGTGACACAAAAGCTTTAAGCAACAAACAATATTGATTCAACGCTTGAAGGTTAAAATATAAGCACATTAGCAAAGCCGGTGCACTCGATCAATATCTGGGTCGTCGCTGAAATTATTCTAAGGTACTGAAAAGCAATTTTCATAAGGGTCAAATCCAGATATAAATTCCTTTTACAAAGGCGTATTTTCCCGAGTTCAAGTTTATTTATAATTATAAGTTTTGCAGCGTTGTCATGAAGTAACCTTCATGACCTTCATCTTCAGGTGCAGGACCGTATAAAGTACTTACCAGACCGTTTGACAGTAGAACACTATAGGTAACGACAGGGTAAACTGCTGTGTATCTAAAATGTTCAACAGTCCAAAACAAGAAAGCTACATAAAAATATTAACTGAAGAGACAAAGGGAGAAAAGTAGTTATGTCACTTCAAGTCATATACCTGTTTGCTGACAGAGTAAAAACATATTGCTACAACTATACCAGGTTTTTCTTGCGAATCTTTGATTTAATAAAAGGAACGGAGTACTAACATGAACTCATGACTCAATGAAAATTTTGTCCAGTGACAATGCCCAATAGCACTTCGGGCACCGAATAGCTGAATGTAAGTTGGAAACAGAAGGAAGCCCTTAAAAACCCATAACCTAACCTAAAACTGAAATCGTCGTCAGAATTCCCAAATGCGCCACAATTCCCAATTCGACCGGCATCACACTTTGTTTTCCGAATTCTACTCCACTCGTTTATTCCATCGGTCTTGCGACAAACGTGACCAACCCATCACCACTTCAGCTTGCATATTTTGCGACCTATGTCGGACACTAAACCCTAAATAAACCAAGTAATTAAGCCAGAATATGAAACCCATTATATTTAATTTGTATTATTCATTACACTTGTGAAGGTCTGGCGATACCAGAACTATGGCTCTTGAATATGAATGAAATATAACAATTTAATTCTTCAGTGATAAAATACGTTTTGATCACACCTTTAAATTTTCGCTTTAGCAACATTGGAACATAACATTATCATTGGATTTACTAAGGCTAAAACTATGCACGCGATCCGTCAATTCTCGAGGCCACTGTGAAAGTTTGCGCTAATAATCGCCAACCTTCAAAAAATTATTTTATTTTTAATGGAGTTTTTTGTGTTCTCCCTCATTGGCAACATCAATCAATTATTATAAGCAATGCGTCTCCAGTATTACGACCATGAATTTTTTTCGTTAAGACGTCTGAAGTCAAAATAGAGAGAATGTATTTTGAACATAATGAAATTTGGTACCTAAATGTCAAAGTTGGCAGTTTAACCCATAGACAACAATTCTCAGACCGAATGGCACCGTGATGACAGTCTGTGTGAAGCGGAATACTTCTCTGCGGGGATTGAAATATTTTCTCCATTGGTAAAAACGGCTACCACAAAATAACCATAACATAAATAACGATATTAAACACAGTTAAAATCCGCCAACCATAGGTTTAATAAATAATAAAAGTATTTTTTTAACTAATTCCGACTTTCGCGAGTCGGTTACTGGCAAACACGAAGTTAAAAAGACAGTTCTTTGGCAATAAAGCATCCCCGTAATTTCACGAAAGGTCAAGTTCCTGGGTGACGAGGTCGCAGTTGGCGTTGGATCACGCTTCACCGCATGTCTTCCCAAGGCCGCTGAACATCAAAGCCCGTCGTGCCTCGCAAATTATCCCCTCCGTCGATCAGAGCCACTCGCTACGGCGAAACTTGCTCATAATCTAGAACATCTAAAGTTAGCCAATTTAAAAATATTTATTTTTAATTATATAAATTTAAAAACAGTAATAATATGGATTTTTGTTTAATTATCTACCTATTAAGGATGATTCTGCTTTTCAAATCATTAGAAATTTACTTTGCCGACTTATGTTCCTACATTTAGTTTTAGATTGTTCTCCTTCGCAATTTAATTGGCTAATTTATAATTGTACTGTCGCGAAGAATAATTTACCTAAAAATTTACCAAAACGGGTGTCCAAGTGCTCGAACACAATGCGAGATACATATTTATTAACGCACAGTTTATGGCCAAGGAGGCTTTTTAATAAAATACAGCGATACTTTTTACTCAGTATATAAGTATACTATTGGAATTTATTTAATAACAAAACATGACGTAAATATAAAGTTACATTCTTACCATTTAAGTATTTACAGTACCCAAACTGGCGAATCTACACGTACGAGTATATAGTCGGAATTCATGATCTTACTTTACAAATAATCAAACATATCTTCTACAAGCGCTAATTAATTATCTTTTGGCCATTTGTTTCTGTTTCGTATATAGTTCGTAGAGTGATTCATCTTGTCCATCCGAAGTATGATTGATCCCTAATTCTCTTCAGTGCCGGATTAACCACATAGCAAGAATAGCAATTGCTACGGGCCCCGCGCAAAAGGGGGCCCCGCGCAAAAGGGGGCCCCGCATATTTAAACCCGCTCATCTCGGCCTGAGCGTAATTTTTAAATGAAACTTATTAACACGTGGTAACATAATATATTGAATTTATTTGATGTCACAAAAAGGCGAAACGTTACATCTTTTCCTACTGACACAATCTACGTCATACAATCGGTAACCCCCATTATTTCCTTGGCGAAAATAAAACAGAATTTCATACGATAAAAGCACATGTTACAAAAAGTCACTCGTATAAATGTGAAGAATTTGAGCTAGAGCTCATTATTAGGCCGCGGACCGACTCAAATTCTCCTGTAGACTGGAGACACCACATCAGCAAAGTAGCCAACTGCAAGATCATATCCGGCGAGACTGTCACTGCACAACTCCGTCTTCATGTCATGGACTTCTGCGTAAAGCCCAAAGACAAACGTGTTGAGCGCTTCCCTTGCCGAATCAGGTGGTGGCTACTTGATGAAGTCACGTCCCAGGAGCTCGCTTGAGCCATCGGCGATGCGAGTGCATTGGTGATGCAGATTTTACGTTGGTGCTGCAGTTTGAGGTATAGAAGCACACTTGCGCCCAGGTGCGGGATCCTTTGAAAAGATTTGCTACAGGCCCCGCGCTTGCTTAATCCGGCACTGATTCTCTTGGACCTGTTCTGTTTTTTTCAAACTCATTTCTGTTTTGGCGGCGGTTCACGCGGCTATGGAATTAAATAGAAAAAAATGTTGTCAATTATAGTAAAAGCGCAAGATTGTAAACTAAGTAAATAATACCTAGCATATTTATGGCGTACTATAAAGCAGATAACTTACAAGAGAAACAGCAAGAGGATGAAGAGCCAAAATTAATAGTCCGGTCAAGTTAGACATAAAAATAGTGTTCAAATAACAAAAATTCCCGGAAAGCCAAATATTGGTGGAGAGCTGGGGTTTACCATTACAAATAAAGTTTTAAAAGTCCCCATCGATCCTATGTGTGCTTCAAGTTATTCAGGGTCAAAGGTCAAAATTTGAGGTTATTTGGATTTTTTTCGAAAAAAGTAAGTTTTATCAAAATAAACCTCAAACCAAAGTTGTAGATCTTAAAATTCTCTACAAAAATGGTCCTTATGATTTTTTTCCTAAGAGTTACCATTCGTGAGATATCGTGATTTTAAGGTTCACACTATACATGATATGCACACATTTTCACGCCACCTGAGGTAGTGTGCTCGGCGCGTTTTTTTTATCGTGGTTTCCCCTGTAAGCCTACTCCACTAACTGTCATGACAATTTTAGAATAATTTAAGGGAATAATACACGTCAAGTTCTAGATATTACTTTATTATTGACTAGCAGCCCGTCCCAGCTTCGCATGGGTATTTAACAAAAAATTAAAAATTAAACCCTTCTATTTTTTTTCGGTCTCGGGGAAAAACCTCTCTTGACGGGTTATCCCGGCCCGGGGGACCGAGGGATATAAGGGACTCCGGAAAAGATGTTCAACCCACTAAAAAACCCCGCTGTTCTCCTATCGTCTACGCCCGGGCCCACGGATATATGGCCTGCCGATCTCGTGGCCCGGGCCGGCGCCGGCCCACGCTTTGTCTTAAAGCGGGCCCCTTCTAAAGTGCTGGCGCCAGGGGGTCAGGGTTTCGTCCCCCCGGCGCTCTCTTGTAACAACTCTAGGAGTTGAGGGGGGCTGTGGAACAGCACGCGGCCTTCTCCCTCGCGGCAATAGTGCGGGCGGCGGATCCTCCCCCGAGGGGCCGCCCGCGGCCGTTTTCTACGTCGGCCGGAGATCGTTGCCCGCCCTCCGGCGCCGACGACGCGGCCTACGTTAGCGGGAGGGGAGTGCGGTGGCGGACTCCCGCGCCCGTTCCGCCGCCTCCCTTGCAGACACTACTGCCTCGCAAAAGGAGGCGACGGCCGTCCATCCAGGATCGCCCCCGACCATGGACAGAACCAGGGCCGGGAGTGACAGGTCCGCGGCCAATTCCGGACGGGACTCGCATCCCCGTCGCATGCTAGTCAGGCGTGGGTACGACTACCAGACGACACTCCAGAAAAAGCAGAGTCGCCTGACGTCGTAGCCGGCCCAGCAAGACCAACCGACAGCGAGGATGCAATTCCCGCCCCATGAACACTCTGTGCAGGCGCAGTCGAAATAGGCATGGTTTCGACTACCAAATCAGGTCCCAGGGTAAAACCCGGGACCCCAATCAGTATTCGCAATCATCCCACCGGGGACCACGCCACGAACAGAGAGCTAAGTTGGAAAGGATGTAAGAGGTAGACGGAAAGAAACGTAGGACTCTGTCGCCTCGAACGAAGAGGGGAGTGAAGCGACGGATGCTCGGGCACCTCGGGTACGCACACCCGTGCACTCCTCGGACAGAGGAGCGCCCCTGAGGGCAAACCCTTCTATTTGCGTCAGGTTACTAAAAAAATAAAATTATAAAGAAAGTTTGAATATTATTATTTCTATGAGCTTTTATTTTAATGATTTTTTTTGTTATTACTTTTTATTTATTTTTCGTTATTTTTTAATAAGTATTCTAATTTTTGTAAAAACCCCAGTGACGCACGCCTACATTGCATAAGGTGCTGCCTAGCTAGCCGAACAGGGTGAGCGGCTACCACGCAACATTTTTCTAATACTTACATTTTTAAACTCGTGATATCTTTCGAATGGAATATCCGAATTGAATAATTCAAAAAGTTATATAAAGGTATTGAAACAGTTTTGAATATGAAGTAATTTATTTTGATAAGGATTAATACCAAGATCCAAATAAAGAGTCTTTTCTAGGGGCGGCATTTCAATTAAATTTTTAAAATAAAAGAACACTTATTGTGGCATAACTATAATAGTTAGACATATGCTGTCGCGACACTTTTTGTAAATAATGATGTGTTCTGCAAAGTTGTAGTACATTATTTTATTCTATCATCAATAGTTTTCGCAACGCACGCGATTTAAATAATATTTTAGGTAATTTTTTTACATTATTGGAGTTTTAGTAAGGATCCCTAATTTTTTTGAAAATATAATATAGCCTATGTCACCCGGGGATAGTGTAGCTTCCCAACAATGAAAGAATTTTTTAAATCGGGTCAGTAGTTTCGGAGCCTATTCAAAGCAAACAAACAATCAAATCTTTCCTCTTTATAATAGTATTATAGATTATAGATATTGATTATTGATATTGCTATTGATTATTGGGTTAACTATTATTTTGATTTTTCAGATATTATAATCAGATTCATACTCTTGAAAGTCTACTTCAACAGTCACGTTAATAATAAATAATAATTTTAGGTCTGCATAATTTTTCTAGGAAGATTGTTGCATAAAAATAACCTCCTCCGATTTTTCGTCGCTTAAAAATAAAATTGATAAAAATATCATTGATATGATATACGTTGATCAATAATATTTTCGCAATAGTATGTGCGCCTTCGATAGCTCAGTTGGTAGAGCGGTGGACTGTAGATGTATGCCAATTGATATCCATAGGTCGCTGGTTCAAATCCGGCTCGAAGGAATTTTTTACTTTTGATTTTTGACCACTTATACATATTTGGTCAAAAATAAATTAGTAATTCAATGAAATTTTTCATTACAATTTTCTTTTAAAAGAAAAGATCTACTAAAGTAAGGCTTACTTTAGTAGACCGGCATTATCTTTAGCACCAGTTTCGACTGTAACCAAAAGTTGAGTGCATTTTTAACTATATCCAGTTTCCTGAAGAAACATAGTAAAAATCTCCATAATTCGAGAAATAACGTGAATCACTAATCACAACTCCACGCAATAAGGATTTCTGTTTCAGAGTTGTTATTTGAAATAGTGCACAGAGCATCAATGCAATGCGCCGCATGAAATAACCCGCACGAGGGGGGGGGGGGGGGGGACTGGCCACGATGTAAAGGAAAACAAACACTGCACAGTGCACAGTGCGACTACAGTCATTTATGCGAAACCGTAATTTCATGCGTCTGAAAAGAGGCGTATATAGGGGGAACGTTAAAGTAATTTTATATCCCGCAACTATTTTTCATACTTATTTCATTCATGTATATGTGGGCTTGGCATGTACTTTAGAGTTCTTTTTAACACGCTTTTAATAGTCTCGCCAATATGTTTGTTTGTAAACGATTACTTTGGCCTCGATTTTGACCCACTTAGTCAGATTTTATTTCAACGTTGTACTTATCTAGGATCCACTGGTCCTAGATAAGTACAACGTTTAAATAAAATCTTATAAATTGTCATTCCAATACAATAATTCGATAAGATTATCTCATTATCCTGACTTTTATATATTACGCCAGAATTTTAATTACATAAAATATAAACTGACGGACTCATAAACTGCATCAAAGTTCAGGATTACTTTGAAATGATTTTTTTTAATAAGTATGCAAACTTTTAAGATAAAATTATATAAATATGGAGAGACTGGCTCTTAATCTCAAAAAAAAAAGGAAAATTTAAAAATAGAACTGCAGTAAAATAAATGAATATAGCCGGAAAAAGAAAATTTACTCGTAGTATCCGATTTGCGTGTTATTTATAGCAAAGTTTTAAATTGATCCTCATTGATTTTTTATTCTTTTGTCAATTGAATTATTGTTACCAGCAGAATTGTTGGGTTAGTTTTTTAACTCATCGAGAGTTTTTGAACCATAATATGGATACTTCGTCCGAACAAGCGGCTCAAATTGTAGCATTGGTGCGGGAGGGCTTGGATCAACGAACGATTGGTAGAAATTTAAATTTAAACCAATCTACGGTTTCTAGAATATACAGAAGGTTTGTGGAGACAGGTTCTTACAGAAGGAGACGTGATACAGGCAGGACTCGAGCAACCACCGGTCTTGATGACCGATTTATTGTTACAACTTCCCTGCGAAATGGTTTCCTCACGTCAGTTAACATCAAAACAGAGCTTAATGAAGTGCGTGGAGTAAACCTGAGTGCACGAACAATAAGAAGAAGGTTAAAGGAAGCGGATATCACCCCGTTTAGACCAGCAAATGGTCCAAAGTTGTCTGTGGCTCACAGACAAGCTCGCTTAAGATTTGCGCGTGATCACCTGAATTGGACAGAAGAGCAATGGGCCTCCGTATTGTACACGGACGAGTGTAGGACATGTTTATATGGTGCAGATGGTCGCAGAAGAGTCTATCGTTGACGTGGGGAGCGATATGCTCAAAGTTGCATTGAGAAGCGTGTTCCTTTTGGAGGCGGTTCGTGTATGGTCTGAGGTGGCATATCGATAAACGGGCAAAGAAAACTTGTGTTCATAGTCCGTCAAAACGGTAATAGAGGGGGTTTGACTGCACATCGCTACATAACAGAGATCTTAGAAGATCACGTGGTGCCTTACATGGGGTTCATAGGCGAAAATTTTACTTTAATGCAGGATAATGCCCGGCTGCACAAGTTCGACAATATTGCGAAGAGGTTGGGATACGTACAATGAATTGGCCAGCACACAGCCCGGATCTTAATCCCATTGAGCATGTTTGGGACAATTTAAAAAGAGCTGTATATGCGAGAAACCCTTTGCCCACGACAGTGGCAGCACTAAGAACAGCACTTTCAGAAGAATGGGACAATGTTCCGCAAGATCTTTTAATAACCCTAATAAAATCTATTCCGAACCGATTAGAATCCGTAATAAGGGCACGTAGAGGTAATACACCTTATTGAAACATAAATAAACCCTTGCATAAAGTTTGTCTATTGTTAAAATTAATTTTTTAATTAAACCACTTTTCCTTAAATTTCTGTTTTTTCTTGAAAAAAGTCTTAAGGTCCTTTCCAGTAGACAAACTTAAACTCAAGGATATGACCCTACGCTGTTTTAAAAGTTCACGAACCAATCTAGAGGTTTCAATTTAAAAATGTATAGAAAGTTTGCATACTTGGTTAAAATATTTATTTCAAAGTCGTCTGTTACTTTGATGCAGTTTAAGAGTCCGTCAGTGTATAGTTAAAATAAAGAACACGATTTTGTGACAAATTGAACTAAAAAGCAAAAAATAATTATAGTTAAACCAAAAAACACGCTTTAATGATAAATCGAACTAAAAAGTAAAAAATAATTCTTATTGTCACAAAGTACATAATATAATTATTGTGTATTTTGTTGCTTTACTAAGAATTATTTTTAACCGACGAAAAACGGAGAAGGTATCAAGTCGACGCGTATATATATTTTTCTTTTTTTATGTATGACCACGCATAACTTTTTACAGAGTAGTCAGATTTTAAAAATTCTTTTTTTTTATTGGAAGGGGTATACCCCGAAGGTGGTCCCATATAAATTTGGGTATAAAATTCCAATCCTAAGGGTACGAAAACAGAGAATGAATTATTGATTTTATTGAAAACACAAAGAACGAAAATTTATAATTAACAAAACAAAATCTTGAACAATATTCGGTGTTTCAGCAAAATTAAATGATTAATATACACATCAAAAAAGTCTAAGCAACATGCATGATATTACAAATTTACCATTTATACTAAATAATTTCTAAGTCTTTACTCACTCAAAGTGCGTAGGTATGTAAACTTTTTTATTATTGAAGACATACTGGCTGGTTGTAAAAAAAATCGATTACATATGTTTTGTTTTTTTCATAAAATTAAATGAAAGGGAATTTGTTTGAATTTAAGTGCGTTTTTATTGCTACGTTTAGTCTTGATTTTATAATTTTACCAACCATTTAAATAAAGTTAGCGACAAAATTGAATTGTTAGATATTCTTTACGTCATGGAGCGACGTCATTTGACGGCAAATGAAATGCAAAGAGCTGTGGGGATGTTGCAAGCGGGAAGTAATTTATATCAGGTATCTCGGCATTTTGGCATTCATAGAAGTGTTATTTGTCGTCTTTGGCAGCGCTACAATAATACAAGGGCACAACTCGGCAAGACCGGTACATACAACTGACTGCAAGACGCCAGCCGATGTAAACAGCTCGAGAGATAAGTTTGAGGCTACAAAATTCAAGTGGTGTTGATGTAAGTCCCCAAACTGTGCGAAATCGACTGCATGAGTACGGCCTACGAGCTCGACGCCCAATTAGGTGCCCACCGATACGTCACGGGAATCGCGCTCGTCGAAATGAATGGTGTAGAAAACGCAGAACATGAACCCAGGAACAATGAGATAAAATTATGTTTTCCGATGAGTCGCAATTCGGGTTTAGGCCTGATACAAGAAGGGTGCGAGTGTACCGTCGGCCCGGAAATACTGAAAGGCTCAGGTGCATTCAGGAAGTTCATCCATACAACGGCTCATCCACCATCCTAAAATTTAAATTAGTACATGTTGCTTAGACTTTTTTGATGTGTGTACAAAGATAGTCATAAAAACTTCGAGGTGGTACAGTAGCGGTATTAAAATTACATCCTACTATTTGCCAGTTGATAATGAGCACGTTATTGCGAAAGTGGGTCAATTATGAAACCAACTTCGAGCTTCAGGCTAGGAAGTCCATTGTGACTGCGAACGCGACGTTCATCCTGGAACCCTTTCATTATCCAGAATAAATAGTTTCAGAACCAAGCTCTTTGTAGCGCGTTGATGTAAGTTACGCGGAAAAAGTACAGGCAAACTTAAAATGCATTTAGGGGCATTTAACGGACCCCCTGAAGCGGAATTAGCTGCAAATCGAAAGGTTTAGGGTTCAAGTTCTTTGAACAACTAATAATGTATTATTATATTACTAAATAAGTAGGAAAGGATCTGTAACAAAAGTTACATTCATGTAAAAATTAGAATTGAATGCGCGTTAAATCAATGCGCTTTTATTTATGTGCAACAAATACATCATGAATACGTAGACAGCTTCTGCTGGCAGTACTTATATATAAATTCGCAAAAGGCATATTTTAGTCGACTTTTACGACATTAAAATAAATAATAACTTCTAAAAGGCAAAAAAGATACAATGGATTCATTATAAATCGGTAGTGATCCCCGTATAAAAACAGGTTCAAGCTATCTTTCCGAGCCAAATTAGAAAAAAAATCCCAGTTAATGCGTTCTACAACAATATTACAAAAAAAATGCTAGGTGGTGGGGCTCCAGCCAGTCTGGCTGGCAACCACCCCTACGGTATCTAAATAGGCCGCAATATTACCATTATGCTGTATTCCGGTATTAGTGACTCAGGTTCCAGTTCTCCTGCCCGGACGGCAGCGTTAGCGATGCCTCTGGCGTCGTAAACATCTATAGGCGATGGTAACTACTTACTATTACGTGTGAGCCTGTTCTTTTTGGAATGAATACACAAGGAAGTTCAATATAATATTGAAGCTGGAACCAATAGATCGAATATCAGCAAAGGAAGGGTACAATATTCCTTGAATATGTCACGTACATACATAATACATAAAACACAAGTAGTCAAAAGAAAAAAAACGACGGTTTTGGGTGACTGTATGAAGGGTAGAGGAAAGAACTGTCTCTGTGAGTATCCGCCGAAATGCGTTAAAATAAGGTGGAGCCACAATAGCATCCGTTTAATTTTTTTAGGTTATATTTACCAAATAATTTTAAACTACCCTAGTAGTTGGTTTCCAACACTTAAATTGTAACTCGGCATACTTCGATTCGTGAACAACAGCTACATTAATATCATACACTGTCGCTGCACTAACGCCATTCCGGCGGATTTAGGAACTGTAGTTTACAGCGTGCAGTCTGATACTTCTATAACTCCCCCATACGAGATAGCTTACCTCTACCCTCCATATGTGATAATGATTAATTATGGTTAAGACGTTTGTTTTCAGGAGACCTGTATTTAATTAATATAATACATAGTTATATTTCTCATAAAACAAAATTGCGCAATATCCCCAAACCTTTACATATTACTTCTTTCAATGATTAATACAAAGATAATCATGATATCATAGAGGTGAAAAACTCCATGCACAAGTCAATTTGCTTTGTGCAGGATTTATGAAATATATGTAATACATGCAAATTAGAGAAGAAACACCTAATCAACTGGAGCAGAGTATGTTCAAAAAATCTACGACATATGTACTGCATCTGTGTACAACTTGCACTATTTCACCGAAACAACACCCGGTTGGTGTACACGAGTGATTTGATGATAAACACATGATATACACATCATCATCATCACATATAGATGTGATAAACACATCAAATAAAAGTCGTATTGAATATTTTCAACTCTTTTAATAGGTATAACTTATATAATATGCGGGGGTGGGCCCCAATGTCTCCGATCTAGTGATAAAACGATGAAACCGTTATCACTCATTTTTAATAAATAGTCATTAACATTTAAGCATAATCTTAAACAGTGTAATCCGTAAATGATATAATATGTTGCGAACACGGCCGCCTCACTTGGGCCCGAGGGGGGCGGGGGCCCCCGGGGGCCGCGGCGGGCGGCGGCGGCGCGGCTAGGAGGGGCCGCCAGCGGACCCCGGGCCACCGGGCGTCACCGAGCCCCCGCCGCCCGAACCCGCACCCCCTCCGCCACCCGCGCCCCGTGACTTTGGCATCGGCGGCTGCAGGTACTCGTGTCGTGCCAGCCCGAACACGTCGATGCGCTCCTCCTTTCGGTACGCGAGGCACGCGCGGATGAAACTCTAACGACAACAAACAATGCACCATTTTCATTTGTTCCTATTAAATATGACCAAAACCAAGACAAGTCGGATCACAGAAGAACCCAATCTCGATATGACAACCTTTATAAAAATAAGGTCTCTTCAGTTGCCCAGTGCCCCTAGTCTTGATGGGATCCCTTACACAGTTTAATGTATACAAAATCTCATAAATAAAACGAAAGAAGATTAAAGAAAAATCTACTCTAAGCGGATATGTAAATTACTAAAAACATAATGTACTCCTTTATAACATTACCCACAGTTTACCGATAGGCATTATTATGTCAAAACTTTGAAACGTCAAACCAATGCAACATTAATTAATTATAACGTGTGCCCACAATGCGCTCTCCGTGCAGGGGCGGAGTAAGAATACTAACCCTGCGACAGAACAACCTTAGCTACGTGCTAGGGCCCCAAGCCCGTCTGGATGGCAACCACCCTAGGTCTATAAGTATGCCGCCATAATAATCTTGTATTATGTTCTGGCATTGGTGACCCTGACTCCAGTACTCCTACGTGAACAGCAGCGTGTTAGCGGTGCCGCAGGCGCCGCAAATATTTATAGGCGACGGTAACTGTTTACTATAAAATGGGTCGTCACTTCGTCAGCATGTTTGCTGTTCCTCAGCAATAACAAAAAAACAATGGCATACACCCCTAAGGCAATTTTTCTCTACAATTTTTTTATAATTGGAACGAACCTTCTACGTGGTAGGACCTCAAGCCCGTCTGGATGGCGACCACCTTTGGTCTTAAATATGCCGCCATAGTAACTTTGTGTTGTGTTCCGGCATTAGTGACCCAAGTTCCTGTACCCTTATGGGACAGCAGCGTGTTCACGATGCCACTGACGTTGCAAACACCCATAGGCAACGGTGACTGCTAAATTCTAAGCGGGCCGGAAAATTTATAAAAATGAGAGTGTGTTCATATTACAGTAGTAAGGGCATGGAGCTGTAATGAAAGATACCTTAGCCTCATTGCTGACGGTGGGCTTGGCGGCGAACTGCACGTCGGTGGCCTTGAGTATGGTGTTCTCCTCGAGGATGGTGGCCTGGCTCTGGTTGTGCCCGAACGGTTTCTTGCCATACAGGCACTGGTAGAAGATCACGCCCACGCTCCACACGTCCACTTTGCTACTTATCTTTGGCGGGTTCTTTCCTACCACGAAGCACTCCGGCGGAAGATACCTGCACAAAATAACCTTTTTTATAATATAACAATACGTCTGCCTGCAAGGTTGGGCCCCTCCCACTAAAGGGAACACTCAGGATACCCGCCATGCTCGTTAGCACGGTACGCATTCTGTGTGTGCCGATTGTGGATAAAATAGCCCAACCATTAAAAGTAAATATAATAATGCGAAAATTTTTATAAAGTACATATATTTTTTTTTTCAGTTTAAAAGTTTACTAATTTGTCTTTCATATGCTACTGCCCCACCTGCGTGTTAAAGCGCTAATTTAGCGCGTTAATTTAGGCGTTACGTAGACGTGGCCAACGTTTTAATTCAAATGGCATTATTAATGGCATTAAACGTTAAGCGATATAACTCGAGTGTCGGTTTTTTGAACACATCAGAGTTTTGTTTAGCGCGCTAATTGATGTTGGCTACATTAACGCCGTCTCATTCTATCGGACGAGCGCCCATAGCAAGTACGTGTACTTTTTTAGGCGGGAACTGCAATTACGAGAACGACAATGGAGTGGTCGAATGAGAAAGCTTTAGAGTTTTTAGAACTATTACAATTAGAGCCGTGTCTTTGGGATCCAAAGCTACAATCGCATAAAAATCGCTTGGCGATACCTAGCAACGTATTATCCAGTCTTTGTCGTTTCCAGTGATACAGTAAGAATTAAAAAAGAAAAAAGATTCACTAATGGGATATTATCGTATTCATTTAAATAAATACAAAAAATCTCTAAAATCAGGAGCAGGTCGAAATTAAATATATACAACGAATTGGTTTACATTTGAATTAATGGATAGTTTCCTCAGTGTCGCAACTAGTGTAGCTGCTTCAAGCTCCATTGTGTGTATTTATTATTTTATTATGTGTTAACGCGTTAATTCATGAGGAATTATGTCTTAACGGCATTGGAACCTTTAACGCGTTGATTAACGCGTAGTTTGCCATTGACATTAAAGCTAACGCAGATGTAGCAGTAGCAATACAAAACTCACACTTTACTCTGGTATTTATATGGTACGAGGGCTGTTTGATAACTCCGTGACTTGAATAAAAAAGATTTTTTCGGCAAATAAGCGTTTTATTTTTCAACATAATCTCCAGTCCAACGTTTTTCAAATTTTTTTTATTCCTTCCAAAAAAATAGGTTTTCTCAAGGCCCTAAAAATAGGCGTTTGTTTCGGTTATGACCTCTTCATTCGATCCAAATCTCTTACCATCCAGCTATTTCTTCAGGTTTGGAAAAGAAAATAGTCGCAAGGGGCTAAATCTGGAGAATATGCTGGATGGGGTAGCAGTTCGTAGCCTAATTTATGAATTTTTGCCATAGTGACTACACACGTGTGCACTCGTGCATTGTTTTAATGGAACAGCACTTCTTTTTCGTCAAACGTGTCGTTTTTGCTTAAAATCAATATCGATACTGTCTAAAAGCCTTCTCTAGGTAATTTATGTGAATGACACCACGTGCATCCCAAAAAAACTCGCCATGACCTTGTTGGCTGACAGACCCACCTTGGCCTTCTTTGGTGCACATTTACCCGGAGAAACCCACTGTTTTGATTGTACCTTGGACTCTGGGGTGTTGTGATGGATCTATGTTTCGTCTACGGTTATATGACGGTTATATTCGCGGTTGAACATTGCCAAACACTCATTTGAAGTGGTCACACAGTTACGCAATCACGGTCGAGTCTGAGCAATCGCGGCATCCATCTCGCGGATAGCTTTTTCATGTCCAAATATTCATGTAAAATGTGATGTACTCGCTCAGTTGAGATGTCTACAGCCTCAGCCACCTCACGTACTTTCGTTCTCCGATCGTCCAATATTCCATCTGGCCACTTTTGGGCGACCTGAGCGTACGGCGTCACTTGTGCTGGTAAGACGACAACGGAACTCAGTAAACCACTTCTTAACCATTGAAATTGATGGTGCAGAGTTCCCATAGTATTTACCAAGTCTTTTCTTGGGTTCAGTGGTGGTTTTTTTACGGAAAAAATAATGCTTAATCAACACACGAAATTCACTTTTTCCGTTTTTGTTAAAATTCACGAGGATGTCTGCTTTTGATGGCTCTTAAACACAAACTAAATGACGCAGCTTGCTCAAAATTTGACAGTATGTAGTCTATTAAAAGATGGTGGTTGACGGCCGCATTGTTGCTTTTAAAGTTACTGTGCGAGAAATCGAAAAAATCACGGAGTAATCAAACAGCTCCTGTATTTGGTATATTTTGCTATTGTCCAACACTTTCTTTGTTAGACTAAACTAACCTATCCCTAATTTTTTTTATAATGTGACCACTAAGTGGTGAAGATATCTAATCAAAATGTTAATTCTATTGTATAAATCCATGAACATAGTACCAGTAGGTGCCTGCGCCCTGACTGGTGAGGTCCATTCCGTGGTCGGGGTTGTAGTTCTCCTCGTCCATAACCTTGGAGAGGCCGAAGTCGGTGATCTTGATCTCGCCGCAGACGTTGCCCTCGGTGAGAAGGATGTTGCCGGGCTTTAGGTCGTAATGGATCACTGGGGGCTTGATCTCGTTCAGGTATTTGAGTGCCGACACCACCTGCATAACGATCGAGCGCGCCTCCCGCTCCGGGATCGTCTTGTGCTGCAATATTAAGTTTCAAATCCACCTCTCAGTTGATATTAAAATCTAAAGACACAAACAATTGAGTCTATAGTCCAATCGCGTTAAGAAAATAGTGTCATCATAGTCTGCAGGCCTAGTCCGGGTCCCCGTTTAAAAATCTGTCACAGTGACAAGTTGATGACAAATCATCATTCGGAAATGATGATCTGATTGGTCGGGGGCGGGGCTAGGCCGAGAGAACGATGACTTACTATTTTCTTAAAGCGAATGGACTATAGTAAAATCCTTATCTGGTCATATGAAGTAAAAAATTTGGTTTTATCTAAAACATCTATCTGACCCACAATCTCGAAGGTAACACTGTTGTGAGACCCTCATACATTATCAGAGTACAGCAACCGAAACCTGGCAATTACTTTTTACTTAAAGTCCTGGTAGAACTCAATCCCTCTCCCTCTTACTTTGTATTATAAACAAGTCACACATTGCACTCCATGGTCACAGACAGTACGTAACGTTAATTATAATAGGTCTTTACCTATGAAATTGCCGTTCTGCAGTACTGGCCATTTCAAATCAAAATAATTTTTGTTTGGCTAAGAATTCTAATTTCAAATTAATTTTATTTTAAAAACATGGAATTCTTTTTCCAAAAGTAGTCATTTGTTTATTGATTAGTGTTACATTTTCATTGCATTTCAATATTTTTCATCATGGATACGTTAAAAATTCGAGTAATTATGTATAATATGAGTACCGTCGTGGCAGCAACGCGACACAAGCGGCACGCAACATCAACGACGTTTACGGAGCTAACACTACAAACCAACGCACCACCTGTTATTGGTTTGCTCGCTTCCGTTCTGGGAATTTCGACCTGAAAAATGAACCTCGCGGTCGTCCGAAGATTTTAGTCGACAATAACGAATTAAAGGCGATTGTGGAAGCTGATGATACACAATCTACGGCTGAATTAGCAGCAGCTTTCGACGTTAGCGTCAAAACAATATTGGTCCATTTGCGTCAAATTGGCAAGGTAAAAAAGCTTGACAAATGAGTGCCCCACGAACTCAATAATCGCCAGCGCGAAGTACGCGTCGAGACGTGCCTTGCACTGCTTAACAGACACACAAATGAAGGAATTTTGAACCGCATTGTTACCTGCGATGAAAAATGGATTCTGTTTAATAACCGTAAGCGCTCATCAAGTTGGTTGGATCCTGGTTCAGCACCTAAACAATGCCCTAAACGAAAACTTACCCCTAGAAAAGTGATGGTCACTGTTTGGTGGTCTAGCGTCGGTGTGATGCATCACAGCTTCTTACCAAACGGGGTGAGCATTACTGCAGATGTGTACTGTGAAGAACTGAACACAATGATGGAGAAGCTAGCACATCTCCAACCAGCATTGGTCAATCGCTCGTCTCCGCTGCTCCTGCACGACAACGCGCGACCTCATACTGCACAGCAGACGGACTCCAAGTTGCAAGAACTGGGGTTGGAAGTTCTCCGTCATCCGCCCTACTCACCAGACCTTGCGCCTACAGACTACTACTTTTTCCAGAATTTGGATAACTTCTTGGCGGGAAAAAATTCAATACCCGAGAGGCAGTACAAAATGCCTTTGAAGAATTAAAATAAACTGCCACTGCATTGGCAAAGATGCATTGATTGCATGGGTGATTACTTCGATTAATACAAATAAAAAATACATGAAAAAAATTAGTTTAAATTTTTTCATACAAAACGGCAATTTCATTGGTAAAGACCAAAAATAATGATATTAAACTTTTTGAAGCTGAATAAAAAGCCAGATATTAGACCAGTCCCGTGTGAGGTGAAAAATAAAGTGTAAAAGCTGACCCTTGGCTCCAAAGCGGAGGTAGAGTATGCCACACCGTATATACTGAGATTTGATAGTATTCATCATTAATATAAGTAATCTTCATTTACGCACATTAACAATTTAAAAATCGTCTTACAAATATACTCACCTGTTTGAGATAAAAATCGAGATCATGTCCATTACAATATTCAAGAACTGTACAAAAGGAGTTTCCGTCAATTTCAAATACGTCATAAAGCTTCACAATGCGGGGGTGATCAAGCGCCTTGTGGATGTTATACTCTCGCAGCGCGTGCCTACCACAAACAAAGAATCATCAAATTTAAGTGTTAATAAAAACCTTTAAATATATCTAATTAAGCTGAAATCCACCTCTAGGAAAAATCAATGTACTTTACATAACTATCAGTTTATTATTCGTTTGAAAATACACCGGCCTCACCAAAAGGCCCTACTTATATTAGCTTTAGTGAAACCTTAAAAAGCACCCCCCGCCCCCACCATTACTTTTTAAGGCTATATTTTTAAATCCAGCAGAGCAATATTGCTGTCTTACAATCACGATAAGTACATATTATAGATATTATGTATATATCTATACATTCTATACCTAACATACAGGGTGACTTTGACAAACCCATCCAAATTTTTTTTACGCACTAAACATCATTTAAGGAACCCATTTTTGCAAAAAAAATTGTATGTCAAAAAAATATTTCATTCCAAGGAAAATATGATCATTAATTCAATCGTACAGAACAGTCATATGGTGCAAACTCCGTACGTTAACCTGTTATTACCTGTCTCTGTCACTTCCGCGTAAATGAGTAGTGCGTATTCGCTCGCCCGGTGCAATGACCGCCGTCCTCGCCCGCTTACTAGGTCATTGCCAGCTTTTTGCTGTACCGATGGAGAGGTCATTGACATTTTTGCGCCGTATTATGTAAATTGCGAGTTCTTTGAATGACTGTGATGCTGATTACTCAACATTTTTGTACTATGCGATACTAAACTAAAATACACGTTTCTCATAACTTTTACTAAAGATTCTTCTGTGTGAATTTGGACGGGTTTGTCAAAGTCACCCTGTATACCTATATATTCTATACCTAAAATATATTTTATGTACATACAATTTTTTTAATTCGTGAAGCAATTCATTTAAAAAAATATATTACACACCATTGTGTGATCATGGGACCTTGCTTTGCTCACGTTTAATTTAATTCATATTATGTAATTATATGTTTTTACTAACAGAAAACTTTACTAAGATTAAACGATAAATAATGTAATTAGTGATATGTCCGCCATACAGGCACTCACTTGATATAGTTGGCCTTCTTGTCTTCCTTCCAGTCCTTGTTGAGCTGATGCACTTTGCAGGCTGTGTAGCGCTGCTCGCGCAAGTCGAAGGCCTTGTGCACCTCGCTAAACCCGCCCTTGCCTAGCAGCATCAGTAGCAGGTACCTGCCACAACCATACATAGGCATAGAGCACATACAAATATAGAGGAGTATGAATAAACATCATTTTCATCTCCAAAGTAATCATCATCATCCCAACGTTGTATCCTGGTTGCAACCCAAACTTTTGTTTCGGTACTCGGGGTCCGCTTTCCGACTTTTTCTACTCCACTTCGCACGGTCTTCAGCATCCCTGATAGTGAGACCATTGATATGCGTGCCAATGGTCGTAAGGGTGATCCCCTTACGACGTCAAGCCAGCACTTTTTGGGTCTACCCCTCCTGTAGGAGCCCGGCGGAGGCGACACGACCAGACATTTTTTACCCACGTAAGCATCCGGTTGCCGTAAAACGTGGCCGTACCAGCGGAGCCGACACAATTTATACACAATGTCACGGACATGAAGACTGCCGCGAATGCGGGACTTCCTAATGCGGTCCTTCCTCGTTACTCCACACATCCACCGCAGCATATTCATCTCCGTGACACGCAGTTCTTGCTTATGTCGCTCTAACACCGGCCATGCTTCACAGCCGTATAAAAGGACAAGTCTAATAATGGTCTTATAGACCTATCACTTCAACTTTACCGGCATCTTGGCGGGTCATTTTCAAAGTAGTAACAACTATATTTCCTACTTTGTATAACATAGCTGTATAGCTAACACTTTCTTTACCAAAAACCTTAACCGTGGACAGAAGGAGAATAAACAGGGCGGCTGCTTCCACTTCGGTACGAGCGTCGACTATAGCCGACAGCCAACTTTTGCCTTGTCTGCAGTTGCAGTTTTTACGTTCACCTAATACGTGTGAAGACGCAGTAATTCGAAGGAATTACTGCGTATTAGGATGATACCTGTATGTATTCAGCAGTAGTGCAATTCTCTCTGGGAGGACGGCACTCTCTTTATCTGGAGGAAGTACATTGTGCACCCAGGGAGTTATTCATTTCAATCCGCGCCGGTGACAATGGCGCGGGTTGAGATAAGCTACTTTCCTCCCATGGTGCATATACTATTGTTTATCATACCAGGATCGAAAGTTCAATATTAACACAACCAACTGGAAAGACCGATTGTGACAGGTTATGAAAAGATTAATAAACGGAAATGTTATAAATTGAATCGTCTAAATTATATTGTTCATAAACAGTTGCTAGGTTACCTAAATAAAGAGAAATCAACGGGAGGAATCCAAAACATCCGGTCACAAGTTAAGTCGTGTATACAATTTTTTTTTTACGGGGTGGGGAAATCCTCATGGACTACCTCCGCCTGGGGAAAGGCGGAGGGGCGTGCCGGATTCTTACCGGCTAAAACCACCACCCCGGTGTCTCCTCACACGTGCGCGCGGGGCCGCGGGAATCCAAATTCTTCCGCAGCCCCACACTAGTGCTGGCCCGGTCTGTCCGGGCCTCGTCTCCTGCACGGGGTAGTGAGGTGTTTAACTAACCCGTGCATCGCCTCAGAGGCGCGCGCCTCCACCTCGGGTCCATCGAATAGGGGGCGGGAACTTCCCCAAGTCCTATTCATGGGGGCTGGAAAAGGGCGTTGTCCGCCCTTCTCCTGCGCCCGGTGCGCCTTCTGCGGCCGGGGAAGGGAGTCGAGATCTCCCTCTCCCGTTCCGCAGTTTCCTTCTGCGACATCACGTCCTCACAGAAGGACACCACTGCGTCCCACGACTCTGCGCTACCGACCATCCTCCGCACTACGGCCGGCAGCGACAGATCGCCTCCTACTTCATTTATGAGGACACGGCGCTGCTCCTCCCAAGCTACACACTCGGCGAGCGTGTGTTGCGCCGTATCCTCCCCGCAATGGACGCAGTGGTGGCACCGAGCGTCCGGCTAAGTCGTGTATACATGGCCAAACGTTATTGACTGGAAACGAGAGTAAACTCGTGATGCGTTTTGGAATGAAGTTCCTTAACGAGGCTTACGGGTAGTGCAATTTTGTAGTAATCGTCACGTAACAAAAATTTGAGTTGCTCCCTTCCACTAACGGGTAAGATACGTTTCTAATTTTTGTTTTTTGTGTCATCTCATTTGCGTTTGAAGATTTCACTTTGGAACCCAGAATATGTAGATAAGATTTAATACTCTTTTGAATTGCTTCTTTAGTGTTCCTTATTGATTCAATATATTGATGAAATGCTCATAAATATGTGGCAAAATTTGATTGAACTTAAACCATATTGGTGTATCCTTTGCTATATCTCTCCCTACCTTTCAAAAAGACAAAGTCATTTGTAAACTTTTTTGACTCAATCTAATAGTGACTTCCATTCTCCGACCGAAATCACAAGGCCTAATTGGCCTTGATAGTGTGTAGAGTTAGCCTAGATATCAATTACTAAGTACTGAGTAATTACTAATTAGATACGACAAAAATTGTTACCTTTCAGATAAAACAGGATGCTGTGAAAATCTGCTCTGGTCCTCGTTGTGTATCCGTTTTAATTCACGAATGTGAAGATTTCTTTCCCGTTCTAACTTTTCCATTTCTAGCTGCAAATCCGCATCCTCCTTTTTCAATGCACTTTGTCTTAACTGAAATTGATTTTTTTATAATTACAAGTTATTCTAAATTTAAAAAAAGCGCGTGCGTACAAAGTACACATGTCAGAAGTAAAACTTCTTTGTGCAAACTAATTTAGTGAACTCTAAACGGCCATGAATCGGCGCCTTATAGATTTCTATAATCCAAGTTTAATAAAAGGACTACGATACGATTGTGTTTGCATTAAATAAGCTTCGAAACTACTGAACCGATTTGAAATTCTTTACTGTTGGGAAGCTACATTATCCCCGGATGGCACATTTAATATAGCCTACTATATTATATTTAAAAAAGAATTAGGGATCCTTACTAAAACTCCAATAGTGTAACCCAAGGTATAAAAAAATTACCTAAAATATTCTTTACATCGCGTTCGCTGCGAAAACTATTAATGATAGAATAAAATAATGTACTACGACTTTGCAGAACACATCATTATTTACAAAAAGTGTCGCGACAGCATATGTCTAACTATTATAGTTATGCCACAATAAGTGTTCTTTTGTTTTAAAAATGTTATTGAAAAGCTGCTGCTAGAAAAGGTTCTTTATTTGTATCTTGGTATTAATGCTTATCAAAATAAATTACTTCATATTCAAGACTATATCAATACCTTTATATAACTTTTAAATTATTCAATTCGGACATTCCATTCGAAAGATATCACGAGTTTTAAAATGTAAGTATTAGAAATAACGTTTCACATCTTCGTGACACTAATTTGCGTTTCATCCGTAAAAACTTAACCTCATGCGCCCAAAGAAATTTCACTTCAAAAAATAACTTCTATCTACGCATTGGTAATTTATCATATGAGCCGCTCAGTGCACACATCGATTAACTCCACTTTTTGAAAAATCTTAAATTTAAGTGTCAAAGCCCTTGGTATAGACATAACTTTTTATATTTATAATAATTTTCCTGAATAATAAATACAGCTAATATAAAAACAGCTTAGGCTGGACATTGTAGGTTTTATTTCTAATTTAAGTTGACCTCACATATCCAAAAAATGCTGCCCAAAGTTACTATTCCACGCGGACGGAGTCGCGGGCACAGCTAGTAATTAATAAAGTGAGAGAGAAAAAATAAGTAGCTTAACTATCAGGGAAACGTGTATGTTTGAAAACTTTCACGTCTTAATCTTATAAATCGTAAGTAAAAGACGCAACAGTGGACTGTCAACGCCTAACCTTCATGTGATTTTAAATATGTGACTGATTTAATGCATTCTCGACACACCTAATGTATATTTCATGAGTGACACATTTTTATTACCGAAATGTTAGTGGTTAAATAAATGGTATGGTACCATCTCTTTGATAGAATGCGTTGCGGCTTCATACCTTAAGGATCTCGTCAGCCTCGTAATACTCTTGCGACGTCATACTGGGCAGAGGGTCAGGCTTGAGGAAGGTAGGCGCATCGGTGCCATTGTGCAACGCAGCGGGCGGAGGCGTGGGGGGCGGCGCTCGTTTGCCCCGCCCACCACCGCCTTCGCTGGTCGCCGGCCGCTTCTTAATCAATAGCTTCTTCTGTCGGTCAATCTCCTCTTTTTCAGCTGTTATCTCCTCCTGCCGCCTGTACGGATACCGCAAAACACAACATATAGCACCACATAGACAATGGTTTGTAGATGTGATGGGACAAGACAAAGAACATTGTCAGAAAAGCCCAAAAAAATGATAAATAAATAAACAGTTAACATTCATAAAATTTAAAGCAATCTTCAAAATTATATGTGTAGTATTTAGAGTCTTGCTAAACATATCACTTCATTTATGACAAATTCAAGGCATCATCATTTGATTACTATTACTTTGATCATCTATCTTAAATCTAAAGTAAAATTAACCTGGTGAGCTCTTGGAAGGCGTAACCGTCGGTCCAGTTTTCCTGGAAAGTAGCGCCGACACGCTGCGTTACAAACTGTCCGAGCCGCAGCCGGTTCTGCATGCACCGCTGACGCGCCTCCTTCTTCTCAATCGTACTTTTCTCATTTAGAAGCTTCTTGACCACCTCGATGCACTTCGTTATGTGCGATTTATGTTGCTCTATAACCTGTTTATTGTAAATGTAATATTACAATCACAAATTTCATGAAAAATATGATATCAAAGATTTACCACATCTGCAACACAAATATGACAACAGATTTCCATGTCAGTTTCTTGTTAATAAAACTGAGTGTAAAGTTACCCCTACCTATGTCTACCATACGGTTTTCTTATTGGATATGATTTAGCCCCTGTAGATGCAGTTTAATCTACTTTTTATGCCCCCCCCCCCCCCTGTTCACTAAAATAAGTCGTTAAAACAACTGAACTGCTAAAAATGGTCGAAATTTAACAATCAAATTAAATAGACGTTAAAAATATTTTTAATGAAGAATGAGAAGGGTATAAATACTAAAAGTTACATAATAAAAAAATTAAAACCCTCTGCATTAAAAAGGTAAGAAATAATTTAAATTTTAGCTATCTTTAATAAATTAGGGCCAGAGAAAATTATCGAAAACGGAAATCCTTACAAAGTAGTTTGAACAAAAATGATATGTATCTGCTGCAAATATAATTTTCATAAATGCATTGATAATTAAATAATGACTGACATACCTTACTCTGTTCTTGAACCCTATGTTTTAACTCTTCATTAGTTCTTGTTAATTCTTCTATTTTATTATTTCTTTGTTCTAAATCAGACGATGCTTGAGTTTCTAACTCTTGTATCCTCTGACACGTCATATCTGTTTGAATCTGATAAAAGTCCCAAATAAATATTATTCAATCCATTAAACGCAACATTCGTGAATAAATTAAGAATAAGAGAAAATTCAAGAACGCCGCACGAGTGATTTATGCCATAGTGACGTTTTAGTCACTTCAAAATACTGGCTAGCTGATTAAATTAATGAAATATCAAGTAATAGTAGCAAAGCATTACAAATAAATTTTTTAATTCAATCATTCAAGAATGTAAATTAAACACTGAAATAGATAAACATAATCAATTCTTATGTAATGTTTGCTTTATTGAGATGAAATTTTAGTAATATGCCAAAACAATCTCAGCAACACACATGCTCAAATATATCTATAAAAACTAAATGTAATATTTGAAATATAAAGCTCATTGAATTTAAGGTAATTTGTTGCTATTGTAATTTTGATGAGATAAATAATTTAATAGAAATTAATTAATTAATTTTATCTGACAGCTTGCTTGATATTTACAATTGGGCTTATGCGTGAATTTGTATCATTAAGTTTAGGATAATTTTGTATACTTTAAATAGTTTACATACACTATAAATAAACTTTTTACACTAGAATCCATCACTATCATCACAATCTTTTACACAGTCGAAGTTAAATATTTAACAGATATTTGTGTGTTGCCTCTGTATATATAAACCTAGAACTACAAACCAGGGCAGATAAGTACCCCAACTATGTTTTTAACTATGTTTCTTCTAAATAAAGACTGGATACCAAACAGATTTTTCTGTAACTAAATTTCGTTAAATTTAAATTTGCTTATCACCATTCTCCTTGACAGGATTCAACAAAAAAATAATCACATCCTTATGAGGCAGATTACAGCTTTCATACCAGTTTTTAAAATTAAAATATCCATGTGATCAATATTTACCCCATTTTGTAGTTTACAGGTAATAATTGGTTTGTAGTTCTAGTGTTTACTGATACACATTTAATATATTTGTACCCACCTGTCTAACTGAGGTGTGTGGCCGCTGTTGGGGCGCCGAACGTAAAAAATCGGCCCCCACCGGCAACAACGACGAAGGAGACGGTGGGTACTAAATACAAACAAATACCTTCTCGATACAGAGAAAAATAACAAATTTGCTTATAAAGCAAATTATAAAACTTATAAGGCTATATAATACATTTAATAATTAAATACAATTTATTAAAAATAAATCAATGAAATCATCAAGCCTGGTAAAAATTATGAATAAAAATTTATTTTTTGAATCATTCATGTATGAAGGACAATATTGATTGTTTTGCATTTTCAGGTATTATTAATTTTGATAGTAATAGACATTTTGATATTTTTATGATTTACAATATACAGGTGAGTTTGACAACACCGTCCAAATTCACACAGAAGAATCTTTAGTAAAAGTTATGAGAAACGTGTATTTTAGTTTAGTATCACATAGTATAAAAATGTTGAGTAATCAGCATCACAAAGTTATCCCAAGAACTCACAATTTATACACACTACCGCGCGCAAGTGTCACATGG
Source organism: Malacosoma neustria (assembly GCA_963693495.1). Classification (NCBI taxonomy): domain Eukaryota; kingdom Metazoa; phylum Arthropoda; class Insecta; order Lepidoptera; family Lasiocampidae; genus Malacosoma; species Malacosoma neustria. The sequence continues at coordinate 8,920,048 of OY856376.1, forward strand.
CCTCTCCATCGGTACCGCAAAAAACTGAAAAATTTCGTACAATGACCTCTTTATCTACTGACAGTGGTCACAAACATTTTTGTATTAAATGCGCTTTACATATAATGTTTGAAGGAGAAAAATTTACCAACTTTTTAATATAAATTAATGTTATTGTAATAAATTATTTATTTAGATTTTATTTAAAATCAGAATCCGATTCCTCTGTATCGGAGTTACTGCTTTGCGATGACGTCTCGTCTGTCACATTTATTACAAAAGAATTACAATAACTTAGGGCGCCTTCAAATTAGCCGCAAAGTGTCGCGCTGCAGCAGCGCTGCTGTCGCTTGGTTCGAGTATCATAGTGTTGTATACACGATGGACTCAGACGAAGAAACACTGCTCTTAGTGTTATGATTTTTCTCGTCATATTTTTTGCGAAAAATGCCTAAAGTGAAATCTAAATCAATTATAAATTTTGTAAATCAGAATTATGATTTATTAGCAACAGATGCAAAATAAAAATAAAATTTTTTTGGTTACATATTCTGTCTGTTTGATGATTATTTCTTATGTACAATTAATGCGATTATTTAAAAATATATAAACAACATTCTTGTGATTATATTATAGTAGTGTATTTTGGTTTTAAAAAAACCCTAAAGAAAACCGGTTTATTTTCAAAGTAATCAGTACATACCGGTGTGGAAAATCGTAATCGATTCACATCACTAGAACTGATGCGTAGCCGCAGCGCGGCTGCAGCGCTACAGTCGCGCGTTTTTGATTTATATGGATTTAGAAAACAGCGCGGCCGCAGCGCTGCAGCCGCGCTGCTGCAGCGCGACACTTTGCGGCTAATTTGAAGGCGCTCTTACATAACAACTCACATTATAATAACTTACAGTCTCAGGTAAAAGGTTTACAATCCCTGAGGACGGCGGTCATTGCATCTGTGCGAGCGAGTACTCATTGTATTTACGCGGGTGTGACAGAGACAGGTAATAACAGGTTAACGTACGAAATTTGCAGCATATGACTATTTTGTACGATTGAATTAGTGACCACGCTGCTAAATATTTTCCTTGGGATGAAATATTTTATGGCGAAAATTTGACATATAATTTTTTTTGCAAAAATGGGTTCCTTAAATGATGTTTAGTGCGTAAAAAAATTTGGTCGGTGTTGTCAGTCATCCTGTATATTATAGTGAAGTAACTAAATATAGTAATAATTAAACACATCCAACATAATTTGAAAGTAATTTGCTATATACTTATAGTCACTGACATGGTCTTTGGAAATCTTCAACATTTTAGAGGCAACTTTGGCAACTCACACAAAATGGAAGCACAAAAAATAGTTTAAATTACATCATACTTTAGTTTCAAGATGGTTACTATTTCAAACAAATAGCTAGTTATGACAAAAAGAAACAGAGAAACAGACTACTATATTACATGAAGATGTATATACATCTATATATATATATATATATATATATATATATATATATATATATATATATATATATATATATATATATATATATATATATATATTACACCATATGGTCACCTACCATAGGATAATTAGCGCCTTGCGGCGAAGGTGATTTGGCACCAGCGTGCCTTACAGGACTTGACGAAGGATGCTTTGAGAAGTATTCCCGAATATTTTTATCAGCCGAGTTTTGTCTTAATTTACCGCCGCTGCCCCCACCGCCACCCACGCCTTCTTCTCCTGTAATTAATGAAGGACTTAAAAACCATTATTAATTTACATAAGTTTAAAGCTTAATTTTAGATAAAGCTTCAATTTGGTTTGATTATTAAATATATATAGCTAGATATGATAGATATTGAACCTTCCCAGAGGAAAATAGATTCTATAAAAAAACTACTTTTAAATTGGTCAATTTAATTAGTTCCAATGAAATCATAGACATAAATTGTGTATAATCAAAAATTGGTATAATCTTCGAATTTTGAGCCCTGACTGTTAACAGACATAGCTAAAAATTTAAGATTAAGCGAAGTAACATTAGCCTTCAAACAAAATGCTGCAAAAACAATTCCTTTAATTCGATACAACACCCATCATCAATTACTTTTTAAGGAATTAATAAATAAAGCTGTGCCAACACCAAAGCTCAAATTTCTTTCTTGAAACCCAAAATATAAGCAATGTTGAGGAAACATTAAACATTGAATACTTTTAAAGTAAATTTTTACAAATTATGACAAGTAAACATGTACTGAAAATGACCAAAAAATTTATGTCAAGTTTCAATCACAGAGCATGTTTAACAATTATATACATTTAAGTGCTGCAAAATCATGCTTATATAGAACATAATTTAAGTTTTAATTTCTAGTGAAGCAGATTCTTATTATTTTATGAAAGTTTACTTTTATCATTTACAGGTACCATTTCAATGACTACCTAATAGGTAACCATTTCAATAACTACCTTAACTATATAATCTTGATGTATACATGCTATGTTATAAATATACTATAGTTAAGGTACCTGGTTATTACATTCGGAAACTTAATCTAGAGGTTATGGGTTCGAGTCTTGCGGTGGAATGCACTGCTTAAGCAGTTTCTTCGCCTAATGTGTGTATTATACAATAATTGGCATGTACTAACACTGAAGGAAATTATTGTGAGGAAACCTGCATACCAATCCACCTTGGACAAGCTTGGCGGGTATACAGTCGTCCCTTTAGGGGGAGGCCTGAGCCAAGTATTGGGACTCTATGGATTATTATATGTTAAAAATACCTTTTCGTTTCCTCTTTCTTTCTGGAATAGCTATGGTAGGGGTTGCTCCACTAGGAGGCACAAGCGCCACTCCAGGACCAACAGTTGAGCCTCGCATGGCTACTGACTTTTCAGGAGTTAAAGCATCTACTTCTTTATCACTATGAGATGACCCTGAAAGCAATATATAATAGCAATATTATCTATAAGGTATGGAAATCTGAAGTAAACTATGTTTAATTATAATTTAACACTACAATATTGAAGTGATTCCTAAATTTCAATGTTTTATTATACCAAAGAGTAAGCTAGACATAACATAGACCAGAAGTCGGCAACTAACAGCTCACAAGCCGCATGCCACTCTTGATTCCTCGGCAATAGCTCTTCTGCACAATGTTTAGTCCTCACACAGAATAATACTTATTATCTATAATAGTTTCCATAATAATCATCATCATATTTGTGTCAAATCCCAGTTGCAGCCCAAACTCTCGCTTAGCCCGGGGTCCGCTTTCCGGCTTTTTCTTTCTTACCATAATAATGTCTTCTACTAAAGCAAAGCATGTTTTAAAAAAATAGCTCTGAACAAATTTCAATTTTATTTTATCAGTATTTGGGTATTTTCAATGAAAAGGTTGCGGACATACAAATAAAAATTGAATGACACCCTTTATAAAGGGCATGGGTACCCAAGACCTCTAAAGCCCAGGTAAGCCTCAACTATGAGGCAGTACATCCTATTGAAGTAGAGAATCAAACAAGGAAAGTCTTTGTCAGGAGTCTTGTGATTGAAACAGCAATTACTGTTAGTAATACAATCAGATCTGTAATCACAGAGGACAGATTCTGGTCATTCTTAGAATGCAAGAGAAACCTATAAAAAAAATGTTGAAGTAACTAAATTTAAAGCTATTCTAAATTTACTTCTAATATTTACTAACAACAAAGAATAATTTTATTTTTAATGAAAAGTGAGTATGGTTCCAGATAATCCTCCCACTTTTTTTTTAATATAACTTTATTAATTAAAATATTTTAATTACAAAAATATATGAATATTAAGAATTTTACATAAACACTGACTATATATATATCTATATAGATTAGAGGGGACAAAAAGAATTACCAAATTTTTTCATAATAATTGTGACGACAATAGGGTTTTTTAATTTTATCAATATATGCTAGCTAGCTTTCAAAATATAAAAAGTTGTGCAGCAATACAACTAATAGGGGTCTATATTTCAGATGAAATAGATTATAAATTTATTTTATATTTCATTTGACAGGCATGACAGGACTGACAATATCAACTGCTCAGTCTTTATTTAGAGGACAGCTTTCATATATGTTTTGTCATTTATTATCTTAGGTTGAAATTTTTTACAGATCTTTATTTTATTGTAACAAGCTGCATCTAAATAAAAACTTACATGTTTATAGAAATAATATGATAATGGACATTTAACTCACTTTTAGCCAAAGAGCTCAGTAGGCCGACAGGGTTTAACTTGGCTCCACTTTTATAGTCATGCATTGTGACACGCAATAGCCCTGAGTCTCGGGAAGCAAAGCAACACTTTCATAGTCCCTATCCGGCATTATACTTGGCAATGTGACGTCACAATCTTTCATCTAGTGCCTGTTTTTCACTTAGTTCGCTCCTTACTTGTCGGCGATTAAAAATTAGCCATAGATAGCCGAACCGGTGCATGTAAACTTGAGTACACATACGAAACACTGTTCACAAATCACTTCCAATTTCACAAAACACTGCAGCACAAAATCACCATTTACCTGTGCTCATATTGGAGTCCTGACTGTGAAGTGGTTGCCCCGTGTTGACAGTAGTTTGTGGTGCCATCTGAATTTGTGACCCAGCTGACATCTGTAAAGAAAGATGGCGTCTTTACATATGACTTATTCAGCTTATTTCTGACGGTAACGTTCACATTTATCACTTATTTAGTTCACAACACGTATAAATACTCACACATTAAGTGTCAGCTAAAACTGCCATTAAATTTATTTCAATATTTTCATTTAATCCATATAACCTAAACTAGTTTGACAAGTTGTAAACGAAACGAAATGCCAGCCGCACAATCGGATACGCATCCGCGGGGAGGCGTGCGGAGAGCAGGGAGTTGAGATCGTCACGAAGTTTGCTCCAAATGTAATAATAATACTGACGAGCGAGGCGCCATTTTACAAATTTACAAGGATACAAGGCCGAAAGTATTGTTTTTATTTATCTAGGGAAAAAATTATTTGGGTGGCTTTATCGATTTTTTACGATTGAACTTATACTCTTTCAAACTGACCAATACGATTTAACTACCTGACACAATTAAACAACGTTTCGTTTTCATTGGCAAAGCGGCACAGGTCAACAGCCGTGATTGCAATCGTTTTTGTTGTTACCCAAATTCGCACAGATACTAAGAACGCAAACTGTTATTTACCGGAAACAAATTCTAAAGGTAATATTATTATTTTTATTATTACGTTGCGAAACCGTATAGTGAAATGAATAGGTGATATGAAATTGACATGACCGATTATTCCCGCAATGTGGCGATGGCGGGTGGCGGGCGGCCTGCCACCGACCGCAGCGAACGAGTAGGTACGTGATATCGGCGCTCGTGCCTCACAGCAAACTGCTTACTGGACGTGTTACGTAGGCGTCTGTGCCGCGAGCCGCAATTTACCAACGAATGAATAAACACAGATAGCTGCATTAAGTATCTAAAGTATATATCCGTTAATTTAGGTATTACATTATTCAACTGAGCGCACGCTCGACAACTTGATCGCAACGATAGGTTCCAATGTAATTAGATTGTACCAAAATGTAAAAATATCTAGCATATGTAATGAATCAATAAACATGGATGAGCACTTTATGTGTATATTACTACTAATACTCTGATATTTATCCGTAGCATTACGGAAGTTTAAATTCTAAATTTTCTTGATGCTTGCAAATATTTTCTCATAATCGTGCATCAGCGGAAATAAAGACCACATAGTATATTTTGTTATAAAATAGGTGTGGTTACAGTTTATATTGGAATTTACAGCCAATTGTAGTCCAACGCTGGAAACAAGCCCCCCTTAAGAACGTGGCCAACAAAGTCAACTTGAAGATAAATTTAATTTAATACCCCTATGCAAGCAATATACTGAAACACATTAAAAACACATTATAAAATTAAATTAGGAGGTGTGTAGATGTTTTGTACACAGTGAGCTTAATCAATAATAAATAATCCAAAACGCAATAAGTACAATAAGCAGTCATGCATTATGATGGTGTAAAGAGGTAGACAGACACCCGATACTCATTAGCAATATCAGCGTGCCTGTGACACAGCCGCCGCGAACACTCTCCCATCGGGGCCTCTCGCCCCCTCCTCTCTTGGTCGCACCGTCACCACCTCCTGTATAAGTTGTAACAAAAGTAGGTGGAGAGCATTTCGATTGGATTAAAGCGATAAGGAAAATAAGGGACGACCACGTGATCTCAAATCAAGTTAAACCTACATACAGATTAACTTTTAGAATGTCATACAAGCCTCAATATCTCACTATAAATAAATACATTTAACAGAACTTGTGGTTACAGTAGTCATAAATGAAAGCTCTCAACATTTTCATCAATGCAAAGTATAGGACGAATATGTTAAACTGAACCGCTTGTCGCGTCTATTTATAGCAGGCTACATAGCTCTAGACGAATGGAAAGGTAGCGCACTGGCAACCGACCTAAGTAGGTATATGATATACACATACACACATACATGAATACGCTCATGGTTAAAGCGATATACGTTGTATTAATCACCGGACAATACATATTGGCTTATTCAACTCGCATATTGAATTCAAGAAGGCCAGCTGCCTAAACACAAAGGATTTTATAATTATATAAACATCTAACAAAAGCCGTCGACAAAATAAACATAAGAAAGGTTGTAAAGATAGTTATTATGATTTCTTGAAGAATTTTGGCCATACAGGCTCTTATTAAACGTTTGTCACGCAGGATTGTTCAATTGACGGCCAAGGTCAACTTAATTTATACATAGTCAGGTCATAAGTATTGTCACACAGTAAAAACTTTTCTTTTAGAATGCTGGCCACAAAAAAGTTTATTGAATTCGAATTTCGAATTGTTCATGAAAATAAAAATGTATAACTTTTAGAATTTTACTCATTTTTAAATATGGAGTGGACGCTTAAAGAAGACCGTGTTGCAGTTATTGCGTTGCATCGTTACAGTTACGCGCCAATTCAAATTTTTAACATACTGAAAAATTTGAATATAACCAAAAGATTCGTTTATCGTACCATCAAACGATACAATGAAGACTCTAGTGTAGATGACAGGTCAAGAAGTGGTCGCCCTCGGTCTGTTAGGACTCCAGCAGTGATAAAAGCTGTGAAGGCACGAATTCAAAGAAATCCCAAACGTAAGCAGTAACTGTTGGCCCTTCAGATGGGGTTAAGCAGAACCACGGTGAAAAGGGTGTTAAATGAAGACTTAGGGCTTCGGGCATATCGAAGAAAAACAGGACATCGTTTGAATGCTCGTCTAATGGACCTGAGACTGAAGAGATGCCGCGCTTTGTTGAAGCGGTACGCGGGAAAAAAATATCGGGAAATTCTTTTTTCGGATGAAAAAATGTTTACCGTAGAAGAGAGCTACAACAAACAAAATGATAAGGTGTACGCACACAGTAGTGAAGAAGCGAGCAACCGTATTCCGCGTGTCCAACGAGGTCATTTTCCATCCTCGCTCATGGTATGGTTGGGAGTTTCTTATTGGGGCTTAACAGAGGTACATTTTTGTGAGAAAGGTGTAAAAACGAATGCTGTTGTGTATCAAAATACAGTCCTGACGAACCTTGTGGAACCTGTTTCTCATACCATGTTCAATAACAGGCACTGGGTATTCCAACAAGATTCGGCGCCAGCTCATAGAGCGAAGAGCACACAAGACTGGCTGGCGGCGCGTGAAATCGACTTCATCCGGGACGAAGACTGGCCCTCCTCCAGTCCAGATTTGAATCCGTTAGATTACAAGATATGGCAACACTTAGAGGAAAAGGCGTGCTCAAAGTCTCATCCCAATTTGGAGTCACTCAAGACATCCTTGATTAAGGCAGCCGCCGATATTGACATGGACCTCGTTCGTGCTACGATAGACAACTGGCCGCGCAGATTGAAGGCTTGTATTCAAAATCACGGAGGTCATTTTGAATAAACTTTAATATCATAAGAATCTATGTTTTGTTAAGTTCATTTTGGTATATGAATGGTTACATAATTAATAAACTTGTTACAATTATTTTACATTAAACATGTGACAGAATTTATGACCTGACTAGGTATATACGCGGAGAAACAAGTTATAATATTACGTTGAGAATGAGAGGCATATTCGTCAGTTAAATCTATTCAGCGGATGCCTGCAAGTACAATCAATACTGTGTGACATCTCTGTCCCGCATCTATCCGATGTAGAAGCAGCGGTACAGAGGCCGAAATTCTCTGTTCCGGGACGTGTTCAGGCGCGTGCTGTTTAACCCAATTTTCTGGTGCGAGGGGTGTGTAGGGCGCGAGGCATGATAGGATGAGAGAAGGGGGTCGGCGCAACTTTAGCCGCAAGTGTGCAGCGCCGACGAGGCGCCGCCGGATTCAAACAAGAGCTTGCAATATTGATTATTACTAGTGTAGACGACGCAACTAACCTCCACAATGGCAATTCATATCCTTGTAGCTAAAACAGTAATAATTCTAAATCGTGTAGAACATAACTGACCTACCCAATATCTTTTCATTACGATATTTCAAATATGAATTTCTTAAAACATGGTATGTACACACTTTTAATACTAAAACCAGGCAAAAAAAAAAACAAACTAAGCGTTAATACATCATATTTATGTGCTTAAATGACTTTAAAGGTTTATTTTCTTGTCGTGTCCGTTTTCAAATTTGTTCGCGATCATATTGTAAAATACCGAAAAGCATGTGAACTAGTTAAATAATAAAGAGCGATATATCTATATATTGAATGTTCTTTACACCCTAGTACGCCGATTATAACATTGGTATATGTAATTGAAAATGTGTCATATTTTATTACAATGATGTGTTATCACCCAATCCAGCACGGGTAACATAGCAAACTTAATTCATTTTTATAGTCAGTTCTGAGCGCGGGTGCACAAAATCACTATAACTCGGTAAAGTTGTGTTATAAATAAATATCGTCATGATCATAGAATAATGTCGTTTTTGAAAAAAATAAGAATTTCACTTTTTACCATACTTGGATACAACATAGTCTAAATATTATTGCTACATTGAAGAAATTGTTTTATGTATTTTGGATTTCAAATTAATCAGATGGTAAAATGAAGGCTTTGATAGGCGCTCATAGTAAAATAACGCTTGTGTTTTTTTTAAAATGGCTGGCCTATAAAGTTTATATACAGAATGCATTACGAAAGTAATGCGTATTTTCTGGGAAAAATAGACTTATTGATCCGATTGGTACAAATTGTTAAAATTCTTCGAAATAGTCTCCGCGAAGTCTCCTCCCGCATCAATACACTTGCGGAGACAATTCTGCCACGCCCGGAAAACACTGAAACTCCTCCACTGGAATGCCCCTCAGGAACCTCGTAACGTGAGCTTGGACGTTCTCTACTGACTCCCAGTGTTTTCTCCTCAGCTCATTCTTTATTCAGGGGAACAAAAAAATTACACGTAAAAAAAGTCACACGGAGCCAAGTCTAGGTTGTAAAGAGGCTGGGGCACCACGGGGGTGTTGCTCTGGGTCAGATAGTTTGTAAAGACGAAAATCGTGTGGCTTGGGGTATTGTCGTGGTGAAGCTTGAAGTCGTCTTTGATATCAGGCCTGACGGGCGCGACTCTCTGTGTCAATTTCTTGAGCACCTCCAGGTACAAGTCTGCGTTGACAGTTTGTCCTCGCGGTACAAACTCGATAAAAAAAACTTTGTGCGAAGACACGTTCAACCTCTCCTAATGCTCGTAGTAAACTAAGATTAAGCGCGTTTGGATTGGAAGGGCAGAAGTTCCAACACATTATCCGATCCGAGCGCGCTGCGATGAATAGTTACGTCACAAAAAAATCATACGCATTACTTTCATAATGCACCCTGTATGTCAGATCCGTCACTAGGCTACGACTATGACGATATACTGGCACAATTCACACAGCGCCATCTAGTCCCAAAGTAAGTAGCATAGTACTTGTGTTATGGGTACTAGACAATCTATATAGGTACTACTTGTATACTTTTCTTTCGTATTTTTTATAAATAAATACATATTAATTATTATACATAAACACCCAGAAGCGAGACAGGAATCGGAACCCGTGACCTCCGCAACAGTCGGTCGTATAATACTTAAAAATAGTAACACGAATCAGACGGTTCTTACTCTTATAGAGCGTAAACTATAACCAGCTTTAGCCGTCAGTTCCATAATTGGAAATAATTAGGCGGTTAGTAACTTTAGAATTGATTAATAATTCACAAACCACAAAACCTAAAGCGTTTACAGTGTTTAACTCTCACTCAAGTTTTTAAACTTGTGTCCATTTAGGATAGGATTAATGCGCTCCTCTGTCCGAGGAGTGCACGGGTGTGCGTACCCGAGGTGCCCGAGCATCCGTTGCCTCACTCCCCTCCCCGTCCGAGGCGACAGAGTCCTACCTTTCTTCCCGTGTACCTCCCACACCCTTTCCCAAATTCGCTCTCTGTTCGTGGCGTGGTCCCCGGTGGGATGGTTGCGAATACTGATTGGGGTCCTGGGTTCTGCCCTGGGCCCTGATTTGGTAGTCGAAACCATGCCTATTTCGACTGCGCCTGCACAGAGTGTTCCCGGGGCGGGAATCACATCCTCGCTGTCGGTTGGTCTTGCTGGGCCGGCTACGACGTTGGGCGACTCCCTGGTTTTTCTGCAGTGTCGTCTGGTAGTCGTACCCACGCCTGACTAGCACGCGACGGGGATGCGAGTCCCGTCCGGAATTGGCCGCGGACCTATCGCTCCCGGCCCTGGTTCTGTCCATGGTCGGGGGCGATCCTGGATGGAGGGCCGTTGCCTCCTTTTGCGAGGCAGTAATGTCCGCAAAGGAGGCGGCGGAGCGGGAGCGGGAGTCAACTCCCGTCAACGCAGGCCACGTCGTCGGCGCCGGAGGGCAAGTAACGACCTCCGGCCACCGTAGAAAGTGGCTGCGGGCGACCCCTCGGGGGAGGATCAGCCGCCCGCACTATTGCCGCGAGTGAGGGCCGCGTGCTGTTCCGCGGCCCCCCTCAACTCCTTGAATCAACACAGGAGAGCGCCGGGGGGACGAAACCCTGACCCTCTGGCGTCAACAGTTTAGAAAAGGCTCGCCTTGAAAAAGGGCGGGCCGGCGCCGGCCCGGGTCACGAAATCGGCAGGCCACATATCCGTAGGCCCGGGCGTAGGCGATAGGAGAACAGCGGGGTTTTTAGTGGGTAGTCGGATGGCCGAACACCTTTCCCGGAGTCCCACATATCCCTCGGTCCCCCCGGGCCGGGCAAGGAACCCGTCAAGAGAGGGTTTTTCCCGGAGACGAAAAAAAAAAGGATTAATTAACAACTAGCTAAGTTTAATATCTAACAACCTTATAACAGGCACATAACTTTATAACAGGTATTTTAAAAGGTTTATCAAGTAATTTTTCCAGTCTTACAATTAATGTAAAATTAAAAATGACAATTTAAAAAAATTACACAAAAATCTGTTGACGATGTTTTAGATTTTGATGGCGATATTGATGTTATTTGTCAAAAATTAACATTAACAGGTAAAAATTACTAAGGACAAGAGGAATCGGAAAACATTGAAGCATAAGCATAATGTTTGAAGCAAACTGCAAGTTACAAATCAGTAAATAGAGCCTCTGTGAAGCGTGATTGGATGCAATAATCTATTAACATGGTATAGCATGATAGCCTTAAATGATTACATTGCTCCAACTATATAAATTACACCATAAATTCAATATTTAAGAACGAAATAAACCACAATTTTGTTTTTATTCAAGGTGATGTTGATAAATAAATAAACAAGATGTTGATAAATAAAAAAACAACAATATACACATACTATTAACATAGGTAATTTAGTAACTAAAGGCTGATAATTTATAAATTAGTAAAATACTATAAATACTAAATACATATATTTCACTTTTACATACTAAGTACTTAGTGAAATGTAATTTTCCAGAGACTTTTTATTGTCAATATCAGAATATTGCTAAGAACCATATCTGTCAGGTCAACTTTCTAATAGTAAAAAAACCGATTTCGCCGAGGGATCAAATGATATTGTATTGGAGATTATGAGAAAGCAGAGGCGGCAAGGGCGATCGCGTCGCCTGCCACCGGCCGGCAGGCGGCGCGGCGCGTAGTGGGTCATGCGAGAACCGAGCAATACAGCGGACCTTGCAATGTCGCGGCGTGACGCTCAGCTGATGGGCCGCCTGCCGCGCCGCCCCGCCTCGCGTTCATTGCCTCCGCGGCAGCGTGTACGAGCACACGTCTCGTATGCCATCAAAATGTTTACAAACCAATGCGATGTTATTGTACAACCAAGGCTGTATTTGTCGAAATAATTCGACGCCTCGTCATACGAGTTTGTGATTACCAGTGAATTGTAATATAGTTGGTTGTGAGTGCGAAGTCCCTGTTATTGAGTAAAGCAGGAGTGCGGTGACGACCGGTGCGAAAGGTCGGGCTGTGTAAAAATAACTGCGGAACCGGGCGGCTAAACGGTGGAATGAGGTTTGACGGCACATTGTAGCCAAGGCGGGGCGAGGCCGTGAACGCTGTGTTATAATTTCCCTTCGCGTCGAATGTGCAAACCGACTGACTGCGTGTTGCGCCACTTCTCTTTCTCGCAGTGCAGATTGGAGCGTTCCATTCGTGAAGCAAATGATTGATCGGTACAATATATGAATATCATTGAAAGTGATGAACTACAACAATGAATCAATAAGTAACCCGCCATATCGTTGCTATTATCGAACAATAATCGTAATCGCACTAAAAGTTAAATTACACAAGTGATCATTTTTCAGGCGGATCGTAACGCCGTTTTATGGACACTTATTCGTTGGAAAATAAATTCTCATTTAAAGGATATATTTATATTATCGCAATAAATTAAATCGGTATTCAGTAGACAAAAAGGAAACAAGTATATATACCATATTATCAGCGTTTTTTTTTTACAACTAGAGTATATTCTATGTGATAGGTACCTACTATATAAACCGGGTTTTTATTTAATAAAATCGCAATTAACTTTTACAATATATCAAAGTCACTTTATATATTTTATTGAATATAAATGTAAGACGTGTTATTAACATATGTATAATTTTGATTGTACCATATTTTGTTAGTAAAACACAACTAACAAATTTTATTTTTTTTACGACATTATTAGCTACGGACATGGTGATAATTATTAAAAATAATCAATATTTCATTGACGTAATATAGCCGTGTGAGCTTAATTTAACAAGTGCAAGTATCAAATACACGGTTCAGTGCAATCGAGATAAACAAGCAATTAGGTACGATAAATTTATAAAAGTGATAACATATTTACGCTTACTAAGGTATGTTACGGTAATCTTATATATTTTAAAATTGAGCTTATAAGACGAAATCGTTTACAACAAACATAGTACCAACGTTGATAGAATGTATAAAACAAATTTAAATAAAGAGTTATTCTGTCTGAACCTAACGTATGGATGTCGGAGGAAGTGAAGAGAGTGGGGCGCGCCATTAGTGTCGGTGACCCCGCGGCCCCGACTCGCTTAATGCCTACAATACACTGCGGCGAGACCGGCATATTTCCCGGCTCGCTAGGTCTAAAATGTTGCAATTACCTATAAGACAAATTCAACTGGGTAAATATACATAGGAATCAAGTAAAATATCTTTACATAAAACTGAAATTTATCGTAGACATGTGTTGATCGATTTAATACGCGGAACATAAAATAATAAGTATGAAATAATAACATGTAGAGTATTGTTTTGTGATTATTCCACGCTGCTAACAATAATTCGAACAGTAATAGTGGGGAGCAAACAAATCTTTGGAAATAAAATGTATGCCAAAATATTGCAACAGCGCTCTAAACTCATTTCACAGATTTAGGTATTCGAGACGAAGACGGAGTAGAAGTTATTCTGTTGGGTTATTTATAAAATATGTTTACACTAGAGCGCGTTGTTGTACGTGAATACCGAGCGCCGCGATCGAGTATAGACGATTATACATAATAATAATTCTTACCCACTTTAGTATTCACATAGCGTGTTCTTGACTGGATGTTTTTACAAACGTCATAAGACTGATACGCGCTCTTACGGACGATAACTTATCTATATAATAGATAATTTAAATATTTATAACAATTAAGTTGCAGCGGTCTAAAGGCACGTACTAAAGTTTCACATAAAAATCAATAAATGAAACATAGCTATATAGGAAATGGCGTTTTATCGATATCAAGGTGAGAGTCGTTTAGCCGCGGCCCATACTCGACAATGAGGTTATTATTAATGTATGCCATCATGCAGTTCGTCGAGGCGAGGGGCCTGCGTTATCGTGAAGGGCGATTGTACAAAACTTGCAAAATAAAATCTACGTGTTTGATGTTTATAGCAATATTGACTCACCGTCTTGTATTCGGGCGCCCGCCGAGTTTCTATAAGTATCTCCCTTGCGCTGACCTGCAAACACGCGATCAATGCGCTCAATGTAAACCAGCCTATTAGAAAACTTCTCCCTACACTTTAGTATTTAGTATTGTATATGTCAATATGTTTTTATATATAATTATACTATAGAAAAATTCAATGTTTCTATAAGTAAGTCTAATGAAAATATTTTATTATAATGTAAATCTGCCTGGAGTGATTTGAGACTCAAAAGAGAAGATCTAAATTACTAATCATACATGAAATGATGGCCTAAGCACCAATCGCTTGCAGCTCGTTAAGTCACACAAACGTTCATTTACCGAGAGTCTATTTATGTCCGCCCGCCATGTTGTCGTGCAATGACGAAACGATTACACTCAGACACTGTGAAATCAAAATTTATACGTAGAGATATCGATTGCTGCGATTCGTATCAGTACTAAAAACATTAATGTACTGCAGAAAATAATATTGTAATTAATCAAATTTCTAACAGAATCGGTACCTAATTACTAAAACCAGATTTATCCGCCGAGAGAAGAGCAGAGCGTGATCATTTGATCAATAAACACTGATCGTTTGAATAACAAATATAACAAAACAACGAACAAAACGGATGCTCTGGTGCGGCCAAGTGACGCGCTAATAGGACGAATAAAGGGGTGAAGTTCGCGGGAGGGGGGCGGACGGAGACGAGACACATAATGGAATTAAATATCTACCACAATACACTTGCTCGGCCAACTCAACGATGTGAGCCTGAGCACAATACATGGTCTCGCTGCGAAGGAAAGCGGGGACGGCGGCGGCCGCGGGGCAGGTGCGCCTGCCTACATTCAGCCGCTAACACTATCAGGGATCACGTGATCTGCACGCTGCTGCATATCAACATGAATCGTAGCCATCCGCTAGGTATTTGTTCAGCTGTTGCAAACCAACGCAACGAGTGCGTGCCTGCTCATTATTTAAATCACGACAGGCCCAATATTCGAGGGCAATACCAAAATCAAAACCTTTAAAGATTTTAAAGTTAATAAATATACTAGGACAATTCAAACAGCACCAGTTAATTCTAAAGAAAGCAGTAGAGCGCTTGTGTTATGAGTACCAAACACTGATATACTTAAATGTTTATATTTTCAAACCTAATATTATACATAAACATCCAGACTCGGGACGGGAATGGAACCCGTGAACTCTACAGGTGTTCCGACATGCGTTAGTAGTTGCGCCACGGAGGGGTTCAGTAACACAAAGATCGTTCATAATGGCCGAGTATTTGTATTTGACTGAAACAACATATATTTCAAAGAACATGAGATTGTTAAGAGTATTGTTTTCACCGTAGAACACCAGAAAATGCAATCATAAACAATGAGATGAGTACATCGTCCTGTACAGAAGACAGTTCTAACATCGTTCAATAAAACAATAGGAATAGGAACTAAACCACTGTCTCCAGATTTAGCTATTACTATTACTCGACTATTTTTCATAATTGAGAATAGAAAAAATAACTTTTGTCAGAGATGCTTATGTAGCTCAATATTTTGTGACAGGCCAAATTTCTTAACACGTTAAAGGCCACCACAGAAAGTTTAAAAAAATACTTTACTATTGAAATTAAGGTATTTTAAGATATTATGTACTCAAAAAGTCTATCGTGGGGTATAAGGGTCTATCGTCGGAGGGCACTGGTGATTTTCCATGGCGGAGTCAAGTATACAAGATGGGGTCACCGGTGACCTACACGGCGTTTAATGTGTTAAACAAAAAAGTAAGTTAGTCTACTATCAAATTTCATCTGCCATAGCTATAATTTATGTGCATTTGATCTTGTTAAGTTTGGTTGATGATCTCTCCATTCCCTCTATAATATAAACAACTCATATTGACCATCTGATTTCAAAATTGAAGGATATGAATTTAAGTAATATCTTGCTTGGCCTTGCGTCCAGATAATAAAGAAATAAAAATACGGCCGCCACTCCATCACTTTACTGACCATAAAAGGCGTCATTCATATGTGATTCACGTTCCGACAGCGGTAGCCCCTGCAAAAACCGAATTTCACAATCAAATTGTAATTTTTTAACAAGAAAATGAAATACAGCGAAGAAAATCGCTTAGAAGAAGAATATACATCTACGTTTTAACTGGACTTGCTTTTTACTGGCTTGCTGGACTTTTAAAGCTACAAAATAATAATCTCATAATAACACATATTGCGAGTGGAGTTTTAAAGAACGCTAATGAAATCAAAATAATTGAGTTCAAACATATTAGAGAGTTTAGAGTAATACACTAATGATACAAATGACAGCACAGATGCATCCTACACAAACGGGCAAAGCACAGAGAATAATGGAAACAAAGAGATCCACTTCCAACGTATTATGTATTCTTCTCTGATTAAAAACTACATTCACTTCACAGAATGAGTTATTGTAAAACGAAACATACCAATTTGCAAAGAAACGGTTTTGATTTTTCTACATTATTGGTAATAATTTAAGTTCTAAAGAGGTTTTAATAGACAAACTATGTTACTGGCACTTAACTAGGAGACTGGGTATGAAAAAAGTTATTTCCGAATACTTTTGTTTTTAAAAATAAGAATCCCTTTTTTGTGACTTTTACTTTTCGCGGGTTTGCAGTTAAATGATTATCAAGCAACTAAAACTAATTTCTTTTTTTATGTTTGTCGCATAATCCCGCCTTATTGTGATTTAACAGATCTTTGTGTCTATTGTAATGGCAGAAAAAGCAATAAGAGCTAGTAAAATTATAGCGCTTCTGGAAAAGGTTCTTTCTTCTTCTTCTTTTATACGTGCAGGGGCGGAGAAAGAATACTAACCTCTGCGGCCGGGGTCGGCGACAAAACAGCCCACCCTAGCTACGTGGTAGGGCCCCAAGCCCGTCTGGATGGCGACCACCTTTGGTCTTAAGTATGCCACCATAATAACCTTGCGTTGTGTTCCGGCATTAGTGACCCAAGTTCCTGTACCCTTATGGGACAGCAGCGTGTTCGCGATGCCACTGGCGTTGCAAACACCCATAGGCGACGTAACTTCCAGCTGTCGTACCGAGATACTGTTAATTGAAAATGGCTCACTAAATGCGCAATGATACATAACAGAAATCATTTGTCAACATGCATTCAGGCCCGCCGTTCTGGCGACGTAGATGCTTATATGCAAGAGGTTGGTATTTGTCGTTTGGATTGACCAGCGCAGAGCCCCGACTTATTGACCCATTGCAATAGTGCAATTACTGCAAGGGGAGGTAATAGTCGTTATTAACTTTTATTTTTTAATGTCTTCTTTTATTAAAATACCATAAAAATACTTTTTTTATTGCTGTAGGACAGCAGACAAGCTGACGGCCCACTTAGAATTTAGCAGTTACCGTCGCCTATGGGTGTTTGCAACGCCAGTGGCATCGCGAACACGCTGCTGTCCAATAAGGATACAGGAACTTGGGTCACTAATGCCGGAACACAACACAAAGTTATTATGGCGACATATTATACTGACCAAATATGTTATTACCTACTTGTGCTCTTAATTTAATTATACCCATAATAATGTCCATTTTAACACGGCTCACTGTTTACTTTGAATAAAATACCGATTCCATGATTTAAGTGTTAAAAATTATATTCTCATTGATAAATAAAATCAGAAATTTCTAGTCATCTAAGCTAATGACATACTAAAAACATTAATATTATCCATAGAAAAGCCAATGACTGTAGGGTGCCCGTTTTTTGGAAAGGATCGTGAATATACGATACGAGTATAATATATTCAAGATTATAAACTGACGGACTCATAAACTGCACCAAAGTTCAGGATTACTTTGAAATGATTTTTTTTAATAAGTATGCAAACTTTCTATACAGATTTAAATTGAAACCTCTAGATTGGTTCGTGAACTTTAAAACAGCGTAGGGTCATATCCTTAAGTTTAAGTTTGTGTACTGGAAAGGACCTTATTATGACTTTTTGAAGAAAAAACAGAAATTTAAGGAAAATTGGTTTAATTAAAAAATTGGGTTTAACAATAGACACAAACTTTATGCAAGGGTTTATTTATGTTTTAATAAGGTATATTACCTCCACGTGCCCTTATTACGGATTCTAATCGGTTCCGCATATATTTTATTAGGGTTATATTGTAGCATTGGTGCGGGAGGGCTTGGATCAACGAACGATTGGTAGAAATTTAAATTTAAACCAGTCTACGGTTTCTAAAATATACAAAAGGTTTGTGGAGACAGGTTCTTATAGAAGGAGACGTGGTACAGGCAGGGCTCGAGCAACCACCGGTCGTGATGACCGATTTATTGTTACAGCTTCCCTGCGAAATCGTTTCCTCACGTCAGTTAACATCAAAACAGAGCTTAATGAAGTGCGTGGAGTAAACGTGAGTGCACGAACAATAAGAAGAAGGTTAAAGGAAGCGGATATCACCCCTTTTAGACCAGCAACTGGTCCAAAGTTGTCTGTAGCTCACGGACAAGCTCGCTTAAGATTTGCGCGTGATCACCTGAATTGGACAGAAGAGCAATGGGCCTCCGTATTGTTCACGGACGAGTGTAGGACATGTTTATATGGTCGCAGAAGAGTCTATCGTCGACGTGGGGAGCGATATGCTCAAAGTTGCATTGAGAAGCGTGTTCCTTTTGGAGGCGGTTCGTGTATGGTCTGGGGTGGCATATCAATGAACGAACGAACAGAACTTGTGTTCATAGACATGGTCCGTCAAAACGGTAATAGAGAGGGGGGGGGGGGGGGGGTTGACTGCACATCGCTACATAACAGAGATCTTAGAAGATCACGTGGTGCCTTACATGGGATTCATAGGCGAAAATTTTACTTTAAAGCAGGATAATGCCCGGCCGCACGCTGCTGCACAAGTTCGACAATATTGCGAAGAGGTTGGGATACGTACAATGAATTGGCCAGCACGCAGCCCGGATCTTAATCCCATTGAGCATGTTTGGGACACTTTAAAAAGAGCTGTATATGCGAGAAACCCTTTGCCCACGACAGTGGCAGCACTAAGAACAGCACTTTCAGAAGAATGGGACAATATTCCGCAAGATCTTTTAATAACCCTAATAAAATATATGAGGAACCGATTAGAATCCGTAATAGGGGCACGTGGAGGTAATATACCTTATTAAAACATAAATAAACCCTTGCATAAAGTTTGTGTCTATTGTTAAAACCAATTTTTTAATTAAAACAATTTTCCTTAAATTTCTGTTTTTTCTTCAAAAAAGTCTTAAGGTCCTTTCCAGTACACAAACTTAAACTTAGGGATATGACCCTACGCTGTTTTAAAGTTCACGAACCAATCTAGACGTTTCAATTTAAATCTGTATAGAAAGTTTGCATACTTGGTTAAAATATTTATTTCAAAGTCGTCTATTACTTTGATGCAGTTTATGTGTCCGTCAGTGATATGCCACAACAATTCGAATAATCAAAGATTGAATAATTTACGTTAGGTTTTTATGATAAATTCAATTTAGCCCCTACATACACTTATCACGAATTACATTGCGAAAAGGTCACGATTCCCGTCCCATGTCTGGATGTTTATGTATAACTAGCTGTACCCTGCGCGCGTTGCTACGCTACTTACTAAAATAAATATGAAGAAAATACATTACACAAATATTGAATTTATTTCGAGTAATTTTATTGATTATGTTCATGTCGAAAAAATTGTGACATTGCAGCGTTTCGTTTCAATTCGATATTTATTGAAATGCTGTGGGATACACAATATTTCTTGTTTTTCCATCTGGTGCGTAAACGAATAAATCAGAAGGTTTTCCGACGCGTGAGCAGGCCACATAGAGCTGCCCATGTGAGACGCATGGATTCTCCAAATTTAATCCACAGACCTGCAACAATTGTCCTTGTGCTTTGTTGATAGTTATTTTGAAAGCGAATCGCACCGGGAATTGCAAACGTTTGAAGTCGAATGGCATGTCGTCTGTCGAGATCATTGGGATACGTGGCAACAGTAGTACGTTTTCACTAATATTTTATTATCAAATCAAGCTGGCTATGTTCGGAATATAAAGGAAATAGTTTTTATGCAAAGATGCAAATCTTTTTCGATATATCCATAATATTAAAACATGGATTTTAATTTCACATTTACATAAATTCTTACGTTCAACTGTCACGGCAATAAATGAAATTCATTGGAATGATAGTGGCGCCATCTGTCAAAGATTGGTCGTACCAGAAACCTTTGTGGGCTCATGCACAACACTTTGCTGAAGATCATGACATGATCAAATGCATAGTTTACGATTCTATAAAGGACATACAGACAAACATTCATTTTTATAGATATAGATAGAAGAAGATGTGTATAGATAAAAAAGTATGTAAGTTGTTTATCAGTTGTCTAGTACCCATAACACGAGCGCTCTGCTGCTTACCTTGAGACTAGATGACGCTGTGTGCGTACCTACGTATATTTAATTACTGCTCTAATAATATAATTAAACATTTCATACATCCTTACGTGTGGATGATGGCAAACGTAGTAACTCGTAAACAATAACTGAAAATGTATTGCAACATTTGGAATTAAGAAAAAGATAGAAAGGGTGAATAAGAGTCTACCCCTGCCCTTACAAAAGGGATTAAAATGACAATATCATGCGACTGCAGTTTTTTTTATTACTGTAGAACAGCAGATAGACTGACGGCGCGCTTAGAATTTACCGTCGCCTATGCATGGGTGTTTGCAACGCCAGTGGCATCGCAGACACGCTGCTGTCCCACAAGGGTACAGGAACTTGGGTCACTAATGCCGGAACACAACACAAGGTTAGGCATACTTAAGACCAAAGGTGGTCGCCATCCAGACGGGCTTGAGGCCGTACCACTTAGCTAGGATGGGTTGTTTTGTCGCCTTTTATGATAGGCCGACCCCGGCCGCAGGGGTTAGTATTCTTTCTCTGCCCCTGCATGGATAAAAAGTATATGAGATTTAGTACTATAACGACACAGTCACGATGGTTAACTGTAAGGATATGTTTAACAGAGTTTACTGTCATATATATCTCTCGAGGACTATTCCTTTTCTTGACCAAGGAGGCTAAAAAAAGGAGGAATAGATGTGATAATATTCGGTTTTGATAGGAACAACTGACGTTATGATGATATATGGCGTTTTATTAATACTTGTGTATGTTTTGAAAGAGTGTCCTTTACCACATTTTTTGGTTGATTCTCACTTTCATGCTATCGTAAATAGATACTACTGAATGAAGCATTGTTCTTGTTAGTCGATACAAAGTACATCATTATGATTTTCTACTCAATGCGCATGTCTAAGCGTGTCGACAAACGTCTTTTTCGAGACCTATTTATGTCCGCCTACGGGCGAGTACTTTCTATATTTATCGTATTTAGTACAAACAATTCTTTATCTGTGGTTAAAACTAGCTTTGTGTTAATGCTAGTTTTATACGATTGTTACGCATATTGATAAATAAATCGATTCACTACATTTATTGCTGTTTGTATGTTTTTCATAATATAGTGTGAATGTGAACTATGCAAAAACAAAGCATCTAATTTGCTGTTGATTTTCACATACCTTGGCGCCTAAAAAACGTGCTTCCAGCAGCTCTTGTTTCCGTGGATCCAGCGCTGCCTGGAAATGCTCCATTTTGACGCCAGCACCTGCAAGACAATGTGGAGATTACCACAAATGTACCTAAGATTGAGAAATTGTGAATATTCTTCGTAAACGTAATGTCACCTTTGATATCTTAAGAATTTTAGTTTCAGCACAAAGTTAATGGAATTTTTGGTCATTGGAAAAACTGCGATTCTGATTTCTAATCGGGACTCAAAATAAGATGGCCTCTCAAAAATTTGCTGTGTTAACTATATAGTTAACACAGCAAGAGTATAGTAGTACTCTTCAGTAGGGCGATCCCAGCGAAAAATTGTCTGTCTTATTATTTTGTAAAAATAGAGCTAAATCATTGTTTTCTGAGGGAGTTTTAAAATATGTTAGTATTTACTAATAGCTATAAAAGGTTTGGGATCAGAAGATAAAAAGCTTTGTCAGCCATATCTATTCCATCAGTTCTCGTTCCTTTTGATACAAGAATAAGTAAATGTTATATGATATTGCACTTGTATGTGGTGTGGAACTGGTGTGTGGTTTCTCTGATGTAAAAAGAATTTTACATAGATTGCCTTCTACTATCGCAATACCAAAATAGGCTACCCAGGGTCCTAAACTATTTTGGTAATACTAAAGATTGGAGTGAAATGGAGATAAAACCGTTGTAAAATGATGATGAATACGAAAAAGACTGATTAGCGATTAATGTGTTATTAAAAAGTAAAGGAATATTAATATTGTATTATTAAACTTTACCTATGAAATTGCCGTTTTATATGAAAAAATTTAAACGAATTTTTTTCATGTATTTTTATTTGTATTAATCGAAGTAATCACCCATGCAATCAATGCATCTTTACCAACGCAGTGGCAGTTTATTGATGCCCTTCTTAAAGAAATTTGCTGGACGGGAGGCAACCAATTCTTCAAAAGCATTTTGTACTGCCTCTCGGGAATTGAATTTTTTTCCCGCCAAGAAGTTATCCAAATTCTGGAAAATGTAGTAGTCTGTAGGCGCAAGGTCTGGTGAGTAGGGCGGATGACGGAGAACTTCCAACCCCAGTTCTTGCAACTTGGAGTCCGTCTGCTGTGCAGTATGAGGTCGCGCGTTGTCGTGCAGGAGCAGCGGAGACGAGCGATTGACCAATGCTGGTTGGAGATGTGCTAGCTTCTCCATCATTGTGTTCAGTTCTTCACAGTACACATCTGCAGTAATGCTCACCCCGTTTGGTAAGAAGCTGTGATGCATCACACCGACGCTAGACCACCAAACAGTGACCATCACTTTTCTAGGGGTAAGTTTTCGTTTAGGGCATTGTTTAGGTGCTGAACCAGGATCCAACCAACTTGCTGAGCGCTTGCGGTTATCAAACAGAATCCTTTTTTCATCACAGGTAACAATGCGGTTCAAAATTCCTTCATTCGTGTGTCTGTTGAGCAGTGCAAGGCACGTCTCAACGCGTACTTCGCACTGGCGATCATTGAGTTCGTGGGGCACCCATTTGTCAAGCTTTTTACCTTGCCAATTTGACGCAAATGGAACAATATTGTTTTGACGATAACGTCGAAAGCGGCTGCTAATTCAGCCGTAGATTGTGTATCATCAGCTTCCACAATCACCTTTAATTCGTCATTGTCGACCAAAGTTTTCAGACGACCGCGAGGTTAATTTTTCAGGTCGAAATTCACAGAACGGAAGTGAGCAAACCAATAACAGGTGGTGCGTTGGTTTGTAGTGTTAGCTCCGTAAACGTCATTACGTTATGTTGCGTGCCGCTTGTGCCGCGTTGCTGCCACGACGGTACTCATATTCCATAATTACTCGAATTTTTAACGTATCCATGATGACGAAAAAGATTGAAATGCAATGAAAATGAACACTAATCAATAAACAAATGACTACTTTTGGAAAAGGAATTCCATGTTTTAAAATAAAATTAATTTGAAATTAGAATTCTTAGCCAAACAAAAATTATTTTGATTTGAAATGGCCAGTACTGCAGAACGGCAATTTCATAGGTAAAGCCTATTAATAAATGGTATCAATAACATTGCCAATAAAACTACATAGAAGTTTAAATCTGTCATTGGCATAGCATCTCCGACACTAACCTTAGACAACAAAATGTAATAGAAATATTATGTATTCGCCTTTTCTCTGTAGATATAGTTGAAACAAAAGAGCCTTAATTTAAAAACGGCAAAAACTGAGAGGGATGCGGGGTTTTGGCGCAGTATCTGGAGCAGACAGTCGAGATGAGAGAAGTTAGGTACAGTTATTTATATAGATGGATACGTATGTATGTTCAATGTACATATCGATCGCCTCCCCAAGCCACTCGCCACTATGATCTCACCTCCATCCTTTGCGACTCCCTCCCCCCTCGCGCCCTCTACCGCAACACCCCTTGGAACTTGAATGTCGTCGCTGCCAAATGGAACACGTGACTGTTTTTTCTTAATTTAACGCTAAGAATCTCACAGTTAGATCTATACTATTATATACTACGTCGAATAGAACATTTTAAACGAGTTTGGTCGTATAAAAAGATGAATGTCGCAGGTTTCTAAATAAAATATTTTTTTTTTCTAGTAACTCATCCCACGATCCGGTTGGATACATATTCCTATGTTTGTGGTAGGTAGCTGAAGTAACGGTATAAAACTACCGGTTATATAGACTAACATCAAAGGTCCCGGCTGAATTTTTACTTCGAAAACATCGCCGGTTGTTACGACTATCGGTTTATACGACTGAATTTAAGTGGTCCCTTCGATGTCGTTACAACAGGTTTTGACTATACTTTGTATTCTAACATAAAGAGCTAATTGTATTGGAAGCGTACATAAGCAATACGATGTTACTAAAATCTTATTAAAGGGCATATATTATGTGACCATATTGATACAGGTTGTATGTTTATTGCATATCTACCTACAGAGTACACTGAAAATATATTTTATATTGATTAATGACTAATTTTGTTTATATAAAATAATTACTGGCATTATTAACAATTAAATATTAATGTACTTCAAAACAATAAATAATAGATTACATTGAAGAAAGAATGGCAAGTCACTTTATAAGTTTCAATTAGAAATCACCCTAAAAACAACCTCTTAATCTTTTTTATTTTTTTCAACATTGACCTGCTTTGAATGTGCAATGTTGAAGTCAAATTTGCTGTCATAAATGTAATGTTCATTGTTTGGTATTTTAAACACCCGTGGACATGCTTATAACGTCATCTATTGAATTTTAGCGAAACATTATATATAGTATTATTTATATACTTGTAAACCAGGTAAGTCGTTTTAAACTGTTTTTTTTTTTATAGTTCCCTGTGCTAGATGAAGGATAGGAGTGTCGAGTCGAGCTAAAAATACTTTGTTCTCTTACGCTACATGAACGAAACGTCATAAGCGCCGTAGAGCAACTGATTCTTGTTATCTGTGTTGACTATATTAATTCTTATCCATATGGTCGTTGACTTAGTTATTTAATTTATTCTATGAATGATACAAAGTATAAATAAAAACAATAATAAAATATGCAAAATGACATTTACTCATTATATGTACCTCATTAGCGAATCTTATGCACGACTGCCATTTTGAATATTTAATAAATTCAAGTGTTTTCGTGCTCTTATGTAATCTTCTTTCGTTTTTTACGATAACTAACCTAAAAGATTTGGATGCCGCGTAAAGCTGTATTAATGTACAAATTTTCAATAACAAGTAAAACCATTAAAAAGTTATTTTATTCTTACGGTCACAGCGTAATATTGAAATAGAGATGGCAATGTTGGTTTTAACACAAGCGATTGCGGTCTGACCCTTCCCGACATCGGCAGAAGTTATCGAACGCTGACTTCCATATTTTGTTTGGAAACTAGCAAAACGAGTAATCAATCAGTTGTGCTTTAACACTCTCTAGGCTCAATCCTATTTCTATTTGACGACCTCCGAGACGTAACGTATACGAAACACGTTGAGGTTGGAAATGTCGGAACACATGCGGGGGTCACGGGTTCGATTTCTATCGCGAGTCAGTGTGTTTATGTATAAAAAAATATTAATTTACTCGTACAAAAAAAAAACTAAGGGGCGGAGAAAGAATACTAACCTCTGCGGTCGGGGTCAGCCTGTCGTAAAAAGCGACAAAACAACCAACCCTAGCAACGTGGTAGACGTGGCTGAACCATCTGGATGGTGACCACTTTTGGTCTTAAGTATGCCGCCATAATAATTGTGTGTTGTGTCCCGGCATTAATGACCCAAGTTCCTGTAACCTTATGGGACAGCAGCGTGTTCACGATGCCACTGGCGTTGCAAACACCCATAGGCGACGGTAACTGCTAAATTCCAAGTGGGCCGTCAGCCTGTCTGTTGTCCTACAGCAATAAAAAAAATGGTAAAACCGTTCCTCAGGCTTGCGGGAACAATCAATTTAAGGACTAACTAGGTATGTTGTACATATTATATCAGTTGTCCAGTACCCGTAACACAAGTGCACTGCTGCTTACTTTGAGATTAAATTAGGCTGTATCAATTTCCACAATATATTTAGGTATGTACTCTGGTCAGATTTAATAACGATATATAAAAGAAAAGAAATACTAAATTTCAGATAGGTGTTTCTTCACCTATCTAGCTCGTCTAGTTAAGAGGTAACAACAATTGTTTGACTCACGATATCGATAACATGGCTCGATTTATGGTATACAGCGTAACTAGAAAGAAAGGAAACATATTGTCAAATATAGTACAAAATATTTGACTATTCTTCAAGGCTCATAGACTTTACATAATGCGCGCGATAAGATTTGTACATGTTGCATGCTGGTTCTTCGTTCGATTATATGATACCGAAAATACATCTCATAAAGCCGTAGGTATTCCTTATGCACTCCCAATTGCAATTATGTGGTAATTATGGTTCGTTTAACCCTTTCGACCGTTTTGAGGTTATGAATAAATGGAGAAGTTTGATAGCAGTTCTGTTCTCAGTTCCTCTGGAGACTTGGGTCTCCAGAGGAACTCCAAAATGTTTTATTTAACATAAATAAAATAAAAAATAAAATAAGCCTTTATTGCTATTTTTCTTTTTAACAATAGTATTTTTTCTTCTATTAAAAATTAAATCTAGTTTTTCTCGACAATCGGTTAAATGTCTTCTACAACAGCTTGTCTTTCGACAAAGGCCTTCTCTAAGGCTTTCCAATGTGTCCGATTTTTTGCAATACGTAGCCATTCTGGGCCAGCTAACTTCTTAAAGTCAACGTTTAAATTGCCTTCCTTTGTTTTCTCTTGGGTATTACTTTTCGGTAATAATTTTAGTCGATTTCTTTTCCATTCTAGGTAATAATTTAGACGACCTCGGTGGTGTAACGGATAACGCACTTCGGTCCGCTTGCAGAGGTCACGGGTTCAATTCCCGTCTCGCGTCTGAGCGTTATGTATAATATGTATTTATTTAAAAAAATAAGTATATAAGTAGTATATCAGTTGTCCAGGGCCCATAACACAAGTGCTATGCTACTTAGTTTGGGACTAGACGACGCTGTGTGAATTGTCACAAAATATTTATTTATTATTTATTTATCATTTCTCAATCTTCTTCTCCCTTAACATAGGCCCAGTCCAACGCCATTTTAATTTTCTGCAGATTGTTTGTACTTTTTCAAACTTAGTTTTTCCTTTTATTCGTTTTAGGTTTATTCTATCTCTTCTACTCACTCCCAATATACTTCTTTCCATTCCATTCTGACATATATTAATTTATTTTATTTTGTTGCTGATTTAGTAGTAAGGGCTAAGGCTGAGTAATTTGCAGTAAGGGCCCATGTTTGGCACCCATACGGCAAACATGGCAGAATACAGACATTAAAAACTTTTCGTTTATCCGGCATAGGTATTTCTTTGTTTTTCATTATTTCACTCTTCCTACTTGTTTAACATACCACAAATCAAATACGATTAGTATTTGATTAATACATCGATTCTTAATTTTATCAAAACCTTAACCCTAATAGAAAGAAAATGATTAATACTACATTTCCTTTACATTTTTTCGATATTATTCAACTTAGTTAGTATATATAGAATAAGTTAAACTAAGTATACATCATGTTAAAACCACGAAGTCGATGGTTTATTGTATTCTTGTAAGCAGAAACCAAATACAATATGTTACAATCGTTAAATACCAAGATATTTCAGGATATTTATTCATACATCCTACCTAATTAAGCTAATAGACCTAGGCCTAAGATAAAAATAGGAGCACTCACACCCCATCCGATCCATATGGAGCATCCTTCTGGTATCGCGCTTTAGGGATGCGTGGTCAGATATCACTCGCCATTGCCAATATTAAATTTTGCCACATTTGTTCCAACTACTTTATTGTGTCTCCGAGATAAGTCACGGAAAAGTATCGACATGGAAAGACGCGTAGAATTTTTGACGTATGACAATACTCGACAATAGACCCCGCGCTCCGATATGAGAGCTATGGGTGCAACTGGGATGAAACGCTTCGAATAGGAATTATAACGAATCCGAAAACAGATTCATTTATTGCGATGTCAAATACGCCACTCCGGCGTCATAAGATCACACAATATTTCAACAGCTGGTCGTAAAACACTTAACAACAAAATGTAAACAACAAAACAAAACCACTTGAAACGTAAGTTTGTATATGATCAGAGGCGACTGTTAAATACTTTATGATTTAGTTTATAAATTATGGTCTCAGTGTACATTATCGCAAGTGAATAAATAGCAAGACATGCATATTTGTATGTACGTGTGCATGTTATTATGATTAGGACGAAGGCAGTTGTGGTGTGGTGGTGTTGGTAGTGGGTGGCGTGGTGCAAGTGCGAGGTGAGGGGCGCAGCGCCGTCGCCGCAGACAGTTCGCGACCGTCAAAGAAGAGTAACACCCACCCTTGCAGCGGGAGTTGCGGCGGCCGCGCTCGTTCGGTCGATCGCTCATCGTGAACGACTCTTTGAAATGCATCTTCCGACACCACTCCGCACTCCATCCACATTCACGTGTATCATGGGCACGCCAATAACACTATCCGAAACACTGTCACCAACAAACAGGTCACGGTTCGGATGAACTGCAAACCGCACGATCGGCCGCCGCCGCACGTCACCCGCCCTGATACAAACTTGAAACGTGCCGCATTTTCAATTTGACCGAATCAACGTGAACCGCACTGGCACCGCGCGTAATTACGTTCGCGTTCGGCGGGCAGCCGGCAGCGGGCAGCGGGCACACGGGCCGATGCGACAGTCGGCCTCGGGCACGGACTGGCGCGCGATACGAACGGCCGTCGCCGCCTCCGCCGCGGGACCGGACCTCGCGTCTCGGGGGCGAGGATGCGGGAATCGGCTTCGGCGCAATACCCGTCACGAAAATAATAGGAACAGCGAGTGCACCTCAGAGGCACGGCGCGACGTGCTCGGTGCGAGCGAGACGCGGATAAACACCAGACTGTTTACTTACGGTGTTCGAACGCGGGGGGGCGCCGTGGCGGAGGCAAGGGGACGGGGAGGCAATCGCCTGCAATCCGCACACTGCAATTACCGCCTTGTACTACACAATTTCATCCAAACTTTAACTAGGTCTAAACGAATCACGACCAGTATTGACCAATCCAGTAACATTCTAGATGTAGAGCACCATCCAATCATGTTTATCGTGATTCATACATATTAGAAAAAAACTTACAAACGCTAAGGCAGAACCAAAAAAAAAAGACGTATTGTAATAGATATTTTTCAGACGAGTGGACTAAAATATTATATACACATCACCATCGCACAACTACAAATAATTCAAATTTTATTAGTATTACTTATTTTAGAATCCGCAGTAGCACTCATTCAATCATACGTTATTGCTATTTTAAGAACACTTTATTCTAGAGGAGTTAATTAAAAATAACTAAAATATATGAAATGACAACTCATTCAAACCACCCATTTCACTTAGTAGATTATAGACCATGACCTGTAACAGGAGCTATTGGAGTATTAACATTAGTCTAATAGTAGCAACGTGACCATTTATAAATTTAAATAAATTTAAAAAAAAACCCTTAACGGCGAAAATAATCGTAATCACGGATTCTCCTCTGTATTGAGGAATAGGCTTAGGAATAGGATTATAATGTTTAAATATTAAATCTAATATTATACTAATATTATAACTACTATCAGAAGCATGACCAAGCATAGATAAATTTCGTAATTACGAAATTTATTAAACTCCCATTTAGAAATCTGTAAAAGAGACCTTATCAATAATTATATGAATAGAAACAACTTAATTAAGTAATGAAGCTTCTTTTACGGAAATGCGTTTATTTCTAAATACACATTTATTTCTGAATAATTGAACCCTAGTATAGACGCTAAGTTTACGTAATCTATTAATAACACAATTCTACCGCCGTGGAAGTCAATCGTCGTGAGAAAACATAATATTCTCTGAAACCCACCAGCGTACATGTACATGTAGAAGCGCATATCGGCTGGAAAGGGTAGAAGGTTAATTGTGCCATCCAAATTGTAAAGGCGAGACATATTTATAGTTTATGATTTATATTTAACACACTCAGTGAAGGCGTTTTAAGAAGACTTATACGCGTGTTACACTGGAACTAAAATTCATGCAATACCCATGTGTGCGAACATACGACTTTCTATTATTTGTATGTCATTGTATTGAACAATACGACCAAGTAATATACGGTTTGAAGATGAAATCACCGGTATGAGTAGAGTATGTATCGGGCTGTGGAGACTGCATTCCAAAGCCCCAGTCCGCAGGCTGCACCCCGTACACCCCGCCCCCGCCACCCCTCACCCTTCCGGCACACGTCACGTGACGCGAAGATTAGCCGCAGAGTGCGCCACCGCGACCGAAATAGAGCGCGCATACAACACAACCAATCGCATAACACGTTGTCTTATACCACTCGGCTAACTCAAACTCTCACTAATGCAATTTCTCTATCTGATGGCAACATTAAAAATTTACATAAAATGTCTGAAGACGTGAATGATGATCGCTTCTATGGCGAGTGATATAAGAAATATCATACCGACCTGAGTACGGTAGGAATAAACAGATATGATTTAGAACAATGTTGTCTAAATCATTCATTCTACAAAATTTTGAGCTATATTTCGTAAATAAAAGAGGAATAAAATAAAAACCGATCTGATCTTGAGATTCAATCAGACTGAAATAGAATACATAAATAAAATAAACAATCATATTAAAATCGTTCTATTTAGATAACAACAATGTTTATAGCATAAATAATATGATATGATTACCAGAACTTAGGATGAAGTAACCGTTGTAAGGAAATCAATCGAGATAACAGCTATTTCTAGCACTACCGTTAACATAAGGTAAAGCGTGACGAGTATACATACCCTCTATGGAAAAATCAAGGTCTTGCAGTGGATGCTTTTTATACTAATATTATTATAATATTATTATATATTGACTTATTATAAATAAATTTAAACTATTCCATAGTGACTAACATTCACGTGAGAAAAAACTAACCAATGCTGTATAAAATATTGGGACCTCGTAAATTTGGAAATTAATAATCAGACATTTGAAAATGCAAAACCATTTTGTATACTGATTCTTGTTCCCATATATGAATGGTATATAAGTCCCAAGGCTAAAAAACATTTCGAATTTCGCAAAGTTAGACTGCCAACATAGTCTCATATCATACAATCATAAAAAAGAGATTGATTTAAATGCCGCTGTTTTAAAATACTTCAAAAGTATCGGCACTTAAATCACTGTAACTTGTTAACTACTGTCGGATATCCAAGAAACTTTAACATGTATCGTTTGAAGATTGGTGCAATTTAAAAATTATAACGGTATGTATGTAGTGCCACGAACTTATATCGCCCTCGGGACTAATCTACTGATGATTCAGATGTCTTCAACTACCTTATATTTAACTATTCGGGGTTGGGGGTCTATTTGGGTGGGCATTATTGCAAAAACCAAACTCAGAAGTTTTTTTTCTTGTGGCTTATTAGTAATAAAAGGGAAGGTTTGATGAAAAGCGTTAACACAAAAAGCTCAATCAGCTCAGCTCTATGACGGTGCTTAATCGTAAGTTTCGGGATCAAAAGTGCAAACTTTGAATACAACCGAGATTAACCTCTTGGATGGACGACGAGATTCCATTTTAAGTTCAAGTTTCAAACGTTGAAATAGTCTTTCCACTTATACTTACATATCAATAACCCCATATAAAACGAAGACGAAGATTGGCATGACAAGCATACTATCAAAAAATATTAACAAATTTAAAAACTTTACAATAATATCTATACATATCTATACAAATAAATAAAATTGGAGGGTCTGTTTGTAATATTAAAATAACCGTTCTTTACTAGGTGCATTTGGATTTACACGGTACATATACATACATGTACCGGTACATTTTTACAATTTTCGTCTGTCTGTCTGTCTGTTTGTTCCGGCTAATCTCTGAAACGGCTGGACTGATTTTGACGGGACTTTCACTGGCAGATAGCTTTTTTTTTTGTCTCGGGGAAAAACCACTCTTGACGGGTTCGCCCGGCCTGTGGGGACCGAGGGATATGTGGGACTCCGGGATTTTTCCGACTACCCACTAAAAAACCCCGCTGTTCTCCTATCGCCTACGCCCAGGCCTACGGATATATGGCCTGTCGATCTCGTGGCCCGGGCCGGCGTCGGCCCGCCCTTTGTCGTAAGGCAGGCCCCTCCTAAGGTGGCACTGGCAGATAGCTGATGTAACAAGGAGTAACTTAGGCTACTTTTATTTTAGAAAAAAAAATGATTTTAGTTAAAAGTGATCAGTTTCGGATTTTATAATCCAATTTAAGTTGACCTCGGATTTATATCATCAATCATATAAAATAGGGTTCAGCTTAGGCTGGACTTAGCAGGCTCGAACACAATTTGTATATTTCATTAATTTATATTTTAGGGTTTGTAATCCAAAATAAACCATAAGATATATCCAAAAAATGCTGCCCAAAGTCACTATTCCACGCGGACGGAGTCGCGGACACAGCTAGTCTATTATAAATTTAATAAAACTATGTAATGTACCTATTTAATTTATGGCCAAATAAGCCATGAAACGTCGAAAGATTTTTTTAAGGATCAATATTTCCCGATTTTATCGATTATAAACGTACAAATTTCACTCACATTATAACAAACTAGCCGTTCCCGCCCGCTTCGCTTCGCTGCTCGAATAATAGAAAAAAGTAAATATAAAAGTGCGAATAAATTTATTTTGTTATTAATACACTGACAAAAAAGTAAGCTCGATTTGAATTTCAAGTCTCTACGCCTTATGGCTCCAGAGATATAGTGATGAGTCAATAATATATAGGTGAAAATATATACATACATATATAAAATATATATATATAGAAGATAATATATTATGTTAATCTACTTTTATATATAAACAATTTATATGCATGATACTATTGTTCACAAGAGAAGAACCTGGCCTGGAGATACAGTGTAAACTAGTTCAGGGGTCAGAAGAATTAAACTTGATATGTATTTATCACAATAAAATTTAATTATTGTTTTTTTTTTGGATGTGGAAATGCATGACGCGCGCCCCTCTCTCGGTCATGTGTCGCGGGCTGCGACTCTTTCCCAGGTGGCTGCGCCCGCGACCGTTCACTACGGCGGCCGGAGGTCTGTCACCAACCTCCGGCGACGAGTAGCCCTGCGTGAGAGGGAAGGAAGCTTAGCGCTCTCCCTCTCCGCCGCCTCCTTCGCGGACATGACTGTCTCGCAGAAGGAGGCAACAGCGTCCCATCCAGCTTGGCCCCCGACCATCGCTAGGCGACGAAGTCTTGGTGCTCCGATGCCCATGCGGGGTATACTTCGAGGGTATGGAGTACCGTGTCCTCGTCACCGGCATCACAGTGGTGGCACTCTGTCGTTTGCTCCTTTTGAGCGATGCGAGTGATGCGACACAGGTGTCGCCCGAAGCAGCCGTGCCCCGAGGGTATTTGTGTCACGTGACGCGACAGAGTGCCGTGAAAGCTCACATACAACAACAGCTTATAACCAAGTCTTAAACACGATAATTTGGTCGTGTGATAGTAAGCATTCGCTGGTCAGCCACTACATCATAAGGAACCCCTTTAATATACAACTAAAGAACTCTTGCATAGGCCAGCTCACACAACATCTGAATGTTTATTCTCAATACAATCTGAAATACGATTAAGTTGAAGACAAACGTCATGCTTGTACAGCTACAATGCGACAAATTATAATACCTGTGAAGTGATTAAAATGCGCGTAAAACTTTCTAATAGTTTCTTCTGGTCGTAGTTTCTTTACAATTCAGAGTACTTTTTTCTCGCTCAAATAAAAAAGTGGGCACTCAGTCAACAGAATTGGTGGCATCATCGATGCGCCGCACACTATTTGCAACGGATGCAGCGAAATGAACAGTTCATCGACCTCCACCGGGCCGGGTTTCACTCGTATAGAAGCGCCTAGTTCACTGGCCCTATTATGGAACTAGCTTACTATAATTACATATAGCGATAAAACAAACATATACAACTACTCCCATAAAATAACAAATTAGGTACGAACATACATAAATTAACAATTATTCGTAAGAGAACATACACGATTCTCTAACGAAGCTAGCTCACAAGATCGTAATGGGTTTGCGTAATAAAAAATAAATAAAGATAAGCCTACCAAAACTGATATGATGTCATTGAAACCAGGCTTCTACTTATTAGATGAGAACTAAAAGATGATTCTTCATTCAACACTGATGAGTTGAACAGACTTTGCACTTAAAGTATGGCATTCAAATATTTCAAATGCGATGTTAGCGAAAGCATTCAATTGCGGATTGGCAACCGGCTAGTTGGGCTGAACGGCGCCCCCTGCGCGATACATTCACAATTAGAATTGTAGTGGGATCCAAGTAAACGTGGCAACAACGCACACGCCTTTGCTTATGCAATGCGCCATCATTATAGCAACACGTTCATCAACCATAAGCTAACGTATAATACACTTTTAGCTTTCATAATACAAATATGGCCTGACATATTCAGAAAACGCTATTGTAAGAAGAGAAATATTACAGGTATACAGAATCTAATAAGTAACGTGAAAATACTATATAGGTATAACAAGCATAGTGTTGGCATTACATTCATCGAATCAAATCCATCTAGGTCCTAGACCGTCATAATTCGTCAAGGCCAAAGAGACGCGCATGTGCGGCAACTTGGGTGTTAAAGATTTTTCATGTGCACCTCTATAGCAATCTCTAGTGTCGAATCTCCGTTCGCTTTGACCTTGATTGCAACAATCAACTTGTACAATAACAGTCCTTAACAAACTATAAATTTCAGCAAAACCATTCGTAAACACGACATAAAACCCGGTATTACCGGAGATTGCAAGCCGTAAATCATTAAACTGTGATGAATACAAGCGCTTTGCTGGAAAACGTAAGTTGAAATGCTTATCAAAACTATGTGTGGTACATAGGTGGGTGTTGGCTTCAACATCGATCCGTCTTATGTAGTCTTTTTACATACTTCCTCGCGCTCTATGTAGGGATTCAACCGCGATGCGTCAACTGATGCAAGGCACATGCACCTCGCGCCCCGCCTCACCGCCCCGTATAACTTAACCGGAGACAGATCTCGCCAGAGACAACAGCGTTAAATTAAAAGACGCACTTAATTATTCCACACGAACGTATATGTAGTTACGGTTGACAACCTTGAAGAGATGACCTTTTATTAACCAGAACGCTGAAATGGCCACGTCATACAGTAAATATTTTATGTAAATCAAGACTGTGTATGGATACAAACTTTATACACATTGTAACTCATGCGAAAATACGCAATAGGCGGGAAGATTAAACCGCGCTGATTTGATCTTCATAATAAAATAACAGTTAAAATACCTTCAACTAATAATAACACAGAAATTAATACACTTGAAACAAAATATGATGATTCGTAAGCATTATGCGCCATAAAAAAAAGGAAATCAATATCATATAGGAAATAAGTATGGAACGAGAGTGTTAGTACTTTACTACTTTTGAAACGTTTATTCAAAATAATCATGCCGATATAAAAACTTGTTACAGTAAGGAAATGAAATATAAACTCTTCAAAACCTATCTATAGTGAATAATTGAATATCAGCAAAGGAAGAATCACTTCTTTAATAACTCGGATAAGTTTGTTTCGCTGAGCAAACATATTCGGAGACCGGTTTCCTTGCTTTGGTTATTCAACCTGTAGGACTGGAAGATAAAATCAAGTGCGAATAAGGGGATCCGAAACTTGTTTCTGGACCTTGAGACTTAATAACTCTTAAATTTTTGATATATGATAATTGGAGTAAAAAACTAAAAACATTTTAAATTTCAACACAATTAAAAACATTTTAAGTTATTAACACTTTTAAATCAATTTAAATAATAAATAAAATCAGAAATGCATCAGTCATATTTGTATTATTTTAAATTACGAAAACATTTTTGAACGAGATTTTTAGAACGAGTGGAACTTTGATCATTTTATTTTGCTTTTTGTACACTCGAACGAACCATTTGAAACAGCATGGGCGTGGTCCCTAGACAGTGAGAAAAAACCGAGCAGACGTACATTTTTGCATTGATATTGGATATACAAAATCAATAAAAGGTTATGTAAGGATTATTAAGCACTATATACAAATGATTCGAAACTTTAAGATCATAAAATTTAGTACTTATTCAGGTTGTAACTAGATTTCAAGATTCTGTTCAATTCGACGTTGATACAAACGCGACAAACTCGTGAGGTCAGACTGGAATGACCTCGAGTCCTTATTGATCTGGTGACGGCTCCTGTGTGACGTGTTACAGTCACGTGATTCCACAACTTTGAAAGCACTCGATCAAAACAACTTGCCTATATTTTGCGTTATATATTATATACGCCGTTTGAAACAATACATTTCATTGCTATTTACTGGTATCGATTTCGACCCTTCTATTATTCCATTTACGTATATAAGTAATACTAACTAAGTGTTCTATTAAAAATGTGGAAACATTGGGGGACTCTACTTGATTGCATAGTTGCACCCTGACCACGGAGTTGATCAGAACATATGTACATGGAAGATGAACATCGCGAAGGGCCAGTCACGTCCTTCACTGAAGATAACGTGAAAAAAGTTCCGAATGTCGTGTAAGCAGATCGTGTTGGTTATAGGAGAGTCAATACACCCCTCAGGTGTGCTCCTCTGTCAAAGGAGTAAACGGTGTGCGTACCCGAGGTACCCAAAGGATACGCCGCTTCATTCCCCCTCCTTTCGGAGGCAGCGGAGTCCTTTACCCTTCTTCCTTTCAATTTCTATCCTTTCCCTTCTCCCGCATCTTGGGTCGGATCGGTTGTGTGTTAACGTGGCTGGGAGTGTTGGATTCCACACCTAAGGTGTGACGTATCGCCCCAGGCTTTGTGGTCTGGGTCTGGGGTGGCACCTCACAACCACCTGCGTTCCGACCTACGCAGAAGAGCCCCGTACGCTGGGTTGAAGGGATCCTGCGAGTTTGAGCCGGTAGATTGCCTCGGCATGTCCCCGGTAACACGCTCGTTCGGCCCCGATTTCTAGTTAAACGGTAGTCCTGTGGGATAGCCTGCTGCAGGGAAATGGTCAGGGTGGCCTGGCTTTTCCAGACATTTGGCGAGGGGCGAGATGTGGATGGTGGCGGTCATGCTGAAGGGGCAAGAGTCACACGGCCTAACCAGCTGCGCGTCTCGAGCCCTCGATGTCACACTTAACCCCCCAAGCACCTATTTCCCCTTCAGTAGCCCTGGCACCTTGTGCGTAGAGCTATGCTCCGCTCGGAGCGTCCCTATTTGCGGACTCCGTGGAGGGTGGGGGGGACGAATATTGTTCGGACCTACGAGGCATGCCTTTTAAGTTTTGTCGTTTGAATAAAAAAACACAACTAGAACCTTAGAGTACTTTTTATTGTTTTTCAAAGTATTCACCACGTAGCTTAATACACTTTTCCATTCGCTCAAACCAGTTATTATAACATTTATTACACTCTAAAGTGGGGGTGTTCAAAATGGCTGACTTGAAAGCGTCGACTGCTTCTGCACCGGACTGGAACCTTTGACCACGAAGACTTAATCTTAGGAAATGTAAAGAACTCGTTAGGGTCAGGACTGTATGGAGGATGGTCAAGAATTTCTACTTTTTCCTGCTTCAAATACTCAATCGTTTGTCGAGCGCTGCTGTGTGAGCTTGCGTTGTCGTGGTGCAGGATGATGCGTCGCTTTGAGTTATATTTTCGAAGTTCAGCGATGACTTGTGGTAAACAAACTATAGTATACCACTCTGCGTTAACCGTTCTACGATCTTTAAGTGCAATAATCGCAACATAACCGGTTTTTCGAACGAACGTGGCCACCATCTCCTTTGAAGTGCTTCGAGAACGAACAACTTTAGGGCAGCAACTCGGGTTGCCTGGAAGAGATCGCTTTAAGCGATAAGGCCGCCGCACATTGTCATACAGCATTATATTTTTGTATACCTATTTTAAGTTAGTTTTAAGTATTTGTATGCAATAAAGAGTTTTCATTCATTCATTCATTCAACTTTAGTCGGCTTTGGCTCATCTTGAAAGACCCAGATTGTAGATTGTTGTTTGGAAACGACAGAACTTAAAAGGCCTGCTTAGTAGTATGGAAAATGTATTGGTTTCTCTAAATTTAACTTCGGACGTGCCCGAAAAGGGCGGCGAGAGAAAGAGTGGTGGCTGGTGAGTTTCGCGTCGCAGTCGTGTGCCAAGAGAAGGTGCAGCCCGAGAAGATCAATGAAGTCTCAGCGAGTCACACGGCTCTCTCAAACCGTTAAACCTCGGTTCTACGATTCAGTTTTCGGCGGTTTCGGAAATCTCCTTCCGAAATCTCAGAAGTGAAAGAAATTCTCCCACTTTTGAGAGACCAGCTTCAGTCCTAGCGAAGAGAAAGAGGAGCCGACGTCCAGATGCTGTCGGGACATGTGGGTAAGTACAAGGCGGCAAACGAACTCGCAGAAGTGAGACGTCGCCTTGTAGAAGAAGAGGAGGCGGTCGATTTGACCAAATATGAACGGTCAGCTCGACAATTTGAGCCCTCCAGACCAGCACCATTCTTGGGCCACGCTCAAACAACAGACGGCCTGACAAGAAGGATCGCGGACACTCTTGATACCGTACAGAAGGTATCCAGAGTGTCCAAAGGACTAAAGGGCACGTGCCAACGGGAACTAAAAAAAGCTGTCAACACAAAAGAAGCTGATCCAACTGGCATCTGAAGAACTCCTAGAGCGGACTAGTTCCGACGAATTGGAGCGGCTCGGGCGGCATGTCGCCCCCTGGAAGGTGGAGTAGCTGATCTTCGGCAGCAGGTGGTAAAGTCTGTGTTCCCAGATCGCCACCCTTAGCCGGGAGTGTCGAGCCTCCCCTCCTCTTTCACGTCCGGCAAAACGCTCTAGGCAGCAGCCATATGAAGAAGAAATGCGTAATCATGTTGTCCGTCGGACGTATGGTGGGCGCAAAGCTCGAGGGCCTAGAAACTCGCCTCTTGCCGGAACCACGCCTTCGCCCACTGCTTGCGCATAAAGTAAAGCAGGCGACAGCTCCTCCCTCTGGCAGAAATAAATTGTCCTTGCGGGACTTCTCACCTCTGCCTGATAAGCCCCAAGGTGAGAAATCAACGTTCGCAACACCCTCCACTTCTAGTGCGGGCGTGCGGCCTTCTAAGAAGGCAGCGCTACTTGCAACAACTTCACAAGTGGCGGTACAAAGTGCGGATGACGCGCGACGGCTGGACGATTGTATCGTATAAAAAAAGAAGGGAAAGGTGGCGCCCAGCCGTCAAATATAAAAACCGACAGAGGCGGCGGTTAAGGCAAAATCTCAGACCAAACCGCCAGTTGTGCAGGAGAAGAAGAAAAAGTCTAATACCGCTGCGGTGACATTGACACTGCAACCCGCGGCAGTTGAAAAAGGCACCACCTACAAAGGGGTCGTGTCCTTCGCCAAGCAGAAAATCTGGCTTGCAGACTTCGGCCTCGAAGCCGGCGTCAAAATGAAGAGGACGGAGGCCAGAATGTTTATCCTGCCTAGCGACGCTGAGCCCACTAAGGTCGACACCCTTACCGCACAACTCACGGCCGTATTCCGAAAAGGTAAAGGTAGCAAGACCCGAGAAGTGCGCTCAAGTGCGCATCTCGGGCTTGGATGATGGCACGTCGGCCAATGAAGTGGTCAATGCTATCTTAAGAGAAACTAGTTGCTCCCCCAGCAAGATATAGTTGGGGGAGAAGTTCCGGGCCCAGGGTGGGTTGACTGTTTTTACGGCGACGCTACCTGTGGATTCGGACAAAAAGTTAGCAAATACGAAGCTCCTCACGGTGGGATGGGCCTCAGCAAATGTGAGAGTTCTTGCCGAACAGGGCCCAGCGGTGTTACGGCTACCTTGAGGTGGTGCATGTCGCTCCGCGATGCACCTCAGCAATGGTACGCAGCGACCAGTGCCTGCGCTGCGAAACACCCAGCTATTGGTCTGGCACCTGCATTGCACGCCCGCATTGCACCATTTACGAAGCAGCGGGCAAACGGGCGCAGCACTGGATGTGCAGAGGCCTTGCCACACAAACAAACGCGCGGCGGCGGTGCCCCTCACACACCCGAGAAAACAAAGAAAACTGACCTTTCATGGCACTATCGTTTCACGTGACACAGGTACTCTCAGGGCACGGCTGCTTCGGGCGGTACCTGTGTCGCATCACTCAGAAGGAGCAAACAACACTCCAAGTTTGCTCCGCATGGGCATTGGAGTGCCGGGACCTCGTCGCCACCACTGGATCTGCCCTGTCGCTCCCGGCTATCATCCTAGAGATGGTCGGGTGCCAAGTGGAATGGGACGCCGTCGCCTCTTTTTGCGAAACAGTTATGTCCGCGAAGGAGGCGGCGGAGAGGGATAGGAAGCACGCCAGGCTTCACTCTCGCTCACACAGGGCCACTCGTCGCCGGAGGTTAGTAGTGATAGACCTTCGGCCACCGTAATGAACGGTCGCAGGCAAGGCCCCCTGGAAAAGGGCTGCAGCCCGCATACATGGTCGGGAGAGGGGCGCGCGCGGGTGTTCCGTGCGCCCAGCTCACACCTGCGTGAGAAAGAAGATCCGAGGCCATCACCAGTCGGGGCCATGGTTTGATTCGTCGCGTCCTGCGGCCTCAGAATTCAAGGCGCGCGAAGGAACACCGGGGTGTTTTTAATGGGTATACCAGCGACGCGCGTCCCCCAGCGTAGAGAGGAGAACGTACGGGCGTTCAACTCTACCCCGTCGCCCGTTCCCATACGGTGGGGTGTGCGGCAAGCATTACCACCTTCCAAAAAAAAGGGTCAATACAAAGATTTTCTTTCTAAGGAACTTCATAGTTTAAATAAAAGATGGACTAAACGTATTGTCTCGTTAGGGACTATGATGATATTTTTTATAACTAAACTAAGTCTTTAATATTCATTATCATTACTTTTGAATCACTCCACGTAAGACCAGCCGATATTAATATTTCAAATTTATCTATTCCTTTATTTTCAAAACAAAGGAAAAGTAAATATAAAAATGACAGAAGCAAACAATTTGCTGTTGCAATGCTTAAAACTGCAAAGAGATTTAAAAATACGCTAGAAATGAAAATCAACAGATTTCTGAATTTATAAAGTAGCTCTACTTCGAAATATGCAAGTTTATAAAACGATTTTCGAGTCGCAATACTGATTTTATAATAAAATTTATGTAAGATATTATAATATTATGGTTTATTACTTTCCAAGATTTTACGACTTAACAAGTTTTAATGGGGAGCACATTTTATTGTGATTTATGTATTTAAACCGAATGTTTCATTGTTATGGACAATGTTTCCCTAGTTTTTGGGTAGAGCGATGATTCTATTGATGAAGAAATTCGGTGCTTTCAGGTTAAAGAACTTATCAAGAATGAATCACATGCTTCTTTTGAAACCATCTTAAATCAATTGAAAGAGCTCTGCAGAGATCGGAACAGATAATAGTCAGAAGGTGTGTCCGTATTGTATGATAGATGCATCAAAACTTCCCAAAAGTCATCAAAGAAGTATGCGGTAAGGCTTTGTCATGATGAAACAATATTTTCCTATAAATCAATTTGCGATATTTTCTATTAATCGCCTGACATCTCTATTAGCTCACGGTAGAGTTGAGATCAACTGTGTGATCTTTTTGATCTGCTTAAGGTAGATTTTCCACTCCCGCCGTACACATACTTTTTGCCATAAACAACGGATTAGCGACCGCTTGAGATACTATCTTTTATCCACGACTTTTCACGCTTCCGATAATCGTAGGTATGTTATTTTCCGGTTAATATACGTTACAGAAATAACTCGATTTCATCTCATTCAACCATCGCAACGCAACTGTTAATTCAGTCCATCTCATGTTTTGACGGTACTCATAATTAACATAAAGATTCTTTTTATCACCACCTTTGAGTAAATTGTTCAAAAGTTTTGTAGCCTACACCTAGCTGCAAACTAACACTGACACATGCAATATGCTTATTTTGTTGGATTTTTCAAGAATTTCAACTTCTTTTTCAGTGATTAGATTGGCCGCAGCGTGACGCATCTTTCACATTAAAGTTACCAGAACGAAAGTAAGCAAACCATTTTCACGATAATTTACCATAACACCGTCACCATACTAATTTTCCCATAAACTTGGGTAGAGTTCTTCTCTTTGTCATAGTAATACTGTAGAATATAGTGAAATTTCTCGTTATTCTTTTCTATTTTTGAAAACTAACAATATTCCAACCACTGCCCTAATTACACTATTCCTACACTGAAAATAAGGTTCAAAAAGTCATCTTGACAAGGAGCGCTCAGTAGTGTCACTGTGGTTTGTGTTACTTTAGTAATCCGCAATTAGCGCTATATTTGACCCAGGTTCCTGTACCCCTATGGGACAGCAACGTGTTCGCGATGCCCCTAGTGTCGCAAACATTCGTAGGCGAAGGTAAATGCTTACTATTATGTGAACAATATGCTTACAATAAAAAAAATCGGATAAACACCATGAACTTTTTCCCAGACCTTATACAAAAATATGTTAAATCACGCCACTTTACTCATGCGATTCCTACACTAGTATCGCATCATAGTTAAAAGTGAAATGCTATCTGTTATCTCTAAATCTACTTCATACATCTGGTTTCATGCCCTCAGTAGCGCGAAGATTTTTATGAATATTATTAATTATAACGGTTCAACCGCCACCACATCAACATTAGATAAGATGTGTCGATTATTTTACACATAATTGAAAAGAACAATGATCCAGTCCAAACTCTTAAGTTTATACGATATTTTCGTAGGATTCATCATCATCATCCTCGTCAGCCTATTGAAGTCCACTACTCTGTTGGATGTAGGCATCTCCTAGGGCATACCACAGAGCCATATCTCTGACTCATTGCATCCAGTTTTAGCCAGCCATTTTACGCACATCGTCGTCCCACCTCGCCATTGGGCGTCCTTCAATATGTTTCCTAGGATTATCTATTACATCGTATAGCTGTATATTATCGTAGCCCGTAGACCTACAGGGACAGTGTACTTGCCATACTTGTGTAAAGCAAATTGGCGAGTTAAATATAACAATGTTCTCAGTATGCAGGTTTTCTCAGGATCTTTTCCTTTTTCATCATACATAACTGCATTAAAATATGTACCTCAGACAAGAACTGCTGTTTTTCACTCATTTACAAAACCTTATTAGTAGTATTTTACTGATATTTTTTTTATTTAGATAGTAAACTTTTATTTGATAAACACATAAACAATGTGATTAATAAAGCATCCAAATCATTAGGTTTTGTGATAAGAAACTCAATTAATTTTCGTTCTTTGAAAACCA
Organism: Malacosoma neustria; assembly: GCA_963693495.1. NCBI lineage: Eukaryota > Metazoa > Arthropoda > Insecta > Lepidoptera > Lasiocampidae > Malacosoma > Malacosoma neustria. The sequence goes on from OY856376.1 coordinate 8,964,379, forward strand.
TCAAAATCCTTTACTGTTCTTATGTACGCAGCCTATTAGAGTATGCATCACCAGTGTGGAATCCATTTTACCAAATTTATATATCTCGCTTGGAGAGTATTCAAAAGAAATTTTTACGATATTTAGATTTTAAGACTAAACAGAATTCTGAAAACTATCACGATCGATGCTTACGTTATCACTTTTTGCCACTTGAATACAGAAGATCCGTAAGTGATGTCTGTTTACTTATTAACATAGCAAATGGATCATCCGACTGTCCCGAACTTTTAGCTAATATAGGATTCCGTACACAGCATAAAAATTTTAGAAAGCGACAATTGTTAAGTGTGCCATTTGCACCTACTAATTATAGACAAAATAGCTTTTTTATTCGAGGTGCAAATGAATTTAATCAATTAGATGCCCAGCTCGATATCGATTTATTCACAACTAAAGTTAACAGATTCAAAGTAATGATGGGTAAATACTTTTTCGACACTGTTGAACATTGAATTGAAGTCGTTATTAATTTTTTCTTTTCTTTTTACTGTGTAGAGTAGTAGTTAATATCTAAATGTTAAGACTTGTAATCAGCAATAGTTTTTAAGAATGTTAGATTATATATACATATTGTAATTTTTATTAGCCTGTAAGTCTTACTAAAAATAAATAAATAAATAGATATGACCTATTTACAGATATATGAGGCCGTCAGCGCAAAAACGGCCTAACCCTCAATTTTCCATATTCCGACTTAACTACAAAAAGTGATCCAAAACCTGATAAAATATCATGCAAAATCGGCCTATCTTTAATTTATTATCCTCAGTAAAAGAAGACGCTGCAAAACTAGTTTTTGAATTTATTATTTTTTTATTAATGTAAGATTCGTCATCATACAAAACCTATTATTTTCATGTTGTGTAACTATAAAATGTTAGTTGATTAGTGGTAATGATTTTCAGATATCAAACTCTCAGAATATATATAAACATGCATTGTACCAGAAAGTGATATGGTAAGCTCTGAAAACATACATCTGCCATGTGATTAAATTGAAAACAAGCCTACAAAACAAAATCAAGATGTAATGTTGAATCTTACCTGGTATCAACACTTTTTCCGTCATGCCTACGGATCGATGAACTTGGTTGATTCCTAAAAAGAGAGAATGAACCATTATTCAAATTCCATGTATCATTAACGAAAAATATATGGAAGCAGGTTGTACCTAGGCAATATTTTGGAAGGCTCACATTCAGGGTACTCAAATTACTGTAATTAATGTCAAAATCCAATATTTCAGTTCAGTTTTAGTGGATGTGAATCCATCACCTTTGGCATTGATTTTGTCAATGTCCAAGTAAAATGTAAAAGTAGTGACAGGTCTAATGGAGATTTAAAAATAGTCTAGACACGATGACCTGTTCCATAGTTATCTGAGGCAAAACTTCTTCATATTTTATTCAAAAGTAGATTATTAAACAGGAGTATCAATTCTTCTTCTTGCGCAAATAAAGAAAAAAATCAAGGATAAAGGTGAATAAATTTAGTATTTACAAAGGTATCTGAATAGCAAACCCTAAGAAAATCCTGAATGTTGCACACATTAAAAACTTAGTTTGGGACTAGGTGACATTATGTGAAATGTCCCAATGTATTTATTTATATCATTGGTATGTTACTATTAGGACTGATAACAGCCACTCAGTTGAATAAAATTTCTTAATAATATAAAATTGAATTTATAACACCATTTCAACTGCAAATGTAATATTGGAATGCCTGTGGAGGTCACAAATTCGATTCCTGATAGGATTCTAGGTGTTTAACTATAATATTTATTTATTCATAAACTAGCCATTCCAACCCGCTTTGATGGTTGAATAACAGAAAACTTTTTTTTTATGAGAACCTATTTTTTTCTAAAACTATATTTTTTTTTCTAAAATAAAAGTAGCCTAAGTTACTCTTTGTTAAATTATCTGACAGTGAGTCCCATCAAAGTTGGTCCAGCCATTTCAGTGATTAGCCGAAACAAACAGGCAAACAAAAATCTTAAAAAATGTTGTTTTGGTATATGTACCCTGTATACATATCCAAATACACTTAGTAACAAAAGGGGTTATTTTAATATTACAAACAGACACTCCAATTTTATTTATTTGTATAGGTATTTTCATATTGTATACTTTTGTATACAATAGTGTATCAGTTGTCTAGTACCCATAAAACAAGAAATCTACTGCCTATTTTGATACTAGATGGCGCTGTGTGAATTTTCACAGTACATTTATTAATTTCATAGTTTGGAAGGTCCAATAAATTATGAATGAATATCATATTAAGAAGTAAAAACTAAATAATACTGTATAAAATTCTATTTTTAGTATTCATACAGGTTCATTATGACTATGAGTGGCAAATGTAAATAAAAATTCTATTTAATATTAGTATTGAGTATAAAACTTATTGGCTTATTTAAATAATCACAGATAATATTAAGATAAAACAATCACTTAATCAGACAAAGAACTCGAAACAACATTAAACATTGAAACATCAGCAAGAGTCACAGGTTCGTTTTTGGGAATTAAACCTGTCTGAGTGTTTTTGTATAATGTGTATGTATATATATTTACAATTGAAAAAATTGTTAGTATATAGATATTCACCATCATCTTAGCGATGAATCCTGGTTGCAGCCCAAACTCTCGCTTTGGTGCCCGGGGTCCACTTTCCGACTTTATTCCTCTTTCCATTTGATTTGGCTATATTTTGGTTTTTATGGGGGCAACTGCCGTCTGACCCCCCAACCCCAAAAGGAAACCCGTCGTCAGAGCCTTGTCCGTTATTCAGCAGGGTGCACCGACTTGCAGGTGAGGTTGACTTGGGCCCCGAAGATGTTGGTAGGGCCCCTTACACCTCTTGTTTATTAGCCATAACAAAAGCACTCTGCTACTTTCTTTGGGACTAGATGGCCCTATGTGAATTGTCACAGAATATTTGTTTATCTTATAAATTTTGTTCACATTTCTTTGGTCAGGTGGTCCATCCAAGCCAGAAATATTTATACTTATAGTTCAACACTATGCTAGTGATATATAAAAACTATGGATTTTATATAAATATTTAAGGCTTGTTATTTTTGGGAAGCTATCACACAGGAAAAGGTGATTAAGATGAGGTCTAGTATAAGTACCAAATTAAAAACAACAAACCCAGATAAATCAGATTTGATAACAAATTCTAAATAGGTCTACAAAACACTTTCCTTAGTTTAGAAAAATGTATTTTATAATACACTTGTACATAAATCTATTATTATTAATGAAATTTATCTCTTCCTGTCACAAACTAGTTGTTTATTTAAAGCATCCATGTTAAAAATACCTTAATAATTGTTGATACATAGTTTATAAAATATAATGTATTTTAAGTTATTATATTTTAGGTTTTAAATACTCATATGCGGGGGGCAAAAATATAAATAACTGATTCCAAATTGGTACAAGGTACTTAGACAGTCAACCATTCATCTTACAAGTAAAAAAACTGGGTTCAAACAAGACTCAAATAGTGACTAATTTACTACTTATGTGAATCCACCACTAACTCAGGAAGTATCCAGATTCGATATTTTTAAATTCTCTTCATTTCATTTTATTATGGTTTATGATAAAAGTAAATAAGTTCAATAAATAGTGAATAAAATAAATTGGACCAAAGAACAGTATTCTAAAATTATTGTGCGTAAAAAATAGGTGATATTTTGTAGTATTTTTTTAAAATATTTTACATACAATGGTAATTAGCGATATATTCGTATAAAATATTTAATAAGACAGAAACATATGATCAAATGCGTCAACTGCACAGTTGTTCTATGGCACATTATGCTCACCTGAGTTGCGGGATAAAAATTCACCATGATCCAATATGAAAAAAACTGTAATTCATTAACGATGAAAATGCAGTTATTAGGCGAAACACTTTAATAATATGTCTTACAAGCAAGGCAGTACAGAAGTTTTAACATTCAAAAATGGCGACAAAAATAGAATTTCATCTTAGTTTTTCACTATTTTCACTAGTTTACTTTCAAACTTAAAATACAAATAATATATTACTGATCATTATCAATATCCAATACTCAAATGATAGTACGAAGGCCACGTTAATTTTTAATAAGTGAATATTATAATACAACAAATTATTTTAACAATAATAATATCAAATTACTTTCTGAACATAAATTTGATTGAGCATTCAAATAAAATCAACACTTGTCATTTCATAGCAGGGTTGCCAACCTTTAAATATTTTTCCTCGTACAGAAGCAGATAAAAACCTCGTACATTGTCTTTCGAATCTCGTTTCATATTGCGCGTAATAAAACTGTAATAAAACTAAGAAAAAGGCATTAAAATTAGGTCATACGACTAAACATCTACATCGATGGTTCAAAATTGACGCAGTTTCCAACACGTGTTGGACCTTTTGTACCCTCTGGAGCAAGAAGGGTGCCGTTCACAGTTTTCACAGTAAGTCGGTTTCGTATGTCTGTTTTTATTAAATTGACTTTACTAATAACCCGCTCGCAATCGGCATTCGCATGGGGTAGGGATAATGTAGATAGGGCAAAACGAGCCAGCTCGCAAAAGTCTTCAGTTTTCAGTAGAGGGGCCCAAAACTTATCTAGATCACAAATTTCATTTAAACCCTCAGGATAACGAGCTTAAGCGTTCAGCAAGCTCCTCCATTGATCGTCGATTACTTGTTTTTTTGCGTTATTAGCTGGTGCGATTATACGCGGGACCACTTCAATAAGAGGCATAAGTGTTGGGAAGTGGCTCCTGAAATTATGGGAAAGCGCTGATGCTGGTTCAAAAACTTGTAATTTTGATAAGACAGGATCTTCATGATATATCGCTTTTTAATTTCAGTGGCAGCAATTATATAAAAAAATTTGCAGCATGAGAAGAACTGTGTTATATCTGCGGGCCGTTTTACTACATCTGGATGTTTTAGGAGCTCGTACACTTTGACGCCAAGATACAGTGCAGCGTCATGGAGCTGATGGCGTTTATTTTCAGGGTCTATTTCACTTAGGTTCGGCTTTATGACATATTCGCGTTGCAAATAACGCAATAGGATTTCCTGTTAGAGTTCACGAATTTTCCCATGTAGATTGTGAACAACCACTTTCTCGCTCTGAAACTCCTTATTGAATTTATTAAATAATGGGAGAGACCATTCAAGGAAACAAAAATAAAGTTTGTAGAATGGGTTGCTAAATTTTTCGAGAATAAATACAGCTCCATTTCTTACATCGGCTTTTCCTCTATTTGTAGGATTTGTAGTGAAATCGATAAAAAACAGACGTAGAGCCTCCCATTGTTCTAATATACTTTCAACCACTGATAATAAAGAAAGTCATCTAGTCTGTGATGGTTTCAGTATTTTGTGAGGCTCCATTGCAGCAAAGGACTGGAAGTTGCGAAAATCAAATTGCCTCTTATCACCGTGCTTAAAAAAATTGTAAATATCTCGAGCTAGTTGTTCTACACTTTCAGGCAGCTGTTTACATGCTTCGCTGGAACACAAATGGGCCGAGTGACAGACGCACTTTGTTATTATGATTCCTGGTAAATCACGCAATAGCCTTGTTTTTACGGAGTCGTGGTCACCCATCATAACGTTACACCCATCTGAACCAAATCGTATTACATTCGTCAATGGGACATTAAGACTGGTTAGTGATTCGATGAGAGCTCTGTAAAAATTCTCGGCGTTGGCTGTGGGAATACTATCAGTATTGGTTGTTTCCTTAAAAACTTTGTGCAACTCCTAAAATGCGCTACAAATCTTTTGAGCTTCTTGGTCAAAGTAGCGCACCACATGCAAGCAGTTTTTATCGTTGAAACATCTGTTGTCTCGTCCGTCATGACTGAAAAATGACTGGTTTATAGTTTTTGGGCTAAATCTGCTTTATGACCCTCTCCAAGAATATTATTTACAGTGGTAAAGAATATTCTTGCAATTTCACAGCAGTGGCTGTTGCTTTGGTTCGTTTGAGATCTATTTCCTTTATTAATTTGGAATCTATTACAACTTATTTTAATAAAGCTGTCAAATGGTCAGCAACTGAGAATGCAATATTATGCTCCGCAAAAAGTTTAATTTCTGCACGAGCTTTTTCTTTATTTTGTGGAGTTCTTCCTCTCTGGAATCCAAGCGATGTTAATGTTTGTGTTTTTTCACTAGATCCAGGTTTGTTAGCCAAGTGTTACTTGGTAGAGGCGTGAGTTTTTAAATTAGATATTTCAGCGACCATTGATGACCCTAGGCAAAATGCGCACTTAGCTTTAGTAACATCATTGGTGTCTGGCAAAAGCCAGTCCTTAAAAGAAGGATCCTTTAACCACTGCTGTCTAAAATTTTGTGGACGATGCTACGATAATTTATTACCTTCCTTTTTGCTGGTCCATCGTCCATCCGCCTTTTTTGGGTAATTTTTTAGGCGGAGTCAGAGTAGGCGAACAATCACTGTCTTCGTTGCTATCACTCATTCTGATATTTCTACCGCAACTAAGTAATGAATGATGGAAAGAAAATACAGAACTAACACCAAATAAACTAGTAAATAAACTACAATTAACTAGTGCACTCGTGACTGTTGCTTTAATGGACGCCATACACGATCCAGTCTACCGTCAAGTTTGCAGTGCGCTTGAAGCGGTGTCCGGTAAACTTGAAGGTGTATGGCTATCAGTATGCATGACAAGTCTAAGATTTAATTTTGATTCTGCCGACTTGATCAAGTTTGCAGCATCATGTAATCTTGAACGTGTGTATGAGCGGTCAAGTATGCATGACGTTAGTCGGCATCGGCAGGCGAAGACGTGCGCACGCACCGCGCGTGATAAGCGCCATGTCGAAAATACTGCACGATATAGAGAAATCCTGAGCGACTACATTATTATTAAAAAAAATGAGCCATGTTTGTGGCAAATAAAAAATATATCCTTACTTCATATCATTACCTATACCTACATATTTACTACGCAGCAAATTAAATCCTTTTTTTAACTTAGTTCACCAAAAGATACGGAAATTAATGCAAACGCGAACTAATTGGATTTTATTTTGAGACATAATAACGTATTATAAGTTGGTTTTTAATCGTCTTCAAAAAAGAAGGAGGTTATATAATTCTACTGTATTTTTTGTATGTTGTTACGCGATATCTTCCCCGATTATTCACCTATTTTAATACTTATTTCTTTTTTATTGACTAGACTAAAGAAAAATGCAGCTCTAGATTTATCTAGCTCTATACTTCGCGACTAGTAAACTAGAAGCAGAAGAAAACGAAGACCGTGAAATTGATTTAAAAAAATAAATTCGTTGAGTCTGTTTTCTTAATTGCTAGCATTAAGCTTAGGATGGCTAACGCGTCGTCGTCCATCACTGGCTATGTCATGGTTTCAACTGGTGCGTCATCATCCAAACTTGACGGCGAACTTGAACGTGAGTGGTCTGTCTATATGGATGCACTGCAAACTTGATACCGCTTCAAGCGCGCTGCAAACTTGACGGTAAACTGAATCGTGTATGGCGTCCATAACGCGTAAGGAACAGAACAGATAGAGAGAGAGCGAACAGTGGATATTGTATGTGTGATGTGAGAGAGATGGCTAATGAAAAGAATGAAATGTTTTATTTCTCGGGGATTTCCCCTTTATAGACCGTTCCTATTTATTTTATTCGTTTATATTTATTCGAGTGAAATGTTCCTGCAATAAAAATTATTTTTTAAAGTTTCATAAATCTAAATCTCGTACGAGGCTAATAACGTACCTCGTACGGAAGACCAGAAATATCGTAATTGTACGAGAAACCTCGTACAGTTGGCAACGCTGTTTCATAGCTGAACTCTTAACACCACAGTTGCCACTGTAAAATATTTTACCATGTATAAGGTAACACATACGCAGTACACGATTTAATCGTTAATATTTACGGTTACCATTGGAAATCCAGTTAGCGTTGTTATCATGTGTCTGTCCATATTTTATTTTATTGCATTTTCAAAAACAGTAAATATTTCTAATCGTAAATTGCGTTCCATCAAATCACATACTTTATGCAATAACATCCAAGGCATTAGGCAGTAACTGTGTTAGCAGAAACATAATCGTTTTCATCCATAATCTCATTGTGCCTATTGTTTTAAATTCATCTGTGTCTCCGCCGGCAGCTTCCTTTGCGTCTGGAAAGAAGCTTAGATAATAAAAATTCCTAAAAAATCTAATCCCAAAATTCCCAACAAACATAGACCTAATATATATATTCTTCTGTTCCTTTCCAAAGTTCTCGAGAGACTTTTAAATTACCAACTAAACGATTTTATAATAATATGCTTGATAAACTTGACTGACCGCAAACTTTATGATATCTTTGGTTCAAGTAGTTGCCCAACAGATTTCGTCGAAATGCTCACATCCCCTCTCTACTCTTCAACATTCTGTTTAATCTCAAAACTTATCTAAAAGAAAAGTTTTTTCAAACACAGTGATGGGATTTCCTTGAGACCTGCAGAGATTTTGCTATTAATGGTGCCCTCACATAATTCTATATTATATGGGAAATCATTTGCAATTACTGCTGTCTGCTGTGAAACTCTGGAACTCATTACCTTCTAACATTAGATAAGCTCAGTCTATTCACTTTTTCAAGAAGCTCCTGCATGAACGCTTTTTAAAATTAAGTAGTTCTTGATTTATTCGCATTCGGTTTCACTTTATTTTGTTCTATTTTTAATTTAGAATTGTGTATGCGTGTCTAATTATTTATATTATGTACGAGTATATTTATTTGCCAAATTCCTCACACATTATTTTTTTATTTATTTTAATATTAACTCCTCTCCATCCAAAGGTTACCTGGAAGAAATCGCTTCAAGCGATTTGGCTGCCATTAGTACAATGTACCATTTTAAAATATGTGTTATAATACCTGCAAGTTTTTGTACAATAAAAGAATACTTTTAAGGGTGCCTTATGAAGTATTTTTTATTTGAAAGCTCGAGTTCAATTAAGTTCGAATTGATTCAAAATAACGGGTCCCTCACCCGCACCATTGCCGCAAGGGTGGGAGCCAAATGCTGTTCTGGGCTAAAAAGTTTATTACTTATACTGAAAACCCTAAATCTTTAATCAATACACGATGAATCCTTAATTTCACAGACAAAGCCTTCGGTTTCCCCGAAAAAGTCACCGAAACTTACCCAGATTACTGACGACAGTAAGTCCACGTCCTGTGACGTCAAAACCTAACATGTAACGCTCTTTTATATGCCTGCACCTTCGGAGGCACTCATCACCTTAATCCTCTCACAGTTCTGGGTCGCTAAGGATAGGGGGGGTCAGTCCCTTATCCACGGTCAACACATCGTAATGCATACCCACAGAGCTCACAAGTTGATAAAATATTCATTTTTATTATATTAAAATAAATATACTGGCACGATTCACACAGCGCCATCTAGTCCCAAAGTAAGTAGCATAGCAGTCCTGTTATAGATACTAGACAACTGATAAACTACTTACTTTAAACTATATACTTTGCTTTTGTTTAAGTAATAAACACGCGAGATAAAGCATAAGACGAGAATCGCACCTGTGACCCCCACTAGTATACGGAAGCGCGATAGTCGCTACGTCACGGAGGTCGTTATTATATTTGTTTCATTATTATTAAAACAGCATTAGGGTTATTTATTTATTTATCCACGCAAAAAAAAACTGTGATGTACAAAATTTAACATTGATTTGATATTTTGTTCATTTTTGAATTCTTTGACCTTCAAGAAGATTTTATAAGGACAACAACAAGTGATATTCACAGTATGCTAGATTTGGTTGGTACACGTAACAAAATTTCGTAGGCTATACAATGCAAATATACTTAACGAAAAAACGCATACTTGGTTTTCGAAGTGAATTCTATTATTATTTAATTCTACTATATATACATACATACAGACACACACACACACACACACACATTATACCTAGTCAGGTCATAAATTCTGTCACATGTTTAATGTAAAATAATTGTAACAAGTTTATTAATTATGTAACCATTCATATACCAAAATGAACTTAACAAAACATAGATTCATAAGACATTAAAGTTTATTCAAAATGACCTCCGTGATTTTGAATACAAGCCTTCAATCTGCGCGGCCAGTTGTCTATCGCAGCACGAACGAGGTCCATGTCAATATCGGCGGCTGCCTTAATCAAGGATGTCTTGAGTGACTCCAAATTGGGATGAGGCTTTGAGCAGGCCTTTTCCTCCAAGTGTTGCCATATCTTGTAATCTAACGGATTCAAATCTGTACTGGAGGAGGGCCAGTCTTCGTGCCGGATGAAGTCGATTTCACGCGCCGCCAGCCAGTCGTGTGTGCTCTTCGCTCTATGAGCTGGCGCCGAATCTTGTTGGAATACCCAGTGCCTGTTATTGAACATGGTATGAGAAACAGGTTCCACAAGGTTCGTCAGGACTGTATTTTGATACGCAACAGCATTCGTTTTTACACCTTTCTCACAAAAATGTACCTCTGTTAAGCCCCAATAAGAAACTCCCAACCATACCATGAGCGAGGATGGAAAATGACCTCGTTGGACACGCGGAATACGGTTGCTCGCTTCTTCACTACTGTGTGCGTACACCTTATCATTTTGTTTGTTGTAGCTCTCTTCTACGGTAAACATTTTTTCATCCGAAAAAAGAATTTCCCGATATTTTTTTCCCGCGTACCGCTTCAACAAAGCGCGGCATCTCTTCAGTCTCAGGTCCATTAGACGAGCATTCAAACGATGTCCTGTTTTTCTTCGATATGCCCGAAGCCCTAAGTCTTCATTTAACACCCTTTTCACCGTGGTTCTGCTTAACCCCATCTGAAGGGCCAACAGTTTCTGCTTACGTTTGGGATTTCTTTGAATTCGTGCCTTCACAGCTTTTATCACTGCTGGAGTCCTAACAGACCGAGGGCGACCACTTCTTGACCTGTCATCTACACTAGAGTCTTCATTGTATCGTTTGATGGTACGATAAACGAATCTTTTGGTAATATTCAAATTTTTCAGTATGTTAAAAATTTGAATTGGCGCGTAACCGCAACGATGCAACGCAATAACTGCAACACGGTCTTCTTTAAACGTCCACTCCATATTTAAAAAATGAGTAAAATTCTAAAAGTATACATTTTTATTTTCATGAACAATTCGAAATTCGAATTCAATAAACTTTTTTGTGGCCAGCATTCTAAAAGAAAAGTTTTTACTGTGTGACAATACTTATGACCTGACTAGGTATATATATATATATATATATATATATATATATATATATATATATATATATATATATATATATATATATATATATATATATATATATATATATATATATATATATATATATACCTAGTCAGGTCATAAGTATTGTCACACAGTAAAAACTTTTCTTTTAGAATGCTGGCCACAAAAAAGTTTATTGAATTCGAATCTCGAATTGTTCATGAAAATAAAAATGTATACTTTTAGAATTTTTCTCATTTTTTAAATATGGAGTGGACGCTTAAAGAAGAGCGTGTTGCAGTTATTACGTTGCATCGTTGCGGTTACGCGCCAATTCAAATTTTTAACATACTGAAAAATTTGAATATAACCAAAAGATTCGTTTATCGTACCATCAAACGATACAATGAAGTCTCTAGTGTAGATGACAGGTCAAGAAGTGGTCGCCCTCGGTCTGTTAGGACTCCAGCAGTGATAAAAGCTGTGAAGGCACGAATTCAAAGAAATCCCAAACGTAAGCAGAAACTGTTGGCCCTTCAGATGGGGTTAAGCAGAACCACGGTGAAAAGGGTGTTAAATGAAGACTTAGGGCTTCGGGCATATCGAAGAAAAACAGGACATCGTTTGAATGCTCGTCTAATGGACCTGAGACTGAAGAGATGCCGCGCTTTGTTGAAGCGGTACGCGGGAAAAAAATATCGGGAAATTCTTTTTTCGGATGAAAAAATGTTTACCGTAGAAGAGAGCTACAACAAACAAAATGATAAGGTGTACGCACACAGTAGTGAAGAAGCGAGCAACCGTATTCCGCGTGTCCAACGAGGTCATTTTCCATCCTCGCTCATGGAATGGTTGGGAGTTTCTTATTGGGGCATAGCAGAGGTACATTTTTGTGAGAAAGGTGTAAAAACGAATGCTGTTGTGTATCAAAATACAGTCCTGACGAACCTTGTGGAACCTGTTTCTCATACCATGTTCAATAACAGGCACTGGGTATTCCAACAAGATTCGGCGCCAGCTCATAGAGCGAAGAGCACACAAGACTGGCTGGCGGCGCGTGAAATCGACTTCATCCGGCACGAAGACTGGCCCTCCTCCAGTCCAGATTTGAATCCGTTAGATTACAAGATATGGCAACACTTGGAGGAAAAGGCGTGTTCAAAGCCTCATCCCAATTTGGAGTCACTCAAGACATCCTTGATTAAGGCAGCCGCCGATATTGACATGGACCTCGTTCGTGGTATATAAATGGTTACATAATGAATAAACTTGTTACAATTATTTTACATTAAACATGTGACAGAATTTATGACCTGACTAGGTATATATATATATATATATATATATATATATATATATATATATATATATATATATATATATATATATATATATATATATATATATATATATATATATATATATATATATATATATATATATATATATATCTAAACACAACGTCTGATTCAACTAAAACTTTATTTTTATATAAGCAAGGCAAAATAAAATCTTTTGTGGAAACATTGATGAGATAAAAAGACTTGGCTTCAACTGATTAACATTCATTAAGCCTGATACTTCGGTGATTATAATTTTGGAATAGAGAATTACTTACTAATTCGAAATGATATCCTAATTATTGTGAACATGATTTTGCCTGACTCGATTATCCGAAACGAATAACACATATAAGCCACACAAATTGGTAGTGCGCCTGACAGCCATGTTGGTGACGTCAGTACCGTTAGCAACGTTGCTTTATTTATTTTTATTTTGTTTTGTTATCTTATTGTATTTGCTGCTTTTGTTGTTATTTTTTTGTTATTATTGTTTTGTTAAAATGAATAAAAAAATAATTCACAGTCGAACTCGTGAAATCATTATTAAAGTGGATGATTACTTTGAAAAAGAGAAGGAGGGCACTAAGTTACTACTTCGAAATGTAACTGGAATCATGAAAAATACATTAGACTCTAGTGAGGACGTAATGATGTCGAAGCAAACTTTAATAGAAATTTTAGACCACTTATAAAATGCAACCAAGGTCACACAGCGTGTAGTTAGTGCTACAGGAGTTGTCAAAAATACAGTGGCAAAGTTAAGGCGCGAAAAGGAAGCTGCTACTGCTAGTGGCAGTAAAATCACAACGCTGATTTAAAAAAAAGAAGGGTAAAGAAGAGTTTTTTTGACAACTTTGCGATAACAGCATTAAGAAATATTATTACTACAATGTACACAGTTTGCAAATAAATACCCACTATGCCTTAAATTATGGCTGCTGCAAAAAAGGACTTAAATTATACAGATAAGAATATACAGATATAAGTGTGAACACATTACGCGGAATAATAAAGGTAAAACTAGGGCACTGATTTAAAAAATGTTACCAAAACCGATGCATTTAATTGAAAGGCCCAATTTAATATTATAATAATCAAGCTTATAATAATAAAATATTCAACCTTGGATGGCTAAGCATTTACGTCACACGAGACAAAATGACTTACTTGGCGGTGACAAGAAATAAGTGATTTGTATCGACGAGACGTGGATACACGCCCATTACACAGTCAAAAATTGTTGGCATTACGACACGGATGTTGGAGTGAAAAAAATGATAGCCGTGGTCGCCGCTGGTTTATAGTTCATGGTGGGACTGAGTTAAGATTTGTCAATAATGCTCTTTTAATGTTTAAAGTGGATATAAAAACAGGCGATTATCACGACCAGATGAATATTCAAAATTTCATGAAATGATTACAAGAAAAGCCCAATAAAAATACCCAATATACCACCGAACAGTATTGTTGTAATGGACAACGCCTATTAATATGATAGTAAAGAGGAAGAAAAAACTCCCACCATGAGCTCATTATAAAATAAATTATGGTTGAGTGGCTCCAAGCTCATAAAACACTGAATTCCCGGAATATTTTACAAAACCGGAACTACATTTAATAATAAAACATCAACAAACGCCGAAGAAATACATTATTGATAAATTATTGGCTGATCATGGTCACGAAGTTGTTAGACTGCCACCGTACAACTATGACCTCAACCCCATAGAATATATTTGGAACCACGTAAAACAAAGAGTTTCAGACAAGAATGGGATAGTAAGATCGAATCTTTAACTTTAGAGGCTTTGCAATCAATTACTCCTGAAGATTGGAAAAAGGAGGTAGATCATGTGAAGAGACTGGAAAAAGAATACTGGCGAAAAGATAGATTGGTCGACGAGTTATTTATTATTAACACGAGAAATGATACTGATTCTGATGAGACATCAGACTCAGATAGCAATTCTGAGTCTGATTTAAGAATGGAGTTGAAGAGTTTAAAGTTGAAAATCTTAAAAATGTGATGAATGATAGTGATGATTAAAAATTTAGTTTTAATTTAGTTTTAATTTAAAAAAAAACATCAAATTTCCTATAAACTTTCTTAAATGAGAACATTTACGTTTTGTTAACTGTACTTTTTCTTTGCTGATGACTTCACAAGGGCATTAATTTGACAAGGTTCCAACGTATTACCAATTTGCGTGGCTTATAGATCTTGCTATCAAGATATTAGTTTAGCATTATACTGCATGACCAATTTTATCGAATCCCTATAAAGTTCGAAACTAATTATTATATTTAGCAACACTATACATATCTTTAAACTTTTAGTCTTTTAGATAATTAGTTAAAAGAAATGCCACTACGCGGTTTGACTATTCTATACAGCCATTATTTTCAAAATGCAATATTCTTTTTTGAATGATTTACATTTTTACAATATACATTTTGTGATGCTGATAACAATTATCCGCATTGCATTGATTTACTGGCAATTGTCAACGTCAACACTGACATTCTAGGTGTGACAAATTCATAAAGAAAGACGGCACGGCATCAGTTTCTGATTCTGACTTACCTACCTAAATGAATTTTTCATCGTAATATTTTAATGATAAATGATGGAACGTTGTAAATGAGAGATGTTAATTTTGTTAGTTATTACTTATCTTAATTTTGTAAGTCACCATTGCCTAATGCAATTAATTGAAATGTGAAAATACGAGAATCATGTCTAATTTAAGTGAGCCTGTGCTCAATATTATTGTTGTAGGATTTCATCACAAAAAAGGATGCCAAGTAAGTCTAGATAGAGTAGGCGTTTCATATAATGTACTTGTATATAAAATCAATAAAGAACTTGAATTATTTAAGATGAGATTTTGACAATGTATAATTATTTTTATTATTTATTATTGGTGCAAGTTTATCATTCTTGAAGTTATTGACACTTGTAGGTGGAGCATTGTTATCCGGAATTAGTACCAGGTTGTCCTACAGAATTACCAGCAGCTTGGAGGCATCTACCAGCTTTAGCATTACCAGATGGATCTCACAACTATCTATCTGATACAATATTCTTTAATCTTCCTGGATTATTAGAACCAGCTCATACTGTTTATGGGATATCATGTTTCAGACAAATTCCTGTTGAAGTAAGAATACTTTTTATTCATTCATCTAACATTTTTGTGTAGAATTTGTGATAGTAATGTATTTTTACTAAATTTTATTAGATAATTTATAATGTAAAATCTTCATATAATTTAATGTAATATTTCACTATAAAATTTTCAAATGTTTCAACTGAAGGTAATAAATTGGGACCCAAGTTTTATTCTTACATATTGTGACAGGTTGTAAAATTAATATGTTATTTTTACCTACTCTTTTCTGCGACACCTCTATTTTCCTCTTAAAATTTTTTGATTTAGGAGAATAGCATTAGATTAACCTAAGTTATGTAAGCTAGATACATTATTCATCTTACTGTAGTACTCTTATGTATTTTGTACATCCTGTAATATAGCAGCTATAATTTATCTATTTAGGGCATTGACCAAATATTTATATTATGTTAAATAATTTTTACATGTTATTACATGTACTGTAGTGACAACTTAGTTTTGGTACCAAGATTTTCTCTTACACATTTCCTTACTGCAAGCATGATCTGCTCAATTTGGGCATACAAGTGGTGTTATTTCATGCTGATTATTATTGGGTAATTAGATTTCAATCATATTCAGAGCTTATACTTATTATTTAGGTAGTGCATTATTTATCTTTCATATAACTATATCCTAGAATAAATTGTTTTATTTCAAAAGTATGTGTGTTTCAATATTTATAAATGTATTACAGCAGATATCTAAGTGTCCAATATTATATAAATTAATAGAGCTCAGTTTATTTTATTGTTTTGAATCTCCTATTATCATTTAACCTACAATATTAACTTTTGTCTGTTAATATCATAACTTAATTTTGCATCCTTTCACAGCAAGTGGTTCAAAAAACTGACGATATGACCAGGAGTTCTGTGCAGAAGAGTGTGTGTGTTGTGTGTCGTGCACCAATATTTGGACGTCTTGCTATTAAAATGGAATTAGTAGTAAGAGCATGGTTTATGCAGGGAGACTTTTCACAAACTAAGCTATTGGAGGATGCATATAATCACTTAAATAACTGTCCTGTGCAGATGGATCAAATCCTTGAAGGTATTCTTAGCTTTTATTGATTGTAATTGAACTAAATATTGTAATCCAACAATATTCAGTTCAGAAAGGCATTATTTTTGAAGACCATTCCAAACACTAGTTGGTAACCTGTATTGCATTTATACATTCTTTTAGTCACATGGAGCCAAACCAGAGCAAACTATTTAGATTGAATCTGAAATGAATCCACAGGTTAGCCGTAAAAGGTAGCTATAGTAGTAGAATAATCAAAGGTTTTTCAGGATTGACTAGCAAAAGCGAAGTATGCTGCTGGTTATCACGGTTTACTGCTATTTATAAATGTATTTCTTAAGGTGGATTTATATTTGTCTGATGTGTCGTGTCAGAAGCAATCAGTTTCATACATTTAGGACAGACGACAGAACGCGTCACAACATACTAATATGTCTCTAACCATATTAAATGTATGAAACCGATATGCTTCTGACACGTCACGACACAACACGTCAGACAAATATAAATCCACCTTTAAGCTAACATGCTTTTTAAGAACTGGTCATATAATTTATTAATATTAAGGGAAGATGTGATCAAATAAAACCTATTTATTGAGCAATAAAAATATACATGTATGTGTGCCGTGTGGTCCCGGCCGAAGAAAGAATAGGGCCACCCCAAATCATCCCAAGGGAGTCGTAAAAGCCGACTGATGGGTCACTCCCTCTTCCAGCTTGCATGCGGCGAGGGAAGGACACCTCTAGGTTTCCCTTTAGAGGTTGGGAGGTTGGACGGCAGTCGCTCCCGTAAAAACCAAAACTAGCCAAGTAATCATGGTCAGAACACGTAAAGGTATTGTCACGGATAGGGCGTTGCCGCAAAACGACGCGCAGGAACTTCGCCCGACTCCTGTGACAAGTGGACTAGGGCTGCCGTGCCGTGGGCGAGCACAGCTAAACACACTAGCCCCATCCAAAAGGAAACTCCGCTTCGCAACGTGGAATATTGGCACGCTAACCGGACGCGCGAGAGAGTTGGCCGATGTGCTCTCCAGGCGGAGGGTGGCCGTGGCGTTCCTGCAGGAGACTCGGTGGAAGGCCAGCAGATCCCGGTTCATTGGGAATGGCTACAAGCTGATCTACACAGGTGCACCTGGTGGGGAGAATGGGGTTGCCATAGTGCTCTCGGAGGAGTTCCAGAACGACATTTTGGAAGTGAAACGTCATAGCGACCGGCTTATGGTCGTTAGGGTGCTTATCGATGGGGTAGTTACCCACTTGATAAGTGCCTATGCGCCACAGGCCGGTTGTGACGACGCCGATAAAATAGCGTTTTGGAATCAACTCGGAGAAGTGCTCCGTGGAATCCCATTATCACAGGGGATCGTTTTGGGGGGTGATCTGAACGGTCATGTGGGTGATGAATGTGGGGAATTTGAGCGTGTTCACGGTGGATTTGGGTACGGTAGCCGCAACGCGGAAGGGGAGGACATCCTCAATACGTGTGCGGCTGCCGACCTTGCCATCGTGAACACGTATTTCAAAAAGAGACCCGAGCATCTCATCACCTACAAGAGCGGGAGGAATGCTACCCAAATCGACTTCCTACTCACTAGGAGACACCACATCAGCAAAGTGGCCAACTGCAAGGTCATACCCGGTGAGAGTCTCACTGCACAACACCGTCTTCTTGTCATGGACCTCTGCGTAAAGCCCAAAGGCAAATGTGTCGACCGCCTTCAACGCCGAATCAGGTGGTGGCTGCTTGATGAAGTCAAGTCCCAGGAGTTCGCCTCTGCCATCGGCGACAAGTGCGCTGGTGGTGAGGGCGAACCGGTTCAAGCTTACTGGGACAAGATTCAGGCGGCTATCCTTGGGTCGGCGAGAGAGGTGCTTGGCGTGTCTAAGGGCGGACGCAAGTGTGACAAGGAGACTTGGTGGTGGAACGACTCAGTCCAGAGGGAGACCAGGGCGAAAAAAGCCCTCTTTAAGAAGTGGCAAGCGTCCAGATCTCCTGAAGATCGCGACGCATACAAAGATGCCAAACGCGCCACCAAGAAAGCTGTAGCCAGAGCCAGACGAGACCACTTACAACCACTTTACGATAAGTTGGACTCGTCTGAGGGGCAGAAGCTCATATATAAGTTGGCGCGCTCCAGGGTCAAAGCGGCACAGGATATCTCCAAGTGCCGCTGTGTAAAAGACCCCGGGGGCAACTTGTTATGCGAGGACCTCGCGGTGAAGGAGAGATGGCGCTCATATTTCCACGAGCTGCTGAACAAGCAGCATAAAGAGGTGCAGCCGCCAGATCTTCCTCCGAACCAAGGACTAGTGCCACTGATAACGCCTGCAGAGGTCCAGAATTGTCTTCGCCGCATGAAGAATCGGAAAGCTGTTGGATCCGATGGAGTCCCCATCGAAGCCTGGAAGGCGATGGGCTCTCGTGGTGTGGGCACTTTAACCGACCTTTTTAACCGGACACTCCTCACCGGTACGGTCCCGAACCAATGGAGGCTGAGTATCATTACTCCAGTCTTCAAAGGCAAGGGATCGGTGCAGGAGTGCGGTAGCTACCGCGGTATAAAGGTCATGTCCCACACCATGAAGCTCTTCGAGAGGGATATCGACTCTCGGATTCGACAGGAGTGCACTGTCTCGGAATGTCAATATGGGTTTCGCCCTGGTCACGGGACAATGGACCCTATTTTCGCCCTAAGGACTGTCGCGGAGAAATACAGGGCGAAGAATACGCCTCTGCATTGTCTGTTTCTTGACTTGCAGAAGGCCTTCGACTGTATTCCTCGCGCGATAATCTGGTGGGCATTGCGGTCCAAAGGGATTCCAGAGGCCTATATTGGGATCATCCGAGACATGTACCGTGATTCCGATTCCGTAGTTCGGACCGCTGTTGGCGACACAAAACCTTTCCCCATCACCGTCGGTGTGCACCAAGGATCCGTCCTTAGTCCGTTTCTGTTCAGCGTGGTATTAGACGTATTGTCAGACAGCATCAGAAACTCACATGAGCAGCCCCCGTGGCTGCTCATGTATGCTGATGATATCGCGCTGGCAGATTCGGACAGGGGTAGGCTGGTGCGACGTGTGAAGGTGTGGAAGGAGTCGCTTGAGAACGGTGGTCTGAAGCTCAATGTGGCAAAGACCGAGTACTTGGCCTGTAACTCCACAGATCCCACACCCGTACGCATAGACGGCAACACGGTCGAGCGCACGGACCATGTGAAATACCTGGGATCTGTGTTTCATGCGTCTGGTGACATCGATTGCGACGTCAAGGCACGCATTGCTGCCGCGTGGGCCAAATGGCGTGAGGTAACTGGTGTCATTTGTGACCCCAAGATGCCGGTAAAGTTGAAGGGACAGGTCTATAAGACCATCATTAGGCCTGTCCTTTTATACGGCTGTGAAGCGTGGCCGGTGTTAGAGCGACACAAGCAAGAACTGCGTGTCACGGAGATGAATATGCTGCGGTGGATGTGTGGAGTGACGCGGAAGGACCGCGTTAGGAACTCCCGCATTCGCGGTAGTCTTCGTGTCCGTGACATTGCAGATAAATTGCAAGAGTGTCGGCTCCGTTGGTATGGCCATGTTTTACGGCAACCGGATGCTTACGTGGGAAACAAATGTCTGGCCATGCCGCCTCCGCCGGGCCCCGGCAGGAGGGGTAGACCCAAAAAGTGCTGGCTTGACGTCATAAAGGGTGATATGCGTGCCAATGGGCTCACTACCAGGGATGCTGAAGATCGCGCGAAGTGGAGTAGAAAAAGTCGGAAAGCGGACCCCGGGCACCGAAACGAAAGTTTGGGTGGCAACCGGGACTAACGCTGGGATGATGATGATGATGAAAAATATACATGTATATAATTCAATATTTTAAGCAAAACTTTGCAATTTATTATATATTTTTTTTGTAGCTGAGGATCAGTAGACAGGCTAATAGCCCACTTAATATTAAGCAGTTACTATTCCATATGGATGTTTGCAACGCTAAAGGCACTGAACACACTGCTATCCAATTAGGACAACAGGAACCTGGGTCACTAATGCCAGAACACAACACAAGCTTGTTATGGTGGCATACTTATAGATCTAGGGTGTTTGCTATCCACACAGGCTTGGGTCCCTTCCACATAGCTAGGGTTGTTTTTCGCCTTTTACGGCAGGCCGACACCCCGGCCACAGGGGTTAGTATTCTTACTTCACCCCTGCATGGAGAAAATCTGTGTTATAACTACGATTGATATTGCTTTTCTTTTGCCATTTCCTGGGCACCAATCTGTAAAGTTCTGGCTTCATTTCTCTTGTCTTGAACATCTTTAAGGAGGTTTGTAAGAGATTCATGACTAGTTTTGTTTTCTAATTTTAATTTTCTGTAAACCTAATTTAAGAAAGTATATCAGAAAAAAATGCTTGTAATATATATAAATATATACAATACAAATCAGTAAGTAGATCAAAATACTAAGTTTTAAAGAAATGCAATATTATATTGTAAATTGTTGTTTCAGGCCTTTCTGTTCAGAGGCTAATAGAAAATTGGAAGCATAAAGCGTTGTTGTTATTTAAGCTGCTTTTATTAAGGCGTAAAGTGTTGATTTACGGTTCACCAGCTGGCCCCCTATCTACTGCTGTACTGACACTTGTCTCTCTGCTGCCGCGATGCGTGGAATATGGTTTAGTGAAATCTGCTAATGTCAAGTGAGTTGACCACTGTGTGCTGTTTTGAGTTAAAAGTGACCTTCTGAGAGACATTCTTGATCAAATAAAAGGGTAATAAAATAGTTGAAATAGATGTGGTTAAATACAGGTTTCCTGGGGAAATCCAGAACCCCACTGTCTAAATTCTTTTTTATTTTCAAAGTCAAATTTATTTTAGTTCTATTTATGTTGCAAATAACAGGTTACAAAAGATCAAAATTTAACAATAGTCAAATCTGTATTCTGCCATGTGCATAGCTTACAATTTTTTTACTATCAATTCACAATTATATTATTTAAGAATTCATCAAAGTCCATTGTGGTAAAAAGAAAAATAACTATAGTTGTAGTATCTTTAACTATAGTTTCTTAAGTGCGAGCCCTCACACTGCTGATTAACAATGAAGTTGGAAATATTATATCCATTAATTTCTTGTATTTTAGACTATCAAGGCCATTATCTCCAACAGCTGTGATGATATCAGATAATAATATCCAAGATACTATGGATAACGAAACACCAGATGACTCTTTAGAGAATGGATCTAGTCAAGTTGAAGAACTTTCACCTAAAGAATCTGGCAACATGATAGAGGAAAAAGATAGAGTCAGTAGGCAGAGCTTCGATGAGAACTTATTGACAGATGTTGTTGACCGGTCTGATCTGTCTGCCGGTAGGGAGAAATGTCACAGCATAGGAGAGAAATATAAAATTCAGAAATCAACATGTGAGACCCAGCAGAGCCCTACAATGGCGAGGGACATGAGTGTAGATGGATTGTATAACATGACCAGGCAGATTGATCAAGCTGAGTGTGGGTTTCCTTTGCCACTGTTTGAGGACGGCTACCTCTGCCTGCCTTACCTGTCACTGCAGTACTTAGATCTGTTGTCAGATTCGGCGGTGAAGGGCTTCGTAGTGGGAGCGTCTAACGTTTTATTCAAACAGAAAAGGCAGTTGTTTGACGTATTAGTGGAGATGAATGAAATGAGGATAGAGACGGGGGATTTGGCGCTGCGGCGGCAGCTGGTGCTGGGCACCGAGGACCTGCGCTTCGCTGACCACATCGTGCGCCACGGGGCCACGCAGGGTGATGCTTGGATTAGGGATCAGTTCGCCAGTTACTTAATTTATCTTTTAAGAACTTCTCTATTGCCTGGTTGGTATAAAATTTACAGCATTAATTAGAAAATTTTATTAATAGTTACGGTAAAAAATGTGTGTGGCCTTGGATTTGTACTTTTTATTATATGAAAAACACAAAACAGAGACAGAGTAAAACACATTGTTAGGTTAGTGTAGATCTTTTAATATCTATAACAGGAATTAGTAATATACAAATGCACCCTATTTTAATTATTTCATTTAGAATTACATATATAAAATACAAGTATAAACTCCTATGAACAGACAAATTCTATAAATATAATACATAGAGAATGAAATGTGTAATGTATAATTTTGTAATGAGTGGGAAAATAAATATATAGACGCGATTTGTATTGCTTTCAGATGGCAGTAGAGAGTATGACTCTTATAATTCTCAATTCATGTGTGCGTTCAAATCTACGCCAGCCTATGAGCAATGGATGACTAGCACAAACAATGGCGAAGTGGAGCAGTTCATCAATTTGATACCAATGCATCCATTTTCTGGTCAATTGTCCGTTGCCGACATGAAATTAAAGTTTGCTCAGTAAGTATATTTGCAACCATTCTATAAGGAATCACACCAAACTCTCCTAATGCCCCACACACACGCACTTTGAATACAATCATCTGATTTTTTTTATTGCTGTAGGCCAGCAGACGGGCTGACGGCCCGCTTGGGATTTAGTACTTACCGTCTCCTATGGGTGTTTGCAACGCCAGTTGCATCGCGAACACGCTGCTGTCCCATAAGGGTACAGGAACTTGGGTCACTAATGCCGGAACACAACACAAGGTTATAATGGCGACATACTTAAGACCAAAGGTGGTCGCCATCCAGACGGGCTTGGGGTCCTACCGCGTAGCTAGAGTTGTTTTGTCGCCTTTTACGACAGGCTGACCCCAACCGCAGAGGTCAGTATTCTTCCTCCGCCCCAGCAAGGATACAATTTTGGGAGACAGTTTACATAGAGGTTTAAAAATTTTAAGTACTTGAATTTAATGGTTTGGCAGAGATGGATTGCTTCCTTGAGTATGCTTGAGCTTACCGAAAACATTGATGTTTTGATAGAAACACATAAAGTATCCCTATATCATAGTAAACGAATTCTGTCATTTGTGACAGCACACCTGTTCGCTTTCACAGAAAACTTTGTTTATTTGTTGTCTCAACATCACAATCGATGTGGAGACGCGTAAAACACAGATCCCAGATACTTACCATGTACTGTGCACTTCGCCGAGTCGTCGCCCACTAATGTGTGATAATTTGAATTACATTAAATACTTACCTAAGAGACTGCCGTACTCCACTATCCCAAGATTTCGGGAGATTCAACTTCAAATACAGGTCGCATAAAGCTGCCCTTGTTGTATATTATCTAACCTTTTACTTTAACATTGTTTCTGTAGATGACTTCAATTCAGAACCAATACTCTCAATGAAGTATTTTATAAAATATATTATGGCAGTTATATGGTTGTCCCACATTCTTCTTCTTGTTACAAACATTTGACGACCTCCGTAGCGTAAGGGTCGAGTCACACCGGAATGGCAGCGGCGCGGCGAGCCTTTTCAGTGTGCAATAATTTTAAACCTTATGTACATAGTTAAAAGATCAGTATCGCGGTGCCGCGGGCGGGCGGCGGCTGAGTCGCGACCTTTTCAAGCGATACTGATCTTTTAATTATGTAGTTATCTACCTTAAACCTTATGGTTTAAAATTATTTCACACTGAAAGTGCTCCCCGCGCCGCTGCCGGCCGCTGCCATTCCGGTGTGACTCGACCCTAACGGCTAACGCATATCGGTGCGTTTCGGGGTCGATGTTTATGTATAATTATTATTGATTTACAAAAGAAAAGTATTATATTGTTTTCTAGTACCCATAACACAAATGCTCTACTTAGTTTGGAATTAGTAGGAAGTAAAAATGGCGTTGTGTGAACTGTCCCAATGTATTTATTAATATCTGTGTTGCATTCGAAACATACAAAAGAGTAATGTCACTGGGTAAGACTTCTGTCGCTTTTTATGTAACTGTTGCACACCGTAATATTTAAAGTACACTGTAATATTAAAAGTAGCATTAGAAAATGTGTTTGATTTTCTAATGCTACTTTTGTTACGCTATCGCTAAATTCATGTGATCCTTCGAATGGTGCTCCTCCCATTCGAAGGATCACACGAGGTATGTTGTAACCCTTTAATAAAATAGAGCCTCTATTTAATTTAAACTTGGTCTAAATAACATGCAAAAATTTTGTTGGTGAAATTTGATTTCCAGTACGATGTCTACGACAGAAGGCGGTCGTAAGGTAACCGCAGCGGTGGCGAGCACTGGGCGCGCAGTGGCCACCACTTCGCGAGCGGTAGGAGGCGCGCTTTCACAGGCCCGAGGCGCCCTATCCGGCTGGTGGAGCGCCCTTACCACACCTGCGGGGCCCGCCTCCGTCGCGTCCGACGAGGGCCCTTCGTCGCCCGACGCCGAAGAGGACCACGCGCCCCTTTCCGATGCAGAGGATGCGGTTGAACACCATAACGATAACAGAAACGAGCATACCACTCCTGAACCTCCAGACAAGTCTATCGAAGATACTTCTAAAAGTGTTAGCAAAATAACCGTCGTTTGAAATCACCAACCTTATACTTTAGGGCCACCCTGACAGAATTGTCAATATTTACTTTTGAATTAAATTTTAATAAAATAGTATGTTGAAACATTTGTAAGTAATTTATTGACCTCAAATAATTCCTTGGTATACTTTTAATTGTAATGTAGTTGTTCTGTGAGAGTGGCCATTTAACCTCATTGCACTTTGTTATAGCCTGTCACATGGAACCCCCCTCCTCTTTAAGGTATTCAGTGATGTGTGTTTATTATGTAGCAATGTTTAGAGATCTAGATATATGTATATATAGTGGTACTTGGCTTTTTCGCGGACTAATATTAATTTTTCGTGATATCTATTTATATCGCAACAGTTTTGCACAAAGGCGAGTGTGAATGGAAGTGTTGGAAGGGGTAGATCTAGGCGGACGTTTCGAGGCCAGATCAGGGACGTCTTGAAAAAAGGCCAGGTCAAGAGTACCCTAAACCGAAGGGCATGTATGAAGGGAATAATGAAAGTGGACGAAGCGAAACAAGTATGTAAGGATCGTAGCAAGTGGAAAGAAGTGGTCTCTGCCTACCCCTACGGGGGCGTGATTATATGTATGTATTTGCACAAAACAAATATATATGATAATACTGGAATATAATTTATGTGGGGTGTGGCAGCGGTACTGTCAGTAAAATAGAAACGAACATCAGTTTTTTTAGATTTAAATTCTGTTTTCATAAAAAATATTATGTTTACAACACTATCAAAATATCATTTTTAGTAGATGTTTTTATTTTGTTTATTGTTGCAAATAATTTTGACGGTACCCTCCCTTACAGATGCTATTGTTAAATTTAATTCATTTACCCTGTTTTTGTTTCACTTTGCTTACGTGTTCTTGGAGCACGCGTACACGCAACTGTTCTTGTGCTATCAAGTTCCGTTTTATAGAATTCAGTGAAGAAATAAAGAAAAACAGATTGGTCGTAGAAGTTTTTAAGATGTGCAATTTAGAGTCACTAATGCTAGAGGAATAGCTTTCTGATGTATTATCTCTATATAGGCTTGTTTGTTACTTAATTATAAATAGAATTTATATGATAGATTTTGTATTGTTTGGATTATGAAGCTCATATTGTGTCAGTAAGCAGTATATATCAATGTCGAAATGTGTCAAGAAGTACGTGGAAGATACTTATCTTAAGTTCTAATTCTGAAATGGAGAGTTCATCTTCTTTTATTCCGATTTTCAGCACTACAAGACTACATCCAAACACTTTGTTGACCGGAACACATAAACTGTCACTGGCTATTATTTTATAATTGAATATGGTAATAAAATATTCTGAATATACTTAAATATTTAATTTACAATTAATGAAATTAAACCTTAAATGTACGGTAATGAACAATCATGAAATGGTACTCGACATATTTTGCAGATGTCTCTTTCATTCGAAATCTTCCGAGAACCACATAAAGTATTAACATAAAATTCATTGTTCTTCGTTCATTAGTTCAGTTATGGTTCAAACTTTTGGAATTCTACTAAAAATGTGATAAAAATCGACACATGAAAGTATTTTATTTCAAACGAACGCGACTAAACACGGTACGCCAAGTTTTTGCAGTGTTCTACAATTTATATTAAAATAGATAATGCGAATGCAATAATGAGATATGATCGGATCCGCATACTATGCTAGAAGCAGCTTACATAATTATAACATAATTTATTAGTTTATTTAGCAGTGCATTCCTACAAAATATTGAGCTCATGATCGTGCATCGTCCATCCACCTGCACCTTAGTAGGAGTTCATATCAAGATGGATTGTCTGGTAGGTATTATAACTGTAAAGAGTTTTATACTGATCCAATTGTCCAGGATTTTTAATGTTAGGTATAAAATTCATATCGTATTGTACAAAAAGTAAAACTCATGTTCGAAGTGCTGATAGATGTGTTTCTAATACGCTGGTTGCTGATCTCTTGCTTTGTTATTCTATTTTGTAAGGAGATACGTTTATCTATTGTACTACATTATTTTTAGTAATGATAATGCTCTCTGTATATTGAATAAGCACTTACAGTTTTGTGTATTTCCCTAAGGGGTTCGCAGCGGTGACGGCTTTTAGTACTTACGATCGTATCGATTATCGCCATCGTGACTTCTGTAATCTCCTTGCCAATATGTAAAGAAATTAATAATATATAATTTTTTTATGTAACCTTGTGATAATTTATTCATCATGTATTATTTAAGTAGTTGTGAACGTTGATTACAGATCATATGATTTAAATGTTTGGTTTTATTTTCTCGAGTCATCTCAAGCTGGTGCACCTTGGTAAACAATGAATTAGGCAGTTTTCTTTTCGGGGTTAGAAAAGCCAGAGAGTAATTAATGATGTAGAAATTGAATTGTACCAAATTGATTATTTCACTTCACCTTGTGCATGCGCATTGCCAATGACTGCGTTCCAAAGTGGAAGCTTGCAAAGTGACACCGGAATTTGGAGATGAGCCTCAAGTGTAACCTTAACGAACTATGGGATTAGAAAATAACAAGACGGACTACCGTTGCTCTTAACAGTATAATATCACACATTTTGTTTTACAATTATTACATTTAAATGCAATGCATTTCATCAACATTGAGAATGTCAGGAAATTACAATTTACAAATTATACTGATCTTAAAAAAGCTATTTTTAAGTACATTCTTGTACATGCACGATTTTAGCACTGGTTGTGACTTTGTAGGTGCAAGCCATTTGTGACAGCCAAACAACTTGTCAAAGGCATACCTATCTAAAAATTCTGAGGGGATTCCCTCATATCGAGAGAGATGGTAGGTAACAAATAGCCCATAAAGTAGAAGAAACTTACAAGCTCAGCGCAGACGATACCCTCATACGGGGGAGTCAGGGTCGTCCCAGGGCCAGGGTGGGGCCGAGTCCATGGCGTCTTGACGCCAGAGGCCTCGTGCCCCATCCGTCGTCGTATGGGCCAACAGCCGCAAATTGTACGGCTCCACCATGTTGGAAAGAGAGCCTGCGCTTTCCACGTGACCCAGCATTGGCGTTCGCCGACGGGCGGGGGAAGCGCGGGTCTCTCCCTTACGAGGCGGAAGAACGTCGAAACGCGTCTCACTGCCCGGCGAGGAGGCCACCTCAGTGACGTCAGACCGCGGGGAGAGCTCCGCGCTCGCAGCCCCTTCGCCCGAAAGGGTGGGTGTCATCGCCTCCCCCGAAGGTAAGGAGGGCGCTGCTGATGAGGAACTGCCGCCGCTTTCATCAGTCGGTGCGAACCGACGGGGTGACACCAGTGGCGTCGACTCATCGTCACTGAGGGTACCATCCTTGGGCGGGCTCCGCTCCCGGGAGCCGCCGCCACTGCGTGCCATTATTTTGTCCTTAATTCTCGAGAGCCGCTCCGCGGAGCTCACCTTTCGCAGAATCGCAGCCGTTTTGCGCAAGCTCCTTAGCTTGAGGTCGATGGCTGGCGAGGCAGTCTTCGTGGAGTCCTCCACGGAGAGAGAGCGTGCCGGGGGCAGCGCGAGGTCTGGAGCATCTTCGGGCGCCACCAGCAACGACGATGGCCGCGAACGGGGCGCGGCCGTGGACTGCCGCGGCCTCGCGCTGAACGTGATCTGGCCCTCATCGGAATCCTCCTCGTTTTCGACGTCGAAGGTAACGTTGGGGGGTCGCCCGCGGAAACTGCCTCCTCCTCCGCGCCGCAAGATGGATAGCTCACGGCGGAGCGCACGTGGGCTGCCTAGTGGTGTGGCAGTGGTGCTACCCAGGGCTGCGCTGCTGCTCGTCCGCACGCACAGCGCCACTTCCTCGCCTGAAACAGACGCGCCCGTGTGAGGCGTCGTGGGGAGGGGTCGTGTGGTGCTCAAATCAAACTACTTTCACAGAATTCTTTATTTATTAGAGTAATCTTAAAGGTTTGTTATCGCTTTGCGATATTTGAGATATCCTCTTTACAGAAATATATGTATAAAATGGACAGTGATACAATAGTTGATTTGAAGTCAACTAACTCTAAATAAAACAGCTTATAATATAATACAGTACTAAGGCATACATTAAGTCTACAATCCTCTGTTTACCTCTACAATAGAAGTAAATTAATTAATGATCTCATTACTCGCTCTCCATGGAATATTAAATAAATTACCATAAAATCTAAGATTGAAACTTTCAATTACTATTCTAATTGATATTACGATCTCAGTCAGTCAACACATACACTTTATCGTGTACGTATTCCGTCAGTTATTTAACGGTTAACGTTATGGCATCATACATGTTCTGTAGTACACCACACAATGATTACACAGATGACATGCCAAAATTCGGTTACACGCCAGCTGGGTAATTCGTAGAAAGTACGATACATCAAAAGCAAAAAATCAGCCAAATAAGTATAGTTAGAACTAAAAAATATTGAGGACTTATATTAACTAATTTCATTTCATATTAAAAAAAATTTGCTGAATGATGAATAGCAAAGTAAATGACGAGTAAAATGTAGTAGTTAATTTCACGATAGTGTAAATAAAAGCATTTTTTTGTACAGTTAATAATTAAAATATTTGTTAAATAACTGCAAGCGGCCCCCCATGACCAACGTCGATTAAAATTTCAAGAAACACGTGTCTGTTAAAGATATTGATTCAATAAAGTAAGTGAGCCTATGCGATTACGCGATTTCCTTTGAGTTTGACGTTAAGAATATACTGCGTGCTGGAACGGACCGCGAACTAATACTTCAGACATTGAAAGTTTCAACTTTACTAATAATATTCACTCAAACTTGGATATATTTCTGGATATTTACCACAAATACATAATCTCCTAACAAAATAATACAATTATCACAAAATTTACTTAGAAGAATATCTTATACATCTAACAGCTATCAATAGCATGTATACTAGTTCCAGTACGTTTATAGTCTCAAATCTTGAAACATGGCACAATTTATCATAATTTAACAATACATTCTAAAAATACGAACAAACATGTCTTTCGTGTTATCTATAGAAGTACACAGCCAATGAAGAATTACTTGGAAATGGGAATGTAAAAACTATTAAAAGAACTACTAAAATACTTAAGTAAAATCTCTGAGCAATAAATTCGATCGAACACTTAGTCTTAAGTCATCAAACGATACATACTTTAAAAATTACAATAATTTAATAAACACACAATTATTAATTTCTATATTATTAATTATTGTTACACACTGTATAAGTTACCACTGAGACATACAAAAAGACTGAAGTTATAAATTTGGTATTAAGTACTGATAAGTACGTACAGCATAATTATGTAAACTAACCAACAAAACCGCTTACGAGATAAGGTATAAAACTATGGATATGTTATACATATAATTTAAGTAATAAATTTATAAGGTTTTCCTATTAATATCTAAATAGAATTAGTAAACAACCTTCATATATCTTAGTATCGCTATAAAAAAAAGAAGTTATAAAATGAAAGTTTGCACCGGAGGATTAGTTTACCGGAAAATTATTACTCATTCGGTGATTTGTCTTTTAGTACACGTTACTGCTGAGTGATTATTAATTATTTCTTAGGATATTATAATTTTTTTTTGTTTCAACATAAACGGTCAAAGAATTGACTGACATATATTCCAAAACATTTTTTGCGTATGGTGATTTTGAAAGTCTTCGACGCATTGCAGAGCAAACCAAGTGCCTAATTATAGTTGACAAATGATTTTACTCCTTATGGTCGGTACAGTAACATGGTGCAAGAGAACAACTACTTGTACTTCTCAGCAGTATCGAAACCTTGGCGGGTTATAGAAACATGTCATCCGTTAGAGTGACGACGACGTGGTCGCGGGGGGGTTCCGGCAAGTCGTCGGTCTCGCCCGAGGAGGGGGCGGGGGGGCTCTCGCGAATAGGTCGCAGGGTGTGCTCACCTGGCTCCGAGGCGGGCTCCGATTGTAACACGTCCTCGAGAGCCTCCTCGTTCAGAGTTTGGAGGGCGCCGCATATCATCTGTTCCTCCAGCGTCACCTATCGTAAAATCATTGACAACTGTTAGTGAATGCTTTTATTAAACCAATACCTATAATAACAAATTAATATATTATTATTGCAGGTATAGTGCAGGGGCGGAGAAAGAATACTGACCTCTGCGGCCGGGTCGGCCTGTCGTAAAAGGCGACAAAACAACCTACCCTAGCTACGTGGTAGGGCCTCAAGCCCGTCTGGATGGCGACCACTTTTGCTCTTAAGTCTGCCGCCATAATAACCGTGTGTTGTGTTCCGGCATTAGTGACCTAAGTTCCTGTACCCTTATGGGATAGCAGCGTGTTCGCGATGCCACTGGCGTTGCAAATACCCATAGGCGACGGTAACTGCTAAATTCTAAGCGGGCCGTCAGCCTGTCTGCTGTTCTACAGCAATAAAAAAAAGGCTCGTAACAACAATACATGATATTTATTATATTCACATGTTATGTGAACCAACGCCTGCGGCTAAAATAAATACAAGAACACAAAACACATATAGTTGATTTACTTAGCGCAACGTAGCCTGATAATTTAAAAAAATACGAGGAAGTGGTGTATCTTCAAAATGTGTGACGTGCATAAAATACTACGTCCTTAATCTACGTATTCCAAATTAAAAACAGTGTATTGTAAAATATTTGCAAATATTAGTTGCTAAATTAAACACTGTGAAATCAAATCAAAATGCTATTTCTAAGGAATATTTATGAGCATTCTTCATGTTTAACGTAAAAATTGGAGGTGTAACAAAACTAAACATTAAAGGAGCGTTATATCAAATCACTTAAAATATGTAAATGACTATACAAAAATATTCGTTATCATCTTCTTTCTTTATCTGCCCTTATTCCACATTATGTGGGGTCAGCACAACATATCTCGTCTTTTAGCCGTTATCTCAACATAAACACTATGCATATTACTCGTATCTTTGATCCATCCCTGTTTTTGTATCCACCTTTCATTTCTAACATTTTCCTTGTTAAATGGCATTCTGTTCTTGGCATTATATCAACAATATGGATCATCATTTAAGTAGTTATGTTTGATTGTTCACCGTTGTGTCACAGGGTGAAAACAGTGCGTTTAGTTAATATCTAAAATCAAGATCAGGAAGTATCATGTATAGATAATTCCTGATCTTGGTTGAAGAGGTACAAAAAAGAAGTAGAATATAGTTTTCACTGGCAACCATCTGACCTCCTATCCCTTTTTCCGGAGGTGGAAATATTAGGCACTACCTGTCGCGCGGGGTCGCAACAGGCTTGTGTGGGACTAACTAGTTGAACTAACACTTAACAGTTATTGCACGCGCCGTATATGGCGACGCGTGTTGGATACCCACTCAAAAAACACTTTCAGGCTCTTTTGATTCGCTAGTACTCAGTGCGCGTCACGAGAGCCAATACTACCGCCACCCCGAACAGCGTCAGCCCGCAGTAGATTCGGACCTTTCTGACCAAGGACCTTTCTCATGTGCGACCTCTCCTTCCCGCGTAGAGTGGTGGGCGCGCAGGGCCTTAACGCCCCTCACGTCTAAGGCCACGATGCAGGCAGCTTTACCTAACCCCGTGAAAGCCACCCGCGGCCTCGACCTCGCATCTCTAAAGGAGGCAAGATCGGCTCATGTTGGAGGCTCTATTAATGCGTGTAATGGAAATGTCCTAACAAACACATCTATTATTATACTAAAACATATTGAAAACTAAGAAATCTAAAAACATGCTTGTAAGGCAAAATAAAAGTCTATTGAGATAATATAATCACCTGATATTCCGCATAAGGCTGCAAAAATATTCAAAGACAAAAATCACTATTATAGGTATATACGCATATAAATGAAGAAATACTATAAATTTTCTAATTTTTTAAATTGTTTTATTTAATTTAATGAGTTTTATATTAATAAATACATTAACCATATTACCTGTTTCTCAACATTGGATGGTCGACTGCGCTGATGCTCCAAAGTAGATCTCGGTTTCGCAGAGTCTGTTTCCACTTCAGCTGTTTTATCGACGATAACTGAAACGCATTCAAATTTATACTGTATTTGTTATACTAATATTTAGACACAATATTTGTTATAATAATATAAATAGAAAAAATACTTACCACTGACAGCAGGAGCACTCGAAGGCATCTTGGCTTCCAACTCACGGAGGTTTATTATCAAAAGTTTAAACAATTCCCAGTCGCCAAAGGGTAATGCCAATATCTACAAGAAAATGCACAAAAATGAATAAACAGCAAGCAAATGTTTGTTTAATGACACAGGTTATATTTTATTCATTCATGTTAGATTTTTATTTTATTCCCTTCTATAATAATTAACTGCAATAAATAATGTAAGAAATGGAAAACAATTATGGTGTATATTTTCATCTATATTCTATGTAGTTGGCAGTTGCAGAAGTCATTCAAGACAGATAATGGGGGAATATCACAGGGCTGTAACATACATTTAAGCAAGGAATTTATTTAATGAGCGATTCAACGACATCATACAAATATTCACTGACCGGTTGTAGATCATTGAGACTGCATATGGTGAGTGCTAGGCCCGAGACGTGATGTTGCAGCAGCGCTGCGGCGGCCGCCTGTCCACCAGCCCCCAGGGCTTCAACGACCAAGGTGCACACGCGTTCCACGCTCAGCGTTGATAGGCGTATGTTTGATATATCAACCTATAAAGTTTCAATCATTGTAATCATCATCTAGTCACTGCATACTAATATATAAAGTGATTACTAATTCGATGCAGAAATTAGACACAACTTTAAGAGTCCTCTGGCAAAAGGCCTCTTAAAGTTAAATAAATCTACTTAAAATGATCTCTTCCGTCATCATCTGATTTTATGGCATAAGTAAAGGGTGTCAAGGTGACTATTATATTAAGATCTGCTGAGTATCGATTTTTCAGGTCGTCACATGCTATCTGGTTCGTGATAGCTTTGTATCATACCTGGAGAGCAAATTAGAGAGATTTCGAATCACACGATGACATGCACAGCTTGGGTAGCTTTTCTTGTAACTTGCGCGAACCGACGGTGAAGGAAAGCATCTTGTATGCATTTGACATCCGCCTTCGACAATTGTGACAGGTGTACAGTCCGTTCCTGTGCTGTTAATATTATTTAAATAAAAAAAGCCTTACCAGTCCCGGGAACGCTGTCCTAAGCAGCTGGTATGGATTAGAGGAGGGTGTCGGCTGAACCGACTGTGAGTACTGGGGAGGCATGGGGACACCCATAGAAGGCAGCCCCTGTGGTGTTGTGCTCCAGCCTACCCATGTGGGCGTCACCCCTGGACCTCCCGCTTGGCTTGGGGGGGATGAACGCTGAAATGTTCGGTAAAAATAATTTTAATCTACTCAAAATCATAATTTTTAAAATTATATTTACATGTTTTATTTTGAATAAATACGAAGTTTTTAAGGTGGACACATTATTCGCCCATAATACCATTCCAAGTGATATAACACTAATATTAAAATAATGTTTTAAATCCGACACATAATTTCACATATGTTTATTATGTACTTTTTTAAACTAGCCCTAAAACAAGTAATTTATGTATTAGAGATATTATTTACTTTTATATACCCAGTGATAGTTAATAAGTGAGGCAGCCACGAGCCTAGCAATAAGTAATTCGAAATAACATGTAGCTCGTTTGCTATTTATTTTAATAATATCGAATAGACTTGGTGATGAAGGCGGTGATTGTATAGTATTTTAAGAGCTGAAAAGTTATAAATATATACTTACATGTTTTCTATGGAATAATTTGGAATGTGGTTGCCGCAGGTGGGTGGGCGTGCCCCACGCGCCCCCCGCCCCTATCTCTTCCTCGACGCCCGACTGCTGTTGTTCTTCTACAACAACAAAATTAAATAAATACTTAAAGAACACATAACATTTATAATAATAGTAATGATTTATTTTCATAGACAAAGATAAATAAGATCCAAATAATACCTTTGATGACTTTCTTGATGTAAGGATCCAGGTTGATGGTAAACGGTAGGAATATCTTAAGATCCGCGGCGGTGAGGGTGGCGCGGTGGAAGCCCAGGAACACCTCTAACTTGCGTTCGTCACGATCCAGTTCCAGCAGAGTGCTGGCCTCGCGGAGGCCGTGCATCATTGGCTTCACCCTTCAAATAACCATACCTTAAAAGTTTTTGAAAACCTAACATAACGTAAAGCTTTGCTCCACAATGTGAATTAAAAATTTTTGTAGAAATTATGAACCTAACATGTTTGTCCAATACAGAATGGCAGGTAACGATAGTTAGCTTAGGTAGATTAAAATTTTCTAAGCTGGCCATCAGTATGTCTGCTGTTCTACAGCATTAAGAAAAAAATGAAAACCAGTGCTAATGTTTCCTAGCAATGTCTTCCTCACGGACAGTATATGGTAATTATAATATGCAAATTAAATGAGACAAAATAAATACACAAGCCAATACCATAGCGTGGATTAAACACAAGTATTTTTGAGTAAAGCTAGAGTATTATACAATATCGACCTATATCTATTCTCCCTGCATTATTTAAAGTTTTATAAAAAATTATAAATAAATAAATAGTCGGTTAGTTAATTTTCTTGAAAACAATCATTTACTTTCCGAATCCCAGTTTAGTTTTAGATCTTCCAAAAGTACTGAAGATGCAGTATCACAACTTGTAGATCATGTCACACTACAAATTGACTCTAAATTTAAATGCCTAGGCGTGATCTTTGATCTTACTAAGGCTTTCGATAGAATTAAAACATCTAAGCTTATAAATAAATTAAAGTCGCAAAAATAAAAAAGGAAGTTCTTCAGGAACTCCGTAGGTTGGAAAGAAAGCGGTCGGAAAAAAAACCCGTGACATTAGCACGACGGAAGAGCAGTAGCTAGAGCCTCCCTCCACGAAGTAATGCCTAGCGGCGGTTCCGTGGGGGAAGATGAGGTTGACGCCAGAGGAGGTTTTGTCCGTACCTCTAGTATATAAAAAAACACACACATGCGCGCACTCTAATATTATTTAAATGTTTACTTCTTATACTTTTGTAAAATATTTGAACAACTGTGCCCACTGACTTCTCTAACACTGACTTTGGTCTAGCTCAGAAGCCAGGGTAAAATTTTTGTATGTTGATTACTGTATATTTTGCAAATAAACTTTATTATTATTATAAGAATCAATAATATATGCAATGAATGTTCACATTTAAATTAAAGTTGATTCAACATTCAGTCAATTTGAGCTAAGTTTGAACCATAGTCTTTACTTTTCATAAATGTGTTTGAGCGAGGTGGAGTCGTCTATGTGGTCCTCGTAGGTCTCGTGGTGGTAGATGATCCAGGAAGTGCGGAAGGGCCACTGCTCTGTGAGATTAACCCATGAAGCCAACTGGTACCAGTTGAACTCGATTTGGAATGCTTTTAACAGACGACCTGACAAAAATATTTTATCCGATAAAAAATCTGTTTAGATGGACCTAAAGTACATTATGTATCTGGAACTTGCATAAATTTTAGAATTCGACAGCTCATTTTCTATATTTTTCTCGATCATTGAAAGATCTCTGGTTAGCGACAAGACACTGAAATTATTACCCACTTAAACTCTACTGCTTCTGATGTTGTGTTTATATTTAGAAGTATAGTGTCGATTAAAAATATTGTTAATAACATCATTATGTTACATAACATTGATGTGATAGCTAGTGATTTTGCTTGTGAACGAGTGATTCGGAAAATTGTAGGTAATAATAGAAGAAGAAGGAAGAACCTTTGGTTCAAATAAAAATGGTGAACATACCCGTGACGTAAAGAACGTTCATGAGCCGCCTCATACTGCGAGGGTTGACGTCGCTAAAGTAGTCGTCGGTAAGCAGCACGCGGCCCAGGTCGGCAGCGCCGGCGGGAACCGCACGGTGTAGCCCCGATGCCACTGAAGATGCCACCGACTCGGAGGGACGGAGCCGCCGCGCGCGGGCCGCCTCCTTAGAGCTATGGCCCCCGTGCCCCGGCGCCTTGATACGCTCCTGGCTTGACATCAATTCTGATGTCGATGATAGACGCCGGGCCGATACCTATTTTGAACGTTCAACATTTATATAAACTTCAACAAATTTTGATGTCCGATATGTTTGTAGGATTAGAAATGCCGCCCCACAATGCCGCTAGGCATTGTGGGGCGGCAGTAGGGCTCTGTGGCTTGCCCTAGGAGAGGCCTACGACCTCAAAAGGCTGACGATGATGATTATGAACTTCTTATAAACCGCATAGCATGTGTCATTATTGGGATTAATATTTTGAAGTTCAAACTATAGTTCGAATGAAAATTATAATAAGTAGTCATATGGTATACCATACAACTACTTATTATAATTTTCATTTCACAAATACATGTATAGGCAGGCATTTATTGCCATATTAACAGATTAATTATCTCCTTAAGACACTTTTTCAAATGATTAGTGTTTTGTTTAATTTATAACAGAAAGTAAAATATAACCAACTGGTTAACATAAACCAAATGGTTTCTTACAGATCTTTGCAGCGAAGTGGAGAAGTCCTCATTGGCGATGGCTTGCATACGTTTCGCGGCCGTCTGCTGCGCAATCTTGACCCGTCTCAAAGCCGAGTTTTGGAGGTAGAACGGCAACTGGACCATGTTACGCAAGTAGTCCCAGCCCCCAATGTTGCTCTCCGAGAACGCTCGACGACTGTTTATTTCCACTGCCTATAGTACAAACAGCCTTTAAAGGGCGCTTATATCACATATAATTAAAACCAATTGAATAAAAATTCAATTAGAAACATTTTCAAATCAAATTCATATAGCGACATCTTTGTCACAAATCTGTGCGATGCTCGAGACTGGCCCAGCCCGTTTTTCGTTTGATTGAATAGTAATTTGTGCTAAAGAGCAATTAAGTAGAAACTATTCGACTGGCTTCCTCTTTAGTTCGATATGCAATAACAACCAGATGACGTGTATTACATTCAAAGATTTACTATACGTTATCCAATCGATAATATTAAATGGATAATAAAATCTAACTAAATTTAAATACGAATTATTGGACTAATCATTAATCAAAAATAATTGTATTTTTTCACATATTCTTGTATTTGGAATTAACGAATAAATTATATACAACATCTAGATAAGCATACATAATGAGCCAGAACATATTTTGAAATTATTACCAAAGAAAAACTTAAGGCACATTGATTATCGAGTTTATGATATTTTCATAACTATTTTCTTAAATTACATAAATAAAATGTTTACATAAATTATGTTTTAGACTGAGTCTTACTTAGAGGTCTACTAGATCCAGCTGGTTTAGATACTGGCTTTTCCTATTTTTCTGTATGCTGCTGACACGGGGACACTGCGAGAGGTGAAGAAAAAGAAAACAGACGCTCTGGAGACAAGGTGCTGGAGAAGAATGCTTGGAGTATCATGGAATGAGTTTCGGACGAATACTCCAAGAACTCGGTATCAAGCAGCGTCTATCTGTCTTGGTCCAGACTAGCATTCTCAAATATTTTGGACACGTCGCAAGGCGGGATTTGAGTCGCCATCCCATCTTGGGAGGGCGTAGAGTGGACTAGATTGCGCGGCAGATCGCCCATGCGATAGACCGACCAGATTAAAGCGGCAATGGGCAATCCCTTGCACGAATGCAGCAAAAACACCAGAAATAGAGAGATGGCGAGATATCGTGTGAGGCGAATTACAGCAGACCCTCAATAATAATAACATGTTGACCAAGACCGCTCTGACGTTACGAAGAAGAAAAAGACCTGGTCTCCAACTCTACAGATCCCACACTCGTGCGCATAGACGGCAACACGGTCGAACGCACGGATCATGCGAAGTATCTCAGATCTGTATTTCACTCGTCTGGTGCCCCGTGCAAGGCAGCTGACGTTGGGCCAAATGCCATGAGTTGACTGGTGTCATTTATGATCCCAGGATGCAGGTTAAGTTAAAGGGACAGGTATACAAGAACATCATCAGGCCCTTTTTTTATACGGCTGTGAAACATGGCCCATGCTCACGGAGACAAATACAATGCGGTCGATTTGTGGGATGACGTGGAATGATCGCATTAGGAACTGCCGCATCCTTCATGTCCGTGACATTGTGGATAAATTACAGGAGTGTTTGTCACCTTCGCTGGTATGGCCATGTTTTGCGGCAGCATGCCGCCTCTCCCAGCTCAAGGGGTAGCCTCAAAAAGCGCTGACTTGACGTCGTAAAAGTTGATGATGATGTGTGTCAATGGATGCCGAAGACCGTGCGAAGTGGAGAAGAAAGTCTTTTTAAGCAGACCCTGAATTTTGAAGCGGAAGTTTGGGTTGCAACCGGGATATAATGTTGAGATGATGATGAAGACATAAATAAAATCTTTAGTTGTGTCATTTACATTATATCGAACACAGAAAAAGAAGGATCACAAATTGAAAGTTCATGTGAAAATAAATCACATGCAACACATAAATCCAACAATTGCATGCACATAAAAATAATTGGGTACAATATCACAACAGCAATGCTGGGTAAACATCAACACAGTAGGCACAACTAACCTCCATCCAAGCCACCTGCGTGAAACATTTCAATATTGTTTCAAAACAGCCTTATAGTGGTAAGTGAAGAGTTTTATAAAGCAAAAAGAAGTAAATTATTTTAATGCGGTCAAAATCGTGTGTGAAACTTTAATTTTCTAGAATTAAACCCAGCACAGGAAAGTTATGAGCTGCTACTACTTATATTTCATATTAAAAGCAAAGATTTTGAGCCTGATTGTTGATAATTTCTCTGCGTGTATTACAATTTATATATATATGTCGACGCAAGTCCATGATAATTAACAAATGTAATTGTTCATGATTATGAAATCAATCATTGTGTCGCATAAATTGGTTGTTGTTAGTTATTAATTAGTGTTATGATTTTTGGAATGTATTGACTGTATTTTGCGTTAGAATAAAACCTAAAATTAATTGATGAAATTATTATGAGTTGTTTAACAGTTGAAACATTCGCCGCCATTTGTAGACCGGATGTTTCAACTGAGATTAAGATTTAAAAATAAATTTAATTGTTCATAATTACTTTCGAAATGTTTAATTAATTTACGAATTATTTTTGTAATTAATATTAATAATTTAA
The DNA here is from genome assembly GCA_963693495.1 of Malacosoma neustria. Taxonomy (NCBI): domain Eukaryota; kingdom Metazoa; phylum Arthropoda; class Insecta; order Lepidoptera; family Lasiocampidae; genus Malacosoma; species Malacosoma neustria. The sequence continues at coordinate 9,004,985 of OY856376.1, forward strand.
AGAAGTTGCGATTTAAATGGTGCGTTTTTCCGCCCGACGCCATCTTTTGGTTTTAATTTCGCTGGCGCGCGAAACTACGATAGACAAAGATAAATCAGAGATTAAGATTTAAAAATTAATTCAATTGTTCATAATTACTTTCGAAATGTTTAATTAATTTACGAATTATTTTTGTAATTAAAATTAATCGTTTAAAGAAGTTGCAATTTAAATGGTGCGTTGACGTTTTTCCGCTCGACGCCATCTTTTGGTTTTAATTTCGGTGGTGCACGAAACTACGATAGACTAGATGTAAAATTAATAAATCACTTTTGGTTCGAGCGCTGGGCGGTTAAGACCTGGTGAACTGGTGTATCCTATCTTGTGAGTATCTATCGTTTTATTATAATTGTGATGTGATGTGATTATAAAACTATTACTTTGATAACCCTCTGGTGTCTTGTAAAATAAATCGTATAGTGTGTTTCTAGTTGTTTTATTGTTTGCAATGAGTGCGCCGAATAGTGAAGAAGCCAGTGACGTTAGCAATGCTGACGTCACTGCTTTTAAAGATTCCTCTGGACCGAACCCCTCGTTATATATATATATATATATATATATATATATATATATATATATATATATATATATATATATATATATATATATATATATATATATATATATATATAATATTGATTATTAGTGTGCTTATTTAATATTAAATAAAATTAAAATAGTGTTTACTTCTATGTGTACGAAATGTGTGAACGTTACTAATGCATTTTACTGTTGATCAGGTAATAAATTTAAAGGGTCGCCTTAACGCACCTTGCTGATGATGTGCGGGTCGATGGCGAGCAGCAGAATGAACGGGCTCTTTGGGCTGGAGCAGAGTGCGTGCACGGCGTTGAGCAATGCCAGGACCTTCTCCTGCTCGCAGCTGTCCAGCGCGTCCACCACTACCACAAGCCGCGTCTGCTGTCCCGTGAACGCGTCAAGGCACGACACCTATACGGAATATGCATGTCTTTATTCAAAGTCAGTATGAGTTCTTTTCTTGTGTACCAATGCTTCATATTAATACTATATATTTTGTGAGATCCGTTTCTCACCATACATAAAGTTAATATTGTGATTTCTTCAATGCGTCACGATTCGGTCCTTAATGGAATCATCCAAACGAATATCTTATATATTATATTAATAATTAAAAAACAATGTACGTTAAATAATTAATAATATAGATATATTTTACTGAATAAAACTAAACGCATTTTTACTGATTAAAAACAATCAATTTTCTTGAATATATAAAATAAGCAAAGATAGGCAAACTTATATAACATTGAAGAATAAATGTTACAGATGGATCGTGATAATAACGTACCACGTTGGTCAGTATCTGGATCTCGGGGCGAAGGGCGATGGTGGGGGCGTCGGTGGCGGCGGCGCGGGCGAGGCGCCGGCGCGGCGGCAGTAGCAGGGCGGCGGCCACGCGGGCCACCGTGTACAGGTTGGCGAGCACAGCCACGGCGCCTACGGCGCACGCACCATACATCAGTCCCTGTTGGATTGCACGCCGCCTGTTGGATTTACCGACATGCGCTACCGTCATTCATACGACCTACTCACCGCGCTAAGCGGATGCACATCACACCACTCATGAGAGATTACCCACTACGCTTACTCATTGCGATAAAAGGGTACTTATGCTGTAACGAGTTCTCGCCGTCGGCGTTTGTGCCGCCTGTATACAAGGCGCGACTAATCTAACAAAGTTTTGTTTACGCTACAACCTGTTTGGTGTGTTTAAAAGCATATAGCTGTAGCGTAACATCCCACATATATCGACCGTTCTTCAAAACACGAGAGAGTGAAGATTATTTAAGACATAAGATCTCACGTATCCTTTAAACAGGGTTAAAACGTTTCACTTTCAATTAGTTTGAAGACAATGGCATTGTGAAATGTCAGATATCACATCTTACAACGAGCGCCACGGAACGTGCGTTTGGATAAACAACGATGATAAATCCTCATCGTCGTTAAAGTGGTCCGGGCATTTAGAGCTAGCACTTTGCAATCAGGGGTTCATCAGGCAAAATTTCATAGTCAATACTTTTCGTCGATAAAAAGTTAAAATAGCCGTTCAATTTTTTCCAGGAAATACTGACGCAATAACCTAAGCACGGAAGGAAAATATGACCCCGTTCATATTTTCCCTTTTTATTATTACTATTTGTAAACTAGGAAAGGAAATAAACCATTAGCTTTATTATTTTACGACATCCTATTACTGTGAAATATATTAGGCCTATTTGCTGGTAAGGAAACTCATAATCCATAATATTTTTCAAGGATTTCTCATGAACTACAGACCCAGTACCAGGAGCACCAAAATACCACCCAGAGCAAAATCGACGATAATATCACATATGGCAACCTAATTGATAAATTATTTAATTTATTTGCGCCTTCTAAATCGTTTTTTAAAATCTTATATTTTCTTCAGTCAAAGATCTTATATTAAGAAAGAGAATGAGATGCTTACTGCTCGTCCTGGCCCGGGTCAGTCAAGAACATAATTAGCACACAAATCCCAATGAGGACACACGTGAAACAGAACTCGAATGTTATTATATGTGGAATGCAACAAACACGGCGCCATCTGAAATATTAAATATAACATTTGAGTACAAAACACGCTATATTTTCCGGGAAAATGATATCTTTATACATTTTATATAATAAAATAAGATAACAGTTGTCTATTAACCATAAGACAAGCGCTCTACTGTTTACTTTGGGACTAGATGGAGCTGTATAAATTATTCGATAAGATTATTGTTGCCACCCAACTCTGTATACAGCCATTTTTTATTCGTCCAGGAGCGGAGAAGGAATACTATCCTCTACGGCCGGGGTCGGCCTATCGTAAAAGGCGACAAAACAACCCACCCTAGCTATGTGGTAGGGCCCCAAGCGCGTCTGGATGGCGGCCACCTTTGGTCTTAAGTATGTCGCCATAATAACCCTGTGTTGTGTTTCGGCATTAGTGACCCAAGTTCCTGTACTCTTATGGGGCAGCAGCGTGTTCGCGATGCCACTGGCATTGCAAACACCCACAGGCAACGGTAACTGCAAAATTCTTGAAAATTTTACCGCGTAACATTGATCTAACGATCCATACTTTATTTACAATTTCACATCCTAAACTCAAAAAAAAAAATCATCCGGATGATCTTTCTTAGATGCTTATGAGCAAGGGATAGTAAATATAAATAAATACACTGGGACAACTCATACAGCGCCATCGATTCCCAAAGTAGCTGTGTTATGGGTACTAGATAACTATTATACTACATGTATACTTTTCTTTTGTAAATAAATAAATAAATACATATTATAGATAAATAGCCAGACGCGAGACGGAAATCGAAGCCATGATCTCCGCAAGCGTACCTTTGTGCGTTAGTCATTACGGCATGGAGATCGTCAGTAATTAAGCCCACAAGAAGAGGCGGCTGTATTCTCCTAAGGGTGGTGCATGCTCAATTTGTACAATTGCTTCATCAATCATCACTATGGGAAACTTTTAGTTCGACTCATTACTAGTGCAAGCTTTTTTCCGTCAGTGAGCTTTTTTATTAGACATAAACTCATCAGTATAAGGAGATACTAACTTCCATCCGGATGTAGATGAGACGGGCGTGGGTCGGAAGGCCCTCGCGAGCCGGGTGCAGAGGCGGCCGTACTGGATCTCGAGCGCCTCCGCCAGGCTGGCGATCATCTGCACTACCATCGCCTCCCCCTCTTGCCCGACCCCACTCTTCATTCCCTCCGTGAAGTGGAACCTTATAACGTACGTTATATATTCAGCCAATCAAAATAAAGAAATAAAATAGATGTTCGACAGTACATTAACTGGAAGTGTGGTATTTGAGTTTTGTTTTCTTGTAATGCTATTAACTGATGTGGTAAAACAGCACCAAAGAGAAAGACCGGAGCTTCATATTTATACATTTGGAAGAAAATTAAAATTCAAGAAAGACAATGAAATAAAGTTAATTTAATGGTTTAAAGTATTTACAGTTAAATAAATAGTAAAATAATATAGGTACGTATTATAGAATTCGATCACTTAAACTAGAAAATATACTTATGCCTCACTTATATATTTAGTCATTTGAAAAACTTCATCACTACCGAGAAAATTAATCCCGGTGGCATCGTAAACTTGCATGCGCTTTAGAGCCCAAGAAAAGGAAGAAGCTGGAAAATATGCTAAATTAGGTTTTTAAAAGAGCGACTGCTGTCTGATATCCCCTTCCCGCCCCGAAAGGAGAAAGCAAGGAGGAGAAGTAACACGGTATATTCTTATTTCTAGCCACAAGAAGGTAGGCGGAATATACGTTTCACATAAATTTATACAAAAGATCTTACCTAATAGGTGTAGCCGGTAACGCACGCGGGTCATTAGGCCCTGGAGGGTGGCAGAAAACCACTTGAAGTACTAACAACAACGAACTGAACCTTCTGCCTAAACCTGAGAGCAGCCCACCGGCCCACCCCCACTCGTATCTACAGATGCATAAAATATAACTTGATAATGAAAATGAGTATATTACTTTAAAATGTTATGGCAACATTTAGTGAAAGATGCTTACCTATTGCCCGTGTACCACAACACATACAGGGCTATATAGAACGTTGCAAATAGGCCGAAGCAAAGGGCTACGGCGGCGTAGGGTGGGGCACCAGCGAGCGCCGCCACAGCGCCCACGCACAGCGCCGCGTGCCACGTCGCCCACCACACCGCCCACGACCACGCCCACCCATTATCGCTCCACTGGCGGGCAAAATTCTTCATCTCCTCTAAAAGATAATATTATAACTTAGATGCATCATATTGATCACCTTTTCAGTATCGGTAGTTATTATTGTTTAATATAGGAAATAGATATAAAATTTTCACAAAAATTGATTTAAGTACGATTATTGATTATGTTTAACTGAAGTAAATAAATATACAGGAACAACAGCCTCATCAGGTCAAAGTAAGAGGCATACCACATGTGTTATGAGTACTAGATATAATACATAGCTGTTATGCCATGGAGATCGTCGATAAATTTTTCTATACTAAAAACGATTAAATATTTAGATTATACAAAAAGCTGACAAATACTCACCCTTAAGTTTATTGAGCAAAAATGACTTCCCCGAGCCCCACCGGGCATAGAGCCCCACAGTGATGGGCACGGACAGACTGGGCTCTGAAAGCATGTCCGCCAGCGCCGCACTGTACAGCTCGTACCCCAACATATTCTCATTGTCCTCGTTCGTGTTTAGTTGGCGAGCACCGAATATCTGACCGAGTATGGTCTTGTTGTAACTCATGTCTATGTTGTACGGCGTCTCGTTCAACTTGTTCGGCTTGTACAACAGCTGGCTGTTTTTGGGGTTCCTGAGTAGGATTTCCACTATTTGCTGAAAGGTATATAAATTCATTTTACTGTGTGGTGTCAAAACGTCATGTTCAATACTGATTCATAGAAAAAAGAAAGTAGAAAAACATTTAGCTTGGTAGAAAAGTCTTAGAAAATATGATTGGATTCAAGAATTATGTAATAAGAACAATTTCTTATGCATATGCAATCATAAATTACTGAAATAGTACAAATTCATAACATGCGTGGAAATATTGTTAATGATTGTTGGGTGTGATAATGATTTCATTAATAGTAAACAACTCTTTGATGTCCAATTTGTTTACTTCTAAATTATATGTAGCCTTCGACTAGCAGGTATTCTATTTTGAACTCAGAAGATTATCTTAGTAATTACCCGAAAGCCTTTATATGTCTTCAATTATTATGTCCAAAACTATGGAGTGTTTTATAATACACATTGTTTGCATTGCGCATTGCTTAAAAGTAGACTATAAACCAATATATAAATTATGTATATGTAATACCAATGTATATGCTATTAGCAATACCGAAAGGAATACCATGTGATAAGGAAAATGCTAGGAATGAAATTGGATGGATATAGAAAGATAACTTAAGGAAAGATGGATGGCTGGATGCTATGGGTCATAATATAAATTGAGGCGTGTAGTTACAACACCTGCTAAAACTTTTTTTTTTAAATAACATTATATTAACGCCTCTATATTCTCCAATATTATACCTTTTATTTAGCGTTTCGTATCAAATCTCACTGAATCAGTGCGCGTTTAGTTCAATTAACGAGTTTCCAAAAAATATTGTTATAGCGGGTTTTGCAACTACACGCATCAAGTAGTCTAACGAAAATGTCATTAAGTGTTTTGTCACCTTGGATCTGGCCCTCATGGCGATGTGGAGAACAGTGTCGCCTCTGTTGTCGGCGACATTCACTCGCGCCTTTCGCTCCAACAATAAGTGCACCATTTCTGCGTTCCGCGATCTCACGGCACGCATTAAAGGCGTATCGCCGGTCTAAAAATCATTTTATACATCTTACTGTTGATGTTTCCAGAAGGACCTCAATAATTATAATACTATATAATAAAATAATTACAATATTTAAATGGTACCCCCCAAAAGTTATTATTCTCTTTAGAATTAATAGATCTTTAAGTACTATTGATTAAAAACTGTTCATAAACTTAACTTCAACAAAGAAGTTCTAAACGAACTTTTGTAAACAGTTAATACAAAACAAAAATATTATAAAATGTTAAGTACATTATATTCTACATAATTTTTATATGATAGATAGATAGAGAATTCTTTATCGTACTAAAAAAAAAAAATTTAAAACTAGACAGCACCAAGAGCGGTCTTATCATATCTTCCAGACAACCCGAGCTTGGACTAAGCTTTGATATGTAAACACTAGGAGGCATATTAAATTTAATAAAATATATACATACGTGTTCTTATATTAGATTAATACATACACATGGATACATATATACATCCATACACACATGCCGTGTTATACAATGCGTTTTAAATAAGAATAGGATCAACTTTGCGCCATGTTGTGACGTCATAGCATAGGTTTTTTATATTTATTCCACTAACTGTTGTTTAAAATAAAATTAGGTATGTTACCTATATTATGACTTCAATTCCACTCACCATTATTGATACGCAAATAAGGTTTCGTTTTAAATCGTACTTTTCTAGTGACACTTGACAGATGGAGGTCATCGACGTTTCTTTCCATAATCAAGAATGACCAATAGTAAAGATTCTGCTAGCATAACTTTAGTGACAACGGGTAGAAAGTTTCTTAGTTTAGGTAGGGATTTAAAAGAAAGATAAACTCTTCGACTCTTCGCGATATGAAGCCGCCAAGACAGCTCCCTATCGATTGTAAAACCCAAATTTTTACCAACTCACTTATTAGATTATTATCTCCGTTAAAATGGATTTGAGGTAAAATATCCCAGCTTACATTGGCGAGCATCCTTGAACTACTAACGACAATTACTTGAGATTTTTGTGGATTCACTTTCAAGCCGAATGAATTGCTCCACTGTAGGATGCGTATATATCTGCAAATCATCTGCATATGTAACGTATATATCACTATTATATGTTAACGTTCAATGAAAAAAAGGACAGCAATATGAACGCGACCAATCGTACCTGTTGTAAGAAAGAGATAAATGTAGCTTTTTAGTTATTTCTGAAATGAGTCAAAGTAAAGAAAATAGTTAACTTACAACGGTACTATATTCCAAGTCTGGATTGGAAGCAAGAAGCAGCTTGAGAATCGCGAGATGCCCTTTCTCGACGGCGGTGTACACTGGCGTTTTCCTTTCCTTTCCCGGTAAATCCACATCGACGTGTTTTTTAAGTAAAGCCTCCACTACATTTTTGTGGCCGCCTTTCACTGCGTGTAATAGGGGAGTGTCTTTTGAATGATCCTGTATTACAAATAACGTTATTAATAAAAACAAATAAAGAAATAACAAATTTTTAAATAGAAATCATTTCATTCCTGAAAATATTTACCGTCACCATACAAACGGTTGATCCTAGTTGTATCTAAAGGTAACTTTAGAACCTGGGCAACTAGTGCGCTGCTTCTATTGCGTCAGTGCCCATTCACAAAGGGTTGTGATATTATCGTGCTGAGATATTGAACAAAAGAAAGTACAAACATATATCTGAGTACAGATAGCGGCATCTAAGTTGAAGCAAAATGGAGGTCGTCCTCGCCGGAAAAATTAAGCACAGAAAAGTGAGGGTCGCGATACCCGCGAAATTTGAAATTCTCGGCGAAATTTTTAATTCAGATTTAAGATTCAAGACACAAACAAATTCACTTACACATTTACATTATTATAATTAATAGATCATCATCATCATCATCATCATCCTAGCGTTAGTCCCGGTTGCCACCCAAACTTTCGTTTCGGTGCCCGGGGTCCGCTTTCCGACTTTTTCTACTCCACTTCACGCGATCTTCAGCATCCCTGGTAGTGAGCCCATTGGCACGCATATCACCCTTTATGACGTCAAGCCAGCACTTTTTGGGTCTACCCCTCCTGCCGGGGCCCGGCGGAGGAGGCATGGCCAGACATTTGTTTCCCACGTAAGCATCCGGTTGCCGTAAAACATGGCCATACCAACGGAGCCGACACTCCTGCAATTTATCTGCAATGTCACGGACACGAAGACTACCGCGAATGCGGGAGTTCCTAACGCGGTCCTTCCGCGTCACTCCACACATCCACCGCAGCATATTCATCTCCGTGACACGCAGTTCCTGCTTGTGTCGCTCTAACACCGGCCACGCTTCACAGCCGTATAAAAGGACAGGCCTAATGATGGTCTTATAGACCTGTCCCTTCAACTTTACCGGCATCTTGGGGTCACAAATGACACCAGTTACCTCACGCCATTTGGCCCACGCGGCAGCAATGCGTGCCTTGACGTCGCAATCGATGTCACCAGACGCATGAAACACAGATCCCAGGTATTTCACATGGTCCGTGCGCTCGACCGTGTTGCCGTCTATGCGTACGGGTGTGAGATCTGTGGAGTTACAGGCCAAGTACTCGGTCTTCGCCACATTGAGCTTCAGACCACCGTTCTCAAGCGATTACTTCCACACCTTCACACGTCGCACCAGCCTACCCCTGTCCGAATCTGCCAGCGCGATATCATCAGCATACATGAGCAGCCACGGTGGCTGCTCATGTGAGTTTCTGATGCTGTCTGACAATACGTCTAATACCACGCTAAACAGAAACGGACTTAGGACGGATCCTTGGTGCACACCGACGGTGATGGGGAAAGGTTTTGTGTCGCCAACAGCGGTCCGAACTACGGAATCGGAATCACGGTACATGTCTCGGATGATCCCAATATAGGCCTCTGGAATCCCTTTGGACCGCAATGCCCACCAGATTATCGCGCGAGGAACACAGTCGAAGGCCTTCTGCAAGTCAAGAAACAGACAATGCAGAGGCGTATTCTTCGCCCTGTATTTCTCCGCGACAGTCCTTAGGGCGAAAATAGGGTCCATTGTCCCGTGACCAGGGCGAAACCCATATTGACATTCCGAGACAGTGCACTCCTGTCGAATCCGAGAGTCGATAACCCTCTCGAAGAGCTTCATGGTGTGGGACATGACCTTTATACCGCGGTAGCTACCGCACTCCTGCACCGATCCCTTGCCTTTGAAGACTGGAGTAATGATACTCAGCCTCCATTGGTTCGGGACCGTACCGGTGAGGAGTGTCCGGTTAAAAAGGTCGGTTAAAGTGCCCACACCACGAGAGCCCATCGCCTTCCAGGCTTCCAGGGGACTCCATCGGATCCAACAGCTTTCCGATTCTTCATGCGGCGAAGACAATTCTGGACCTCTGCAGGCGTTATCAGTGGCACTAGTCCTTGGTTCGGAGGAAGATCTGGCGGCTGCACCTCTTTATGCTGCTTGTTCAGCAGCTCGTGGAAATATGAGCGCCATCTCTCCTTCACCGCGAGGTCCTCGCATAACAAGTTGCCCCCGGGGTCTTTTACACAGCGGCACTTGGAGATATCCTGTGCCGCTTTGACCCTGGAGCGCGCCAACTTATATATGAGCTTCTGCCCCTCAGACGAGTCCAACTTATCGTAAAGTGGTTGTAAGTGGTCTCGTCTGGCTCTGGCTACAGCTTTCTTGGTGGCGCGTTTGGCATCTTTGTATGCGTCGCGATCTTCAGGAGATCTGGACGCTTGCCACTTCTTAAAGAGGGCTTTTTTCGCCCTGGTCTCCCTCTGGACTGAGTCGTTCCACCACCAAGTCTCCTTGTCACACTTGCGTCCGCCCTTAGACACGCCAAGCACCTCTCTCGCCGACCCAAGGATAGCCGCCTGAATCCTGTCCCAGTAAGCTTGAACCGGTTCGCCCTCACCACCAGCGCACTTGTCGCCGATTGCAGAGGCGAACTCCTGGGACTTGACTTCATCAAGCAGCCACCACCTGATTCGGCGTTGAAGGCGGTCGACACATTTGCCTTTGGGCTTTACGCAGAGGTCCATGACAAGAAGACGGTGTTGTGCAGTGAGACTCTCACCGGGTATGACCTTGCAGTTGGCCACTTTGTTGATGTGGTGTCTCCTAGTGAGTAGGAAGTCGATTTGGGTAGCATTCCTCCCGCTCTTGTAGGTGATGAGATGCTCGGGTCTCTTTTTGAAATATGTGTTCACGATGGCAAGGTCGGCAGCCGCACACGTATTGAGGATGTCCTCCCCTTCCGCGTTGCGGCTACCGTACCCAAATCCACCGTGAACACGCTTAAATTCCCCACATTCATTACCCACATGACCGTTCAGATCACCCCCCAAAACGATCCCCTGTGATAATGGGATTCCACGGAGCACTTCTCCGAGTTGATTCCAAAACGCTATTTTATCGGCGTCGTCACAACCGGCCTGTGGCGCATAGGCACTTATCAAGTGGGTAACTACCCCATCGATAAGCACCCTAACGACCATAAGCCGGTCGCTATGACGTTTCACTTCCAAAATGTCGTTCTGGAACTCCTCCGAGAGCACTATGGCAACCCCATTCTCCCCACCAGGTGCACCTGTGTAGATCAGCTTGTAGCCATTCCCAATGAACCGGGATCTGCTGGCCTTCCACCGAGTCTCCTGCAGGAACGCCACGGCCACCCTCCGCCTGGAGAGCACATCGGCCAACTCTCTCGCGCGTCCGGTTAGCGTGCCAATATTCCACGTTGCGAAGCGGAGTTTCCTTTTGGATGGGGCTAGTGTCTTTAGCCGTGCTCGCCCACGGCACGGCAGCCCTAGTCCACTTGTCACAGGAGTCGGGCGAAGTTCCTGCGCGTCGTTTTGCGGCGACGCCCTATCCGTGACAATACCTTTCCGTGTCCGTACCATTTTTGTTTGGCTTGTTTTGGTTTTTACGGGAGCGACTGCCGTCCGACCTCCCAACCTCTAAAGGGAAACCTAGAGGTGTCCTTCCCTCGCCGCATGCAAGCTGGCAGAGGGAGTGACCCATCAGTCGGCTTTTACGACTCCCTTAGGATGATTTGGGGTGGCCCTATTCTTTCTTCGGCCGGGACCACACGGCACATTTAATAATTATAATTAATAGATAAATAAGGATAAAACAGTTGATAAAATACCTGTTAACACGAATTTAATAAAAAAATAATAAATGTATGCTATCATGTTATGCTGATATTTAATAATTAAATCCCCAGTGTCTTATTAAATAATTAAGTCCTTAGTGTCGCAAACATCCATAGGCGACGATAGCTGCTTACCATTAAATGGACCGTTAGCCTGTTTGCTGTTGAACAACAATGAAAAATGGATGAAAAACCAATTATGTGCCTCATCCTTACGCCAAACTTATGGTTTTGTTGGAAGTGACCTAGTATAAAATACACCTTAATTAAACCTAAGTATAATTGATATTACCTGTACATTAATATAAGCACCGGAGTTAATTAAAGCTAATGCGATATCGTAGTAGCCCTCCTTGCAGGCGATGGCCAGCGCCGTGAAGCCGTCCTTGTCCAACGCGTTCACGTTGGGCTTGTGCTCCAGCAGCATCTGCACGATCTCAAAGTGATTACCTGGAAAACGGCACAAGTGTTCACGACACGTGTATCAACATCTAATATATAAAATTCCATACTCCTCCGAAACGGCTTGACCGATTTTGATGAAATTTTTTGTGCTTATCCGGTATCTATGAGAATCGGCCAACATCTATTTTTCATCCCCCTAAATGTTAGGGGTGACCCACCCCCAAAATTTTTTTTTTAATTTTTTGACATTTTATTATTTATATGGCAGAACAACGTTTGCCGGGTCAGCTAGTAACAATTATAAATTTCGTCTACTTTTTATTTTAAATTAATTATTTCTACCAAAGTATGAATTGTTGGTATCTTAATGTTAGCGTTCAATTGCAATAAAAATTACTACTTCATTGTCCGGCCTTTTTAGATATTTTCTTCTTTATTTTGCATGATATTCGGCATCACTAGTAGTTAGTCTATTAGCAAGCACAACAATTTTTTGAGTTTACTACTTTTTTATTGCTAAGGCACGGCAGACAGGGTGATCGCTCACTTAATAGTAAGCAGTTACCGTCGCCTATGGAAATATGCGACGCTGGAAACACTTCGAACTCGCTTCTGTCCCATATGCGTACAGAACTCTGGGTCAAAGAATACAACACAAAGTTATTATGGCGGCATACTTACAGATCAAAGATCTTCCAGACGAGCTTGGGCCCCTACAAAGTAGCTACGGTTGTTTTGTCGCCTTTTACGACAGGCCGACCCAGTATTATTATTATTCTACCCCTGCACGCATAGACTAGACTAGACGAAGAGTCATTCCCTGGTGCTGGATATCTTTCTGATAAAAATAAAAAATAAAAACATCTAACTGGACTTACCATGTGTCGCCTGCAACAATGGTGTCCAACAGTACATGCCCGCAGTGTTGGGGTCCGCGCCGGCGCGGAGCAGCGCAGCGCAGGAGGTGACGTCACCGGCGCGCGCCGCCCACGTCAGCGCCGACGTCGCGTACTTGTCGCACGAGTTGGCGCGCGCCCCCGCCGCCAGCAGCCGCTGCACCACCCCACTGTGGCGTCGCCCAGCCGCCCACACCAGCGAACTGATCAAAAACGATTAAGTGAGCTCTAGAGCTGTTACAGACCGTTATAAAATTTGCGAATACTAAAAGATAAATAATAATTTTCTATTATGTGTACAGTGAAAGTATGTTAATCTAAACAAATACGATGAATGCTATCATCTCTTACACGCAAAGATCCCAGAAAGTATATTATAGAAGATCTAAATTTGGAAATCACCTCTCAGCTGAAGTTATCTTAGAGCGTTAGAATACGGAGTTCCTTAAAAAGGTTGTTAGAATATTCCTTGGAAAACGGCAAATCCTTGATTCACGTGTAAGAATTCTGTTTATTTAAAATTACATAAACGTGTTCACTATAATAAAGTATTTTAAAAGTATGAATGTAACAGAGACTCTATCATAATTTAAATTTAAAATTTCATAAAATAGTGTCAGTGTATACAAAGTATTCAATGTTTGCACCGATGATGGCACTTATCTAATTACAATCGGAACAATTAATACTGATTACGATCAAACCAGTTAAAGCTGTTATTTAGTCCGCTAGAAAAAATTACATAATGATGGAAAATAATAATTGCAATGATGACGTCAACTTTAATACATCATCGCAAACAATGTTCTAATATTATTTATCCATAACTACCACTAGTGTATTTGGATATTAGCCAATGATGCCATGTCGGTAAATGAATAATGAGTGTTAAATATCGATCTTAGTAGCGTAACGGGTAATGCACATCGACATGACTGCGGAGATCACGGGTACGATTTCAATCCCGAGTCTGGGTGTATTTATTTACAAAAAAATAAACACCTAAGTAGTATATCAATTATTTAGTCACCGTAAAACAAGTGCTCTTCTGTTTGCTCTGGGGCTAGATGGCGCTGTATGAATTGTCCCAGTATATTATGATTTGCAAACTGTATCTGCTTTGTGACTGTATCCACCAAATTATGCAATAAATTTTTACCTATTAGCTATTACGATAGGAATAACATAGTTGTATTCTTATGGAAGCATCTGCTCTCGCACTCGGAAAAGGCTACGTCACTAATAAGTAGGTGATGTTGATTTGAGACCTGTTCCGGACATAGAGAAAAGAACAACAATACTTGATATTGAAATACTTTACGAGTATATAGTTATTGTCATAATTTAATCTTGTATTTTAGAAAATCAACTTTATTTTGATGACAGTAAATCGGACACACTCTTCGTATTATATAAAATAGAACACGTGGTCATTGAATATTTAATTAATTAAATAGATGTTCATAAATCAAATAATTATTATTCGTATAAAATTAACTGTTAAATAATAATAACTTAATTTAAATAATAATAATGAGATTAATTTGGCGACCGTTGCAGTCATTTTTCACTGACAATTGAAAGCAGTAGAGCGCTTGTGTTATGCTTTCTAGACAACTGACACCAATTATATACTTTTAATTTGTAAATAAATACATATTATAGATAAACAATTCCCGCAGGCGGTAGGCGTTGTGCTACGAAAGTCGCCATTCAATTGATATTATGAAATATCTAATAATGTTATACAAAACCTATTTAATTCAAAGATTTATTTATTCATTATTATTCCTATTTAATTATTCAACATAAAATCACGGACACGAGGAAACAAACTCGATAAATAATTCAAACGTGACTCTATTACGTTTTCAAAAAATATTTGCGTATTATTGAGGAAAACGTGTACCAAAATGTTACTAATGCCCTTAAAAACTGGAAATCCACGTGCTATTTAATTTTACAAAAAGTTTCAATTGATTACAGTTATCGACCTTGACCTTTTTCTTTATGATGTCAGGCTCGTTATCATTATAAACCGTATATCCGTGCATGGGCGGAAAAAGAACACTAACCTCAACAGCCGGGGTCGGCTGTCGTGAAAGGCGACAAAACAACCCACCCTAGCTACGTGGTAATGCCCCAAGCCCGTCTGGATAGCAACCACCTTTGGTCTTAAGTATGCCGCCATAATAACCTTGTGTTGTGTTCCGGCATTAGTGACCCAAGTTCCTGTACCCTTATGAGACAGCAGCGTGTTCGCGATGCCACTGGCGTTGCAAACACCCATAGGCGACGGTAACTGCTAAATTCTAAGCAGGCCATCAGCCTGTCTGCTGTCCCACAGCAATAAAAAAACAGTCTTAGTATATACTATATTATATTATACTAGTTGACCTGGCAAACGTTGTTCTGCCATATGAATTTTAAAAAAAGTAGCTTATGTACTCCAATCTATGATTATACCGAAATTCATCAAAACTGGTTTAGCGGTTTAGGCGTGAAAGCGTAAAAAACAAACAAACTCAATTTCGCATTTATAATATTAGTTAGAAGTCCGCACAAATGTTTTAAGAATCTAGTGGGAACAAAGATTAATATCTGTTCTAAATATTTTTGGTGTATTTATTAATATATCTTAGTAATATGTAAACTTTCTAATATTTGAATAATTTAAATAAAATATATGATAGTAGTTTGCATTTGTATTTATCGCAGACAAAAATTATAGCTTTTCAGGCTTTAATCATAGACTGTATATAGCATAATCAATTAAAATTTTGTTTCAGTGACATATTAAAGCTTAAGGTAATTCTTGTAAGGTAACCTGCCACGTTATTTTAAGTCGCGACATTGGTAAAATTAATACCAAGAAGCGTTAGGGTCAAACTAGCGAAAGACGAAAAACGTAAATCTCTGTCCAAAAATATTTTCCCCTATCTATGAATTATCTTACCAACTATCTTACCAAGATACCCCTCGCCTTATTAATGTAAATAACTTATTATGTAAAGTGCTTGCCTCTTAGCCAGGCTAAATATATTCTAAATTTATGTGCGTTACTTTAAGTCAATGTTAAGTCCAAGTATATTACTAACTATTACAAAAACATTAGTCTTCAATCGTCCGCGATTTAAAATATTGTATTATATTTCTTTAATAAACTGTCACTTTTTAATTCAACTTGAATACTGGCGAGGTCGATGTTATTAACAATATATTATGCATAAACATAAAAACTGAAGAAAGAGTTATTCTGACAGCTAATTAATCTATATGGATTATAGAGATTTCGCTACATATTTTTAATAAACAGCTAAATATGGATAATCTTACTTGATATTGTAGTTCCCGTGAGCGTGCACGTCGGCGCCCTTCTCTAAGAGAAAAGCCACCACGTCTTCGTGGCCTTTGTAGGATGCCCACATCAGCGGGGTCCATCCTCCCTGAAATGATATTATAAGCCTTACATTTTTCAGAAAACTAACTTTATATTTCGTACATTAATTAGCTTTAATAACAAGTATATAGTCATTCTTTGACAAACTTAGAAGTAACAGCATATTTAGACCCAGATTATGTACCAGAGGCTGAAAACAAAAACTAAAAAACACACTTTTATAATTAATCAAACTAAAAAGTAAAAAATAATTCATAGCATAAAAATATAATTACCAACAAAATAATTAATGTCACTGTTCTAAAAAGCGTGGGGTGCTCGATGTCAATATTTTAGTACTTTTATTCCGCTTTGTAAACCCCCCCGCGCTTTTAGAACAGTGACATTAATTTTCTCGTCAGTAATTGTATTTCAAGGCGAAACAATGACTCCATAGAGCGTCTCGTTGTCCAGGGCAAAGTGGAGGGAACCAGATCACGTGGAAGATCACCCATGCGATGGACCGACCGGATCAAATCGGCTGTGAGCGGACCTTTGCATGAGTGCACCAGAATGTCTGTGAATCGCGAGAAATGGCGTAAAATCATACAGCAAACAATATCTGCCTCTAATAGTACTACCAGTTGATCACGACCGCTCTGTAAAGAGTGAAACGACTAAGAAGAAGAAGAATTGTATTTTTATATTAAGAACTATTTTTTATTTTATTAATTATAAAAACGTGTTTTTTTTAAACTATAATTTATTTTAACTATTTAGTTTGATTAACAATAAAATATAATTTATTTGTTGTCAATTCCCAATCGGTAAATGTTTTTAATAATTAAACGCCAGATGGCGGTTCGGCAGAAAGAAAAGAAAGCGTTAATGCTGATGATCCTGATAAGGACTATGGGACAAAATTATTAAATTTGTGTATTGTCATCAGGTCTTGACAAGTGTGCAAAATTTTGAATATTTTCGATCGTTCAAAGTGGGTTAAAATCGAGTCCGATAATTCCGTTACATAGATACATACAGGTCAAGTTAATAAAAGCGTGTTAATGTCTGAAGTTATGAATGTTTAACATTTAGCACAATTCAATCCTCATGCATCAAGTCGGCATTCTAAATTAAAAAAAGATCACAACAATTCTAATTTATCATTTGAAAATAAAGTGGCTACTAATATCAGCACAATCGTGACACTGCTGACAAAAAGCTGTCCATCAATCATAATTTCAATACATCGTGAGCATTCAAAGTTATTATTATGTGGTGTCTAATATAATAGATTTATTGTAATGTAAATTACACTAACAATTCATTTCAACCAAGATATTCTTAAAAATAACAAATTTTAAATGAACATTATCGTAATTGAGTCTAAAATCACGGTTGTTGTTAAACGTACGGAAAGTGACATTGGTTTTGAATTAAATTACGATATTATTCGTCATCTTATTAACAGCCATAAAACATAATAACAGTCCATAACGTCCCACAGCTGGGCTTAGGCTTCCCGCTACAGTGAGCGAGTTACCGGTGATCTCGACTTGTAGGTTTCTTTCACCACAACTCTAGATTGGTCTCCGAGTGTGATTGCACTTGGGTACCGCGTTTGTTATAGGTAAATGTATATTTTCATCATCATCCTGACGCTACAGCCACGGGTGGGCCTTGGTCTGGTCGAGTAAATTTCTCCATCCGATCCTATCCCTGGCCTTCTCCTGCCAGCCATTCACTCCGATTGCCTAAATGTATATTTTACAAATCACAAGATATAGTGCTAG
Organism: Malacosoma neustria; assembly: GCA_963693495.1. Classification (NCBI taxonomy): domain Eukaryota; kingdom Metazoa; phylum Arthropoda; class Insecta; order Lepidoptera; family Lasiocampidae; genus Malacosoma; species Malacosoma neustria. Next base: position 9,023,087 of record OY856376.1, read on the forward strand.
CATACTAGGGAAATAATTAGTTTGTAACCTAATTTTGATTACAAAATGTAATGAAAAGTTTAACATTATATAGAATAAATTATTTTATACTCACTAAAACATCTACAGTAAAAGCTCTTTATTCGCGGGGTATATGTTACGTAAATGTGCCGCGAATACGGAAACCGTGAATATGGAATGGTAATTTATATGGGATTATAGGATTTTTTTGCTTGGCAGTTTTTAAAAGCTCCTTCAATTCACACTGATTCAGTAGACATTAGCAATTTGCCTCTTAAAAATAAGTCTTCGTTCCATAGACGGATTAATTTTCATAAAGAAATAACAAAGTTCATTTCCTATCCTTACACCGTCACCCCTTCACTAAGATTTTTCAAATTACATTACATGCCACGTTTCCAGTGCTTGTTGAAGCTTCTTCTTCAATAGGCTGTGAATTTAACATTTACTCCAAGTCGGTTTCAGTCAAATATTCATCTTGCGATTCAAGCAACTCCTAAATGTCACTTGATTCTATCTGTCGTCCTATTTCATTCGCAATTTCAGCTATGTTTGCAGTCAAAGTTTGAATTTGCACAGATTCGTTACTGTAGAATATATTTACTGTACAGGAGATAGAAATTTTCAGAGACGCAGACATTCAGACTTCAAAGCTAGTGCTGAAAGCTCGTAATCAATACGGGTATTCAGCAGTAATAGTTAATTTTCAAACTAATTAAAATTGACCTAGATTCCACACATTCGAAACTTATTGAAAGCGGCTTCCCGACAACCTTTAATCATTTCCCTCGCGTCCCGCCAAATCACAGATAAATAACGAGACCCATCTATCTGTCCCACGCAAGCTCAGTAACATCAACAAATAGGTTTTAGGCTGGATCATTCTGTTTATAGAATAAACGAGGATTTCCTATGAGAACCTGTTTAAGATTCTTCGTGGGCGATTGACAGGGGAAAAAGTAACAGTAATTTTATAGGATGCTATAACATGTTAACGGAGTTTCTTATAAATAAAACGATACAATTAAATGGATGAAAAACAATGAAAAAAAATCTTGTATTTGCTAGCAAGGCGATACTTTATACTATATACAAAATTATAACTCTTATCAAAGGCAAACTTAATTACTTTGGCAATTGGCACGGAATATTTGGAATGTGTGAGTACTTCACACACATTTATTTACGAACGACTAGATTAATGTAGATTTATAAAGGAAATCTTTGATTAACGAGATGGTACGCATCATTATTTAGCCAGATTTCGGAATGTGGATGTCAGTGACATCTTGGCAGAGATCCACGTCAAGTATAAATACACTAATTTTGAGTACACAGTACAGAATACAATTTGCTCATTGCTCTAATATATCATCATTGAGGTCGCGAAGACGCATTGTGCATATAGATACCCGGCCTAGAACTTGGAACTTATTTCTAAAATATATTGTAGGTGGACGGGGTGCCGTCTACTGCTTAGTAGAGTATGGTATAAGAGCTTGCGCTCGCAATATCGTAGGAGTTGTGAAGTCCTTTTCACAGACAGTTAAAAGATAGAGAGAGAGTAAAGAAAGACGACAAAAAGGACATAAGCTACACAAAATCATGCTTATCGTACCAAATAAGAGCTCAAGTAACTTAATTTATGATATAATAATGAATTATAATAAGTATTAATTAAAACAAACACTAAAAAATTAAACTGTAAATCCTTGGTAATGTTTGTTAGTTGTTTTCATAGGTGAATCATTTTGAACATCTGCCATAGTGGATGACAGAATCTCACAATTGTTTCAATGCTATATTAAAATTTAGAAACCGTCTGTTGACGGAAAGTACCGAAAATAACTCTAACGTAAACAAAACTGACTAGACTTGACCCTCACAATAAATTTTAAGATTTACTAAAGTAAGTAATTAATGTCATTCTCGTGTTTAAGCGTGTGTTCAATCAATTATAAGTATAAACATTAAATTTAATAATGAGTGAATATTGTATTCTACTAGATCACGTGATAAATTCATTATTAAAAAAAATACTAAAAACATAAATAATTTCAGAAAGTGAATGCTAATGTGTGACATTTTTGGTGTCCCATTCGTTTGTTCGCAACCATAATACTTATGCATATGTTGCCTTTTACATCACACTGGTAACGCAATAGGGCCAAATATTTCTGAAAAAGACGTGTTCAATACATACACAGTCCCTAGAGTCTACTTTGGCGCCGGAATCGAGTAGCTCCTTGGCGACGGACAGATGTCCTCCACGAGCAGCGAAAGCCAAGGCCGTCCATCCGTCGGCGTCCGCGTTGGTCGTGTCTGCACCCGCCGCCAGCAGCAGCCGCACCGCCGCCGTACGGCCGCTCTCCGAAGCGCACATGAGGGCTGTTGTTCCATTCTGAAGAACGAAATTGCTTAAAATAAATATAATCAAGTTTCATCATCTCAGTTGACACATCATATACTATTGTCTCGTCATCTTACGAGTAAGTTCTCGATCGGTGTCATTTATTCAATATTGTCACATGATGACACATCCCCGACTTCGAGATCCAACTTGATAACTTAGAATGAATCCGGAAATAAATATATAGGTATGGTCGATCGATATACGAGTATGTATTCATTCGAAACTTCAAGTAAATTTGCTTCCTTGAAGTTTCGTAAAATATTTGTGCTGTATGTAAACTATACAGTTATGTTAAACAATAATTTTAGATAATATTTAAGTTTGTATAGTGAACAAATATTTATGATAGAAATAGCCCTAGTCGTGTAGTCTAGATCAGAAATAAAAACAGGTCCAGCCTATGCCCAGCCAGGGCCAAACGAATAGTTTGATAAGTAATAACTTATCAAAAGATTCGTAAAAACTGAGCAATGAATTACCCTTTCTGGTTTATAGACGGCAAAGGCATAACAGTTGGGGTAGAATGGTAATCGCGTCTGCAAAAACCAAATGTATATGCGTTAGTTTCTTCGTGTTCTCTTCTCGTTCTCCTCTACTGATAAAACATTAGAGGAGCCACGTCAAACAATAATTTTTCAATTGCTAGAACGGACCTCGAGCTCCGAAATTTAAGCTTCGAATGCAATAAGTTTGAACGCTTAGATTAGTATCTCTATTAAAGAAATATCTGTGAATTTCCATTTTTCAGTTGATAATCTATTTATCACATTAAAATTTACCCATTTCGCTTATCTAATAATTTTTTTATTGTTAAATAGTTATTGTACTATAAAAAAATTATATACGTATTTAACTAAGAACGTCACACATCATAAAACAAGTTGTAGACTAAATATTTTTATTATTAAAAAAAAATAAGTTTGTAGAATGTGTATGAAAAGTTTTGTTATTGATTTTATTTATTAAAATTCTAATTAATATAGCATAAGGCTATTTCCTACATATTACCATATTTTAATAGACACGAGTCTAGTGAAATTTTATAAAATGCTAAAAAATAATCCCGATACTATTACACTCGTATGTCTGGCATTTTATTACCGATCAAGGCTTTGACTTTGAAAATTAAAATAACAATCATTCATTTACTATATTAAATTAATTTTATAAACAACCCCTCTACTTTTTTATAAAATATTGTCAAAATTTCTCGTATCTAAGAATTTTAAGTGGTCACCCATACCGATAAGATAAAATTGAATTGTTAATTATACTTTTGTTTTGAATTTATAATCAAAAACAAAGCCCATTGTGCAATTAGTCATCATATAATATATTTTAAAATGAATTTTTATATTTGTGTAGAAAAAAAGACAAGGTTTTAATTTAAAAAAAATAGAGTTCCTTGTAACAATTTAAAGCTAAATCGAAATGTATATCTTGCCTTTAAATGTTTCCTTTTTGATTTATTTGAGATATAATTTATTTAATAAGCCGAATGTTGTTTTTGCCTGTCTGCTGCACTCCAGCTACAAAAAAGTAGACACAGTCAACGTATTCATATGTCGAGATATTATTAAAAGCATTAACGTTACACTGTACAGTTAACTTGACACATAAATATTCAGTGAATTCGTTAAAATTGTACATAGTACCTCTGGTTTAAAATAAGATATATTATTTTTATTTATCTAGTTAGTTACTCATTAGCTCACCTCATCTTTGTCGTCAACGTTAGCATTTTTGTTGTTGGCAAGGTACTGCTGCAGTTCATGGGTGTTTTCACTGTTCACTAGTTGCGAGAGGGTCCTGAAGCACGCGAGCGACACCATCGACTCGCTGCGGTGTAGACTCTGCAATAATATTAGCCATAAATACAACTATGTTTATTATAATTAATGTATTTAAAGTGTGAAATAATAATTTGATTTAATGTAGCAACTGTCACTTTATAATTCTGCAGTTGATACATTTTTAATCTCAAAATTCACTTCACAAAGCATCTATCTTAAAAATTTATTTTAGTACTTTTAATAGAACAACATGCATCAAAGTCAAAGTAATATAATAACTGCATAAATATTAATACACCTCAGTCGGTTGCAAATTCCACCGCAACATTACGGAAACAACAATCCAAATTTAACAACACAAAAATAATACAGTTAACAACAAAATTCAATCCGCGGCAGTCCGCTAGACAATCGATACACTTCAGTCAAAAAACACAGGAGCAAGTAAACGTTTGCTCGACACAGTTCGCGACTTATACTTAGAGTAATTTATAGATATAATGATAACGAATGATAGCACAAGGTAGCCTAATAAAGTACACAATAGTCCGTTCACAATGTTATTATGACTTAATATATCCTCCATTGAGGATAACACTGATTATATTCACTGTATCCCCTGTATGCGTAAGAATCACAAATATTTTATACAATAAAGGATTATCATTCTATTGAAAACATAAAACAATTATAATAGGATAATTATAATCAACCGTTATGGCAGAGTTTAGTTCGTATCAGACAACACTACGACGTCACATTGGTGTCAGCTACGTATATTCACAGAGCACACCGATTATTTTATAATTTTACTAAAAAATACACGGTCAAACACATATTCGACAATTAGGACCAAAAAAAGATTATACCATGCACTTAAAAAAAAAAAAAAAAAAAAAAAAAAAATATATATATATATATATATATATATATATATATATATATATATATATATATATATATATATATATATATACATTTCGTGTTAATATTAAAACTATAAAAAACACTGGATTAATTTATTTATTAGCTGTATATTATTTGAAACAACGTTAGTAACAAAAAAATTATATCAAACAATTCACACATTTTGGTTTACTATCAGACCGTGTTAGAGTGTCTTCGTAGAGCAAAACCATGGAATGCTGAAAAGCCATGGCTGAATCTCCGAGATTCCCCCGGTGGTGCAGTGACAGTAAATCGCGGCACATTGAGATGAGGTACGGCAGTGAACGGGCCCGAGTGCTCCGAACTACCACCTATCTGTAGGTGCAAAAACGACGGCCTCCGCTTTTTGTTATGTAGGACGGGTGGAGCCAACGTGGACCCGGCGATACTGTTGCTCTTTGCACGCTGTGGTGGGGTCACATCATCTGTTGCGCTGTTACGCGACCGTTCGGATCCAGACCCGCTCCTTTCAGTGTCCGAGGAAGTTGGAGATTCTTCGACAATATCCAATTGAGGTCCTTGTTCCAAGGCTCCTGATGGCGGCCGCGAAACATTCTTCGGCCGGTGTATGTTAGCGATGAGACATCGTATATGAACGTACTCCTCGTCAGTGCCCGTGTCCTTGGGAAGATGTGGCGGGAGAGACATGTCGTCTCGCATCCCCGCATAATATAAGACGGGCGCGCGGCACGGCTCCTGCGACAGATTTGTGAATGTAGTGACCGCGGCCCGTAATAATGTGCAGGCGCGTCTCGTGTTAGGCGGATACTATTTAGAGCGTAGCGCGGCGTGGTGTTGGGCGGGTAGAGGGCGGCGCTGTGAATGAATGCGTTCACGAGATACGTACAAGAGAATAAGTACTGTAAGTGCGCAACGAGATGCGCTTGAAGATCGCGGAGGCGGTGCGGTGTGCGGCTCGCTCTGGGGGCAGCATATCGCGCGGTGTCCGGCCACACTGTGTCGACGACTCGAACTCCGGCCCAGAGAACATTAGTATATCTAAGACATAGCCCTCCCCGCCGCCGAACCCCATTAAGTAGGTATCTCATGTCTTAACGTTTATCTTAACATCATAAAAATAATTTAAGTGTTCAAACAATAAATAAGAAAGTTTTTATCACACTTTTCGATAAATAAAAACATACCGAATAGAAGATTATTTTGTTTATTAATGAATTGAAAAAATTACATAATTCATTTCTAGTCCAATCATTATTATTGCAATATTTCAAACAAGAATGAATCCTTACTAAAGAATGATAACAAATAAATAAAAATTAATAAAACATATTATATCTCTTACGATTTCGGAGAAAACCGACACTAAGGTAAAGGCACGCAGTACTGGCAAAATAAAAAGTTTAACGGTGTTACAGGAATTCCAGTAATAATACTCAGGCGGCGCCATCGTTCGTATCAACCGCTTGAAATCTAGCGGACACAGCTTTGTTACTCCATTTTATTTTGGATGGATGAGTTGTTTATACAGGGTTATTGCTAATTCGATGTATTCCCGTTAGGAGGGGATAGAGGTGACTATTTGCGATAATTTTAATCCCCATATACATTATGCAAAATCGGAAACATTTTAGAGTTATCGTGTTTTTTAGATTTTTTTCATAATAAGTCCAAAATGCAATATCAAAATTTTATAAAAAAAAGTATCATTTTAAATCTAATTTTTTCTTCTGATTTATAAAAACGATCACCTCCTAACGGGAATACGTCGGATTACCAATAACCCTGTATAATAGGCTTATTGTTTTTGATGAAACGTTCTTATTAAACAATTTTTTTTCTTGTTTGAATGACTAGAGTATGGTCTGGCACTAAGACTTTTAAGTACATATACAGGATGTCCCAGAAGTCGACGTCAAGGCGGAATCGGGCAATAGACCAAGTTCTAATAGTTATCAGAAAAATATTTAAGAAAATCTAAGTTTTGTATTTTAAACATTTAAAATTTGGACATTTAAAAAAATATCGAGAAAATTGGCACCTTGTGACAGTTTTTTCACTCCTGTTGCTACAAATCTTAACTTTTTAATTTTTTACTTATGGGATGCGGAATAATGTGTCTGTAAACTCTTGCCTAAAATGTAAAGCCAAACTGGAGAGTTTGAAAGAAAATGTCACGTTTTCTTGCGTAAGTTATATTAATTATTATATATTCGAAAAAATTTAAAGGCTTAGGTTGGTATTCACACACAAGTTTTTTTATGAAAGAAGATATAATTAAATTCTTTCTAGTTTCCCATTGCACACCACTAAAGCAATGTAAATGCGAGGATATTCTCTTGTTTGAAATTGACAAAATCCCTGGTACTGCAAAGGAGGACAGGGAACGGTAACCTATCATAACGGTACGCACACAGTCTACTTATATACAACAGCGATAAAAAAGAACAGATTTAAAAACATTTTTCCTATTTTTTTTAATTGCTGTTAGATAGCAGACAGGCTATAATCCCACAATAGTAAGGAGTCACCGTCGCTTATGAATATTAGCGACGCTAGGAGTACTGTTAACCCGCAGCCGTCCGCGTTTTTTTTTGTCTCGGGGAAAAACCTCTGTTGGCGGGTTCCCCCGGCCGCGGGGGACCGAGGGATAGGTGGGACTCCAGGGAAGATGTTCAGCCATCCGACTACCCACTAAAAACCCCGCTGTTCTCCTATCGCCTACGCCCGGGCCTACGGATATGTGGCCTGCCGATCTCGTGGCCCGGGCCGGCGCCGGCCCGCCCTTTGTCTCAAGGCGGGCCTCTTCTAAAGTGTTGGCGCCAGGGGGTCAGGGTTTCGTCCCCCCGGCGCTCTCCTGTATTGTAGGAGTTGAGGGGGGCCGCGGAACAACACGCAGCCCTCTCCCTCGCGGCAATAGTGCGGGCGGCGGATCCTCCCCCGAGGGGCCGCCCGCGGCCGCTTTCTACGGCGGCCGGAGGTTATTGCTCGCCCTCCGGCGCCGACGACGTGGCCTGCGTTGGCGGGAGGGGAGTGTGGTGGTGGACTCCCGCTCCCGCTCCGCCGCCTCCTTTGCATGACTGCCTCGCAAAAGGAGGCGACGGCCGTCCATCCAGGATCACCCCGACCATGGACAGAACCAGGGCCGGGAGCGACAGGTCCGCGCCGATTTGGGCGACGAGGGCGCGGCACTCTTCGCGCTACGCAGGGCACAGCCGTCCGCGTAGGGCAACCTGGTAAATTATTTATTACCGATAGATACTATATATATATATATATATATATATATATATATATATATATATATATATATATATATATATATATATATATATATATATATATATATATATATATATATATATATATATATATATATATATATATATATATATATATATATATATATATATATATATATATATATATATATATATATATATATATACCTAGTCAGGTCATAAATTCTGTCACATGTTTAATGTAAAATAATTGTAACAAGTTTATTCATTATGTAACCATTCATATACCAAAATGAACTTAACAAAACATAGATTCTTATGACATTAAAGTTTATTCAAAATGACCTCCGTGATTTTGAATACAGGCCTTCAATCTGCGCGGCCAGTCGTCTATCGCAGCACGAACGAGGTCCATGTCAATATCGGCGGCTGCCTTAATCAAGGATGTCTTGAGTGACTCCAAATTGGGATGAGGCTTTGAGCACGCCTTTTCCTCCAAGTGTTGCCATATCTTGTAATCTAACGGATTCAAATCTGGACTGGAGGAGGGCCAGTCTTCGTGCCGGATGAAGTCGATTTCACGCGCCGCCAGCCAGTCTTGTGTGCTCTTCGCTCTATGAGCTGGCGCCGAATCTTGTTGGAATACCCAGTGCCTGTTATTGAACATGGTATGAGAAACAGGTTCCACAAGGTTCGTCAGGACTGTATTTTGATACACAACAGCATTCGTTTTTACACCTTTCTCACAAAAATGTACCTCTGTTAAGCCCCAATAAGAAACTCCCAACCATACCATGAGCGAGGATGGAAAATGACCTCGTTGGACACGCGGAACACGGTTGCTCGCTTCTTCACTACTGTGTGCGTACACCTTATCATTTTGTTTGTTGTAGCTCTCTTCTACGGTAAACATTTTTTCATCCGAAAAAAGAATTTCCCGATATTTTTTTCCCGCGTACCGCTTCAACAAAGCGCGGCATCTCTTCAGTCTCAGGTCCATTAGACGAGCATTCAAACGATGTCCTGTTTTTCTTCGATATGCCCGAAGCCCTAAGTCTTCATTTAACACCCTTTTCACCGTGGTTCTGCTTAACCCCATCTGAAGGGCCAACAGTTTCTGCTTACGTTTGGGATTTCTTTGAATTCGTGCCTTCACAGCTTTTATCACTGCTGGAGTCCTAACAGACCGAGGGCGACCACTTCTTGACCTGTCATCTACACTAGAGTCTTCATTGTATCGTTTGATGGTACGATAAACGAATCTTTTGGTTATATTCAAATTTTTCAGTATGTTAAAAATTTGAATTGGCGCGTAACCGCAACGATGCAACGCAATAACTGCAACACGGTCTTCTTTAAGCGTCCACTCCATATTTAAAAATGAGTAAAATTCTAAAAGTTATACATTTTTATTTTCATGAACAATTCGAAATTCGAATTCAATAAACTTTTTTGTGGCCAGCATTCTAAAAGAAAAGTTTTTACTGTGTGACAATACTTATGACCTGACTAGGTATATATATATATATATATATATATATATATATATATATATATATATATATATATATATATATATATATATATATATATATATATATATATATATATATATATATATATATATATATATATATATTCTTCTTCTTCTTCAAGTGCCTCTCCAACTAGTGAAGGTTGGCTACCAACTTCTGGAATCGTTGCCTGTCTTTAGCGAGTCGAAACAATTTGGACGCGCTCGCTATTCCAGTCCACTCTCGGATGTTACGGAGCCACGACTTCTTTCTCCGACCAACTCGACGTTTACCGACAACCTTGCCCATCATTATAAGTTGCAAGAGGCTATATCTATCGTGCCTGAGCACGTGACCGAGATATGCAGTTTTTCGTCTCTTGATAATAGACAAAAGTTCCCTTTTCCGTCCAGCTCGCCGCAGAACCTCCCCATTTGTGACTCTATGCGTCCAACTTATCCTCAACATACGCCTGTATGCCCACATTTCAAAAGCTTCAATTCGCTTCCTGAGGTCTTCCTTAATAGTCCAAGACTCGCATCCGTACAGAAGTATAGGCCAAATGTAACAGTGCAACAGTCGTGTACGCAAGTCGATCTTTAAACTTCGGCAGCACAGTACGGATCTCATGGTATTGAAGGCACTACGAGCAATCTCCACGCGGGTTCTTATTTCCAACTCACTATCCCAGTTTTCCGTATATATATATATATATATATATATATATATATATATATATATATATATATATATATATAGCTTACTCTATACTATATATATATATATAGCTTACTCAATATTTTTCAGTAAGTATTATTACTGACATTATTATGCTATGAAAAAATAAAAAGAAGTCAGACCTGTCCATAAGAACGAATAAAAGATGTCGCACGAAGCATGTTCAGTGGCACATTTAATGAAAACACAATTTGGTTACCGAAAATGACACCTTTGCGCCAAAGTATTTATAGACACTGTAAAATTCCCAGTTGCATGCGCTACTTATACGAGGATAGTGTTTTAACAGAGCTTAACGCTAAATGTGATATAGTCTAACGCGGTTATAGTTTACATTATTATCTGATAACGTGAAAATTACGATTGTTTGCAGAATTATTAGTTATAAATAAAGGTCAACCGTATGGAAAACACCGCCTTAAATAGTGCGATAGGATATTCTATGAACAGCGTAAAACAGGGTGATACGAGAACCCTTTGACAAAATTGTTCGCATAACTTTGGTACAATGTAAACAAGGTTCCCTTTAATTAGTTAAAAGGGAAAAGAAATTTATCAAATTCTTAGAATTTCCGTAAAGATGTTTCTCTGCGTACCTAATAAGGTTAAATATAATTTATTAACTAAATGTTTTCTTAGTCAGGTTTCGTACCTACGTATGCATATTATGTTGTACCAGCCAGCCCACTTTATTTTTAGCATTCTTTAATGTATGTAAACAATGTATGTTCAAAAAACAAGGACATTATTTATTATACCAGATTATAGCTTATTTAAAAAAATCATTCAAAAAGGCTTTGGAAGTGTAAGCAATAGTTTTCGCAAAAGAATCATAAAATTCAAATTTTCGTTGACGAATATATTTAACACGCTGAGTCTCGGCCCACGAGATCGGCAGTCCACATATCCGTAGGCCCGGGCGTAGGCGATACGAGAACAGCGGGGTTTTTCAGTGGGTAGTCAGATGGCCGAACATCTTTCCCAGAGTCCCACATATCCCTCGGTCCCCCTAGGCCGGGGGTGACGAATATATTCAACACGCTGAATCTCGGGCCACGAGATCGGCAGGCCACATATCCGTAGGCCCGGGCGTAGGCGATACGAGAACAGCGGGGTTTTTCAGTGGGTAGTCAGAACATCTTTCCCAGTCCCACATATCCCTCGGTCCCCCTAGGCCGGGGGAACCCGTCAAGAGGGTTTTTCCCCCTAAACCAAAAAAAATTTTACCGGAAAATTATCAAATGTTTTTCTTACAGATATCGCTAGGCTTAGTATGAAATGTTAAAGTAACACCGTCATAAATTACCACCTCTTTGATACCTTTTTTAAAATGTCAAATTTCGTACTTGAAAACGTGCATTTGCGGTACGCATTACTTTTTTTATTTAATCAGAAGAAAAAAATCTGCTGAGTCATCGTTTGCTGGAAGAAACATACGGCGAGCATGCTCTAACCTTAAAAACATGTAAGGCGTGGTTTTGAAAATTCTAAAGTGGTGATTTCAATGTGTGCAAGAGAAAGAACGTTCTGGTAGACCGAAAAAAATGCGAAACTGCAGAAGTTATTCGATGAAGACCCAACCCAAATGCAAAAACAATTGGCAGAAGCGTTAAATGTGGCCCAAGAAACGATTACGAGCAATGGGGAAAATCCAAAAGATGGGAAGATAGGTGCCACATCAACAGAACGACAGGCAAAAAAAAATGCCATCAAAAACAAAACTTGTAAAAAAACCAAGTCTCGCAACTCAGTTCTTCTACCGTAAAAAGTTGTGAAATCCATGTAATACCAAGTCGGTTACTTTATAAGTCCCTACTTAAGGGACCTTCTGTCTTAATTTAAAAATTAACCAACCTAACAACATCATAAAGTGACCATATAGTACGGTCAATTTAGACATTCGAAGTTACGTAAAGTCCCAACAAGCTGAAAATCAGTGAAATTGTTCAAAACATAATTATAAACAATGTCTAAAAGTTCCCCATCATTCCCGTGTATGGAAATTTTTTTTATTCAAGGTCAAAGGTCAAAAAAATGAGTTTTTCGCGATTTTCAGCAAAACGGTAAGTTTTATCATAAAAGTACCTCAGACAAAAATTGTAGATCATAAAATTATATATAAAAAATGTATCGATACTTTTTTCTTACGAGCCACCGTTTCTGAGATATAACGATTCAAAAAGTTATAAAAGTTGTTATCGTCATAATATGCATGAGTACGCCACGTATATAAACTACGGACTCATAAACTTCATCAAAGTTCAGGATTACTTTGAAATGATTTTTTTTATAATAATATAATAAGTATGCAAAGTTTTTAGATGAAATTATATAAATATGGAGAGACTGGCTCTTAATCTCAAAAAAAAGGAAAATTTAAAAATAGAACTGCAGTAAAACAAATGAATATAGCCGGGAAAAGAAAATTTACTCGTAGTATCAGATTTGCGTGTTATTTATAGCAAAGTTTTAAATTGATTCTCATCGATTTTTTATTCTTTTGTCAATTGAATTATTGTTACCAGCAGAATTGTTGGGTTAGTTTTTTAACTCATCGACAGTTTTTGAACCATAACATGGATACTTCGTCCGAACAAGCGGCTCAAATTGTAGCATTGGTGCGGGAGGGCTTGGATCAACGAACGATTGGTAGGAATTTAAATTTAAACCAGTCTACGGTTTCTAGAATATACAGAAGGTTTGTGGAGACAGGTTCTTATAGAAGGAGACGTGGTACAGGCAGGACTCGAGCAACCACCGGTCGTGATGACCGATTTATTGTTACAACTTCCCTGCGAAATCGTTTCCTCACGTTAGTTAACATCAAAACAGAGCTTAATGAAGTGCGTGGAGTAAACGTGAGTGCACGAACAATAAGAAGAAGGTTAAAGGAAGCGGATATCACCCCTTTTAGACCAGCAAATGGTCCAAAGTTGACGCTTAAGATCTGCGCGTGATCTGCTTAAGATCTGCGCGTGATCACCTGAATTGGACAGAAGAGCAATGGGCCTCCGTATTGTTCACGGACAAGTGTAGGACATGTTTATATGGTGCAGATGGTCGCAGAAGAGTCTCTCGTCGACGTGGGGAGCGATATGCTCAAAGTTGCATTGAGGAGCGTGTTCCTTTTGGAGGCGGTTCGTGTATGGTCTGGGGGTGGCATATCAATGAACGAACGAACAGAACTTGTGTTCATAGACATGGTCCGTCAAAACGGTAATAGAGAGGGGGGGGGGGGGGGTTTGACTGCACATCGCTACATAACAGAGATCTTAGAAGATCACGTGGTGCTTTACATAGGATTCATAGGCGAAAATTTTACTTCAATGCAGGATAATGCCCGGCCGCACGCTGCTGTGCAAGTTCGATAATATTGCGAAGAAGTTGGGATACGTACAATGAATTGGCCAGCACGCAGCCCGGATCTTAATCCCATTGAGCATGTTTGGGACAATTTAAAAAGAGCTGTATATGCGAGAAACCCTTTGCCCACGACAGTGGCAGCACTAAGAACAGCACTTTCAGAAGAATGGGACAATATTCCGCAAGATCTTTTAATAACCCTAATAAAATCTATGCGGAACCGATTAGAATCCGTAATAAGGGCACGTAGTGGTAATACACCTTATTAAAATATAAATAAATCCTTGCATAAAGTTTGTGTCTATTGTTAAAACCAATTTTTTAATTAAACCAATTTTCCTTAAATTTCTGTTTTTTCTTCAAAAAAGTCTTAAGGTCCTTTCCAGTACACAAACTTAAACTTAAGGATATGACCCCACACTGTTTTGAAGTTCACGAACCAATCGAGAGGTTTCAATTTAAATCTGCATAGAAAGTTTGCATACTTGGTTAAAATATTTATTTCAAAGTCGTCTATTACTTTGATGCAGTTTATGAGTCCGTCAGTGTATATACAGGTATACTGAAACTAAAAATGGAACTTTGTAATCCTATACATTTATATGGGATTTCAAAGTTATTTATGCAGTTGGTGTATCTAGAAAACTACACCGAAATTACAATATATGTATTTTAGTTTTTCCTTGATTTATACACTAAACACTAATTGTAGTCTAAATTTGAAGCTTCTATATCTGCTAGAAGTGCCTTAGTTTTGATGATCGGTCTGTGAGTGAGTGACAAAATTAAGAAATTTGACTGGTTATATATAATTCTTAAACTACTGGTTCAACAGTTTTTTTGGGATGGCATCCATAAATTGCCTGAAAGATGGGCAAGATGTATAGAATCAAATGACCAATACTTAGAATAAATAATTTTTTCCATTTTTTTGAAAATAACATTATTTTTCGAAAAAATACAGTAATAACTTTCCGGTACACCTGATAAATAGTTTCTCAGGATTATTATTGAAAAGTGGTTAATGTATTAAGTTAAAATGTTCTCCGCAAAGTAAAAATACAAAAGTACACCTATAAGACTCATTTTATTGGTGTCAAATTTGTCCGAAGCTGTGGAGGATGTATTTGAATAAACTATGAATATTTATGAATTTTGTTTTCAATAGTTTATCCTTATTACATACTATGACTGGTATCTGATTATTTATAACTCGCTTTAGATCATGGACGCGTGAAAAAAGGCCGTACGCGTGTTTCCCCACGTGTGAAAACATTGTCTAACAGCCCTTATGAGGAATCTTAAACCCTAACTATATTTTAAATAAAATCATAATTAATTTTTATAAAAAAGTTTTTAAAATAGATTACTAAAAAATAGATGTGTAGATAAATCAATTTAAATATCTTTAATTATGTCTAATTTAGAACAAAAACGCTTAGTATGGATTGTGAAAATGTTGGTAATCTCTAACCTAATTAATATTGTATTGTAACGTGTTTTCGATTAAACATCTATTTGCTTAAACCAAACAGAGATAAATCCGTAATCCACACTTATATCCCTCTCTAAATGTTATGTATTTTTTATACGCCATATAAATATGGTGTTAAATTAAATACAACTATTTTAATAAAATATAGTTTCTTATAGATAAACATATCTTAGATCTCTATGCATGATAGATATTTTCATTGTAAGATACTTAAACATCCGGCATACAAGTTTACTAAAGACATTAAGTTAAACACGTACTAGGACAAAAATAAGTTATTTTGAAATACGATTAACTTAACCAATGAGTCCATAAGTGACACGAACACACCCTCGAGAGCAATGAACCCGGTCCCATAAATATACCTAAAAATATCGACAACTAAATGCCAACATAGTGAAATAAATTGTGTTTAATAGAAAATACTACTACTTCACTACTCTTTAAACGAAAATAATAATTTTCACCACAGTTATTTAATTAACGTAAGCATTAGATTCGGATACATTTGACTCCAATGTATTTATGACAGTGTTCTAAACATATAAAGAGGAATATCAGATTAATTCATAATAGAATCGCATTAATATTACCTGTTTTTTATTTAACAATGTGATACAAACATGAGGAAAACTGAACGTGAAAAAAACCAGCGATTTATATGTGGGGAAAAAGGATTTTTGCGATTTATAATTATAGATACGATTCTCATACAATAAGTGTTTAGTGTTAAATTAGTAATATATAAATACTCGCATTCCTCTATCAGTATTACTGTAAACTGATAAAAGTTACCTCATCGTACATCGATTCACTGGCAGTGTCCCTCACGAACTTGTAGTAAGGAAACAGGCTACCATAATTTCTTGGAACCCTGAGCGAGACGAGCGGACGGCGTTCAGCTACCGTCACCGAAGACACATTTTGCGAACTTTCCATGACTCTTCACTATTTGGTATTAAAATTTTAGTCCGAGAAATGTTACCACGACACATTGTCAGCCATTTCAACATTTGACCGAATTAAATTTATACCTTTTTTGAGAAAGTAATTGGATGTTGTAGGTAGCACTGATGCGTTTTCATATTCTATCAACTCAAGTGGAGTGCGATCGAATAAACAGTGCGATGCGTGACGGACTGCACCCATCGAGGACTAATCGATAAGATTTATTTGAAGTAATAGAATTCTATACGAAGTTCTTATCAAAGTTATCAGTTTATTTAGTAATTTACCCACTTGCGTTTTGTAGGAATAAAATGTATCCTGTGAACTTACGGTCAGTAAAAATAATTTAATCAGACTAAAGAAGTAATAGTAGTAGTAGGCATTATCTGATGACACCGGTAAAATTGTGAATTTATTTATCAGCATCACTTACATTCTTCGAAGCCAAAAAATTTAAATAAAATATTATAAATAATATAAGATTTCAATTATACCCGTCGGAATCGCGGCTTGACTAGTTTGTAACGTCCCGCGGCCTCGGCAGTCAAGCGTGTGAAGGAACAGCGGGTGGTATTTGTGGGTATACCAGCGACCTGCTACCCCCGGTCTAAAGAAGGGGACGTATCGTCCGTTCCCACGCAACAGGGTGTGCGTCAGGCATTTCCACGTGATTCGATAGATCACCCTAAATATATTAAATCTAATCCTTTAAGGATATTTTTACTTGTTAGTGGAAATGTCTATATACAGATGGCTGCGAGAGCCAGTTACCAAATCATGGTATTGTACCATATTGTTATTGGAATATATTTTTATGAAACTATTATAAATGATGTTATATCTATAGGGTTAATTTAAGCTTATAGGTAAATATTTAAATCCTCTCATTCTAGCATATATATGCTCAATATATTAGTTTCCAATCCATTAATTTCTAAAAAATTATTTATATTCCGTAATTAAGTCACTTACCGACATCTATTGAAAACAAGTAATATTACATTAGGCAGAAGGCACGACGACGCGAATGCTCCCAAAACTGTCAGATATATCTGTTTTTATCTACCTGTTTTACACGGTGTTTCATAGATGGCGCTTATAACAATATAATTTTTTTAACACAATATATTATATATTTTTTTTCTTCTATCAAAACTATATACAAGTGAATATATAATATCACCAAAAGTTTCAATAACTTTTATGTAAATGTGTATTAGATGTAACGTGTAGTGAAGAAAGTTATGAAAATATTTAATAAAGTTTTATAAATTATTGCTACGTGTCATTTCAATTATGCTTAATATTTGGAATGTTATAAATTATCTAAATTTAAGAGATTGGCATAAATTTGTTAAACGCTTACTCACGTTTATTGATACATAAAATTAGACGTTAAAATTGTCACAACATTTTATGATCTTTGCGAAGGTCTGACATGGCATCTAACAAGATGTATTTATAACAAAAACAATATACAGTACATGATTCTCGGCTGTAGGTCAAATACTTCTTATATATATAATGATAACAATATACCATCAGTAAAACACTTGTTGCATTTTCTATGAGACAATGCCTTTTTTATAACATTATGGTTGCAGAGGTGACTATTAACCTTCCTATTGTTTACTGAATAGTTGATTCACACGATGACTGGTGACTGATTAAGCAGGTTTAAATCTATGTAGGTAAATATACACTTCTCATCAAAACAAATATAAAAAACCACTGAAGTTTGGTTTTGAATGAGTTTAATATTTTTTACATTTAACAAAAAATATAAATAATGCTAGTTAATTGTGGATATCATAACGAATATTAATGTTTCAAATTAATATTCGTTACCTATTGTATTTTGTTCAACAGGTATGTTTTTATCCTGGTATCCAGGTATCCTTTAAGAAGAAATTGTTAAATGTTAGTAACAAAGATGTAAAAAAGAAAAATGTTAAAAGTTTATTTAGTATCTCATATTTCCTCCCAGGGCCTCTTATCACTGCTTCCTTGCGGTTCCTCATGGAACGGATAAGCGTCACAATCTTGTATTGTGGGATGTTATCCCACTCTTCTTGTATAGTTGTTTTAAGCTGGTCAAGCGTTTCCGGAGCAGGATCTCTCGCTCTGACTCGTATCTTCACCTCATCCCATAGGTGTTCTATGGGATTCATATCCAGGCTTCTTACTGGCCAGCCCATAATCGCAATACCGACTTCACTCAGGTATTCATTTACAATGCCTGCGGTATGAGCACTGTCATTGTCCTGCATAAAAATGAAGTCTTCGCCAATAAAATGTGCGTAGGGTACCACATGAGGCTTCAGATACTTTTAGATGTAACGTGACCCATTTAATGACGGCAACCGAGGTCCAGATACAAGCGCAAGTTCGGTTTTTCTATCGGCGCTTATGCCTCCCCAAACCGTTCATGAACCACCACCGTAAATTACTCTTTCTTCAATGCAGCACTGTGCAAAACGCTCTCCCTCTTCGATACACTTTCTTTCTTCTATCACTACCATACAGCATGATCTTACTCTCGTCAGAAAAGAGAACTTTCCTCTATTGAAGGTATGACCAATTTAAGTGCTCAAGTACAAAGTTTAAGTAAATTAAGTGCAGAAATTCCAACGGAATACACATTGAAAACAATCTCTTCATTCATTTATTGGATGAAAATTCGAAAATTTTAATTCACATTTGGAATTCTGGTACACCATTGTATATACTAAACTGCCAGCTATTTATTAGCTTATTTTTTAATGATATCAATATTATTTTTCATTTAAATGCCGCTTGAATAATACTTGAATAATACTACTTGAATAATACGTGTTTCGATTTTTTTGATGAGAAGTACCTAGTCAGGTCATAAGTATTGTCACACAGTAAAAACTTTTCTTTTAGAATGCTGGCCACAAAAAAGTTTATTGAATTCGAATCTCGAATTGTTCATGAAAATAAAAATGTATACTTTTAGAATTTTACTCATTTTTTAAATATGGAGTGGACGCTTAAAGAAGACCGTGTTGCAGTTATTGCGTTGCATCGTTGCGGTTACGCGCCAATTCAAATTTTTAACATACTGAAAAATTTGAATATAGCCAAAAGATTCATTTATCGTACCATCAAACGATACAATGAAGACTCTAGTGTAGATGACAGGTCAAGAAGTGGTCGCCCTCGGTCTGTTAGGACTCCAGCAGTGATAAAAGCTGTGAAGGCACGAATTCAAAGAAATCCCAAACGTAAGCAGAAATTGTTGGCCCTTCAGATGGGGTTAAGCAGAACCACGGTGAAAAGGGTGTTAAATGAAGACTTAGGGCTTCGGGCATATCGAAGAAAAACAGGACATCGTTTGAATGCTCGTCTAATGGACCTGAGACTGAAGAGATGCCGCGCTTTGTTGAAGCGGTACGTGGGAAAAAAATATCGGGAAATTCTTTTTTCGGATGAAAAAATGTTTACCGTAGAAGAGAGCTACAACAAACAAAATGATAAGGTGTACGCACACAGTAGTGAAGAAGCGAGCAACCGTATTCCGCGTGTCCAACGAGGTCATTTTCCATCCTCGCTCATGGTATGGTTGGGAGTTTCTTATTGGGGCTTAACAGAGGTACATTTTTGTGAGAAAGGTGTAAAAACGAATGCTGTTGTGTATCAAAATACAGTCCTGACGAACCTTGTGGAACCTGTTTCTCATACCATGTTCAATAACAGGCACTGGGTATTCCAACAAGATTCGGCGCCAGCTCATAGAGCGAAGAGCACACAAGACTGGCTGGCGGCGCGTGAAATCGACTTCATCCGGCACGAAGACTGGCCCTCCTCCAGTCCAGATTTGAATCCGTTAGATTACAAGATATGGCAACACTTGGAGGAAAAGGCGTGTTCAAAGCCTCATCCCAATTTGGAGTCACTCAAGACATCCTTGATTAAGGCAGCCGCCGATATTGACATGGACCTCGTTCGTGCTGCGATAGAGGACTGGCCGCGCAGATTGAAGGCTTGTATTCAAAATCACGGAGGTCATTTTGAATAAACTTTAATGTCATAAGAATCTATGTTTTGTTAAGTTCATTTTGGTATATAAATGGTTACATAATGAATAAACTTGTTACAATTATTTTACATTAAACATGTGACAGAATTTATGACCTGACTAGGTATATTTACGATCTCAGGACTGTTTAACTACGTGTCCCAAATCTTAATAGTTCGTCTAGTATCAAAATAAATGAGCAGTTCTCTTATATACATTTTATTTTAATGCAAGTATATGAGAGCTCAACTAGCCTTAGATAACATATTAGAGAACTGTTATTTCATTTAAATATGAATAAATTTAAGACTTATCTATTTTTATTTTAAAAAACTTCTTTGAACTTGAACAGGGCCATAATCAAAAGAGTGGATCTAACTCTATAAAAGGGAAAATAGGGTTTCTTTGACGCACCATCTGGGACTGATGGGATTTACGACTACTCGACGCGGAATTTTTGTAGATGGTTCTAGGCTACTTACTTTTTGAAATCCATTGACCTTTTCTCATTTTATTTCGATTTTCTTTTTTCTGTTATTCGCCCGGCGATGCGGTTAGAAACGGGTAGTAGTTTATATTAACAAAAATGTATACAATAAGCAGAAAATGTACGATATTCATTTATCACTTAACCAAAAGTCGTTATCAAAATTATTTCAAACAGAATAAACAATAGATAATTGTAAATTTTATTCATTTTACAATCATTAAGTAAATTATTGTTCTTCTCCAATGTTTAAAATAATCGTTGAACATAATCCTTAACGGGCAATAATTATTATGATAACGATGTTGCAAATTATTTTTTCGCCGACCTTTTTTTTTAAGTTGCGCTTTGCAACTTACTTTTGGAGTAAATCGTCACAGTATATTTTATTTTATATAAAATTTAGTTACGTGTTTTCATTCTACCACATCTTTGTCCTGTAATAAACACTTCAAAACACTGAAACAGTTAAAGGATAATTGATAACCCACTTATAGATGCCGCTTATCATATAAAACTAGTCTCGTCACAAAATTACATTCTAGGTACATATTTGTTTCTCGTAATAAAATCCGTAAACACTAAAGACCAAACTGAACTTTATCACACGAAACCTGGTGACGTCATGAGGAACAATGGCTGCTATATGGCCGTGACCTTCGATGCTTCATTACCCACAATTCTGAGCAGAGCCCCTCTCGACTGGTAAAATAGACATGATAACAATCTGAATCATAAATAGTTTCAGTAAATCGTTATCTACTTTAAATTTGTCAAGTAATAGTGAAGCATTATTTATTAGCAAATTTAATTTTTCGCCTTTATTAAAGAAAATTCTTAGTACGTACATAAAAATTAAGGATAGTGTGATTTAAAAAAAAGACCTATTGTAAAAAAGTGTGGGATGCTTGTTGTCAATTGATATATATTTTATAGACAGATATTGGTAGAAGAATTCATTTTGAAAATCTTAAAAAGCACCCCATGCCTTTTCCCAATAAAATTCTATTGCTTTCTAATCTTTCCAATAAGATACTTCAGTGATCGGACGAGAAAAGGTCCGAAAATTCATTAATCCCGAGGAGCTAGTAAGGATAATGATAAAAACTATGCAAATTATTGCATTGTCATCGGTCCTTGATAAGTGCAAAGTTTCAAATCAATCCGTCGCTTCGTTTTGAAAGGGGTGAAAATCACGTTCAAAGATTCCGTTATATAGATACACACCAAGCTAATAAAAGCATGTTAAAAAGGATAAATAAAGATGAAAGTAAACCAGTCGATGTGTCTATTTGTTGGTAATTATTTTACGATTGAATGAGTCTTGATGTAATTGAGTATGGAATATGTATTTATTTACGAAAGAAAAGTATACATATTATCAATTCTCTGGCATCCATAATACAAGCGCTCTGCTGCTTACTTTGGAACTAGCAGGCGCTGTGCGAATTTTCACAGCATATTTAGCTTTACTATATTTATAAGCGTGTAGTCCCGGTCTAGTATAATTATACGTTTACTCCAACTTTCGTAGATAACTTTATTATTATTATTTCGAAAGGTGGCTATGCTAGTTTATTCAACCTAGTATCACTGCGTCCAGTTTAATGAACTATTGTGATCGCCACGTTTACTATAGCTCATTGGCAAAGCCTGCCTCGTTAATGATAAATACGAAGCAGTTTTTTGATAGGAGCTGCTCGTATCTCATCTGGTTCCAGCATATGCTTCCCTAGTATGAGATTACGTTTATGCATCAGAGAACAGCAGTGGCACAGCAGGTGCAGAGGCATTTCATCTGCCTCGTTACAAAATCTGCTGGCTTTGCTATCCCTGATCCTTATGATACTGAGGTGCTTGTTTAGGCAGCAATGTCCGGTTAGCGCCCTCGTGAAGGTGCATAGCTGATTCCTGTTTAGTGCTAGTGCTTCGACCGCAAGTTTGCGGTTGTAGGCTTTTACTAGCACTTTAGAGTGATTTAAGCCTGGAATTGAGCTGTGCTCCCTTGGCCCCTATCCGGGCAAGTTCAGCGGCCTTTTCATTGCCTATGATGTCCGCATGTCTAGGGATCCAGCGAAGAATTATTTTATATTTCTCACCTAAGTATTTAGGTAGTCCATGCAGTTTTAGATGAGTTTCGAGGGTGTTAAGTCTGAATCCAGCGTCAAAATTGCTGCTTCACTGTCAGAGTGAATATATATCACGTTATTTTTGTAGTCTTTTTGCAGATTCACTTCCGCACATTCTAAAATGGCGTAGACCTCTGCTTGGAAAATGGAGGCATATTTTCCCAGACTCAGGCTGGTCTTGAAGCTTAGTCGCTCTCAAAATACTCCACAGCCTACATCATGTCCAATTTTGGAGCCATATAAGGATGCCGCTCTTCCAAGAGATTTTCTTGAGCAACCAGTCCTCTCTGGAAGGAAATTACACATTGTAGTTTTTTGGTCCTACAAATTGTGGATAGGTATTGTCTAAGGGCATGCCTAGGATGGAGTGGGTAACAACTGAGTCCTTTAAGGTCCTCAGCATGTATGAGAGCCAATTTTTCGACTCCTGTACATGCAGGCCAGCGCCTCATACTGAATAAACAGCGAAAACCGCGGTAGGCTGACCAATGCATCAAGGGCTGCTCTAGGAGTTATTTTCATGGCCCCCGTTAGCACCATGCATGCCGTACGTTGCAGACTGTTTAGCCTGTTAAAAGTTGTCCTTTGGTGGGCTTTTTGACACCACACAACAGAGACGTACGCAATTGTCGGCCTGACATTGGCAGTGTATAATAGCCAGAGAAGTTTAGGAAAATATAACTTTACTAGTTCATAGACGCCATTCGATTTTTATTTTCGGTGTTGGTGGGTCAGTTGGCAGTAGATTATGTAAAATTAAATAGCAAGGTGCGCAGAATACTTAACATGTAACACACCACCACCGTCGTCCTCAACTAGACCTAGGCCTACCCAAATTTGCGTCACACATCCCGGTGCCATGGGGCTTTTCCTATCCTGCCCCGACTGGGTACCTTGTGCAGGTCATCAGCCCATCAGGCTGGATGGCGACCTACACTACTACTATAAATATTGTTAAATAACTTCTTTATAATAAATATATTACATTCTCGTTATGAAACGGAAAAATGTACTTTTAAAGGAATTCTTTGTACTTTATACCGTCATTTAGAAAAGACGAGTTTATTTCATGTACCATAAAAAGGGTATATTCAATATATTTGTAGGTAATTTATTAAACAATATATTTGTGTGTAAAACCTAAAAACTTGATAAAAGAAACGATGTTGCAAGTGGGTTGGACTTTGTAACGAGTGTATAAAGCTGAGAAGTCTGATGTTCGAGATAGGAATATAACTTTTTAGGTCAAATCGCGAGAAATAGTTATAATTAAGATGATAGCGCACTCGCGATTTGGAGCAGCTTTGAAATCAGATAGTATATCGTACTAAATATCTTTAACTAAGTAAGATAACAAGCAACCAAATTAAGGAACAAGGGTAAATCATTGAATTTTAAAGATTCATTAATGCTAACCTAAAAAAGTCAAAACAAGGACGGAAGTCGTACTAAAAAGGATTAACATGTGTTCCCAGATGACACTTAATGTTATCACACATCACGGAAATAGATAAGAGAACAATTCATATAAAAAGTTGAAAAAAATCAAACTACGAATGAGACAACGAAAGTACAGAGATAAAGTCTCAAATATTTATATGTATTT
This sequence comes from Malacosoma neustria, assembly GCA_963693495.1. Classification (NCBI taxonomy): domain Eukaryota; kingdom Metazoa; phylum Arthropoda; class Insecta; order Lepidoptera; family Lasiocampidae; genus Malacosoma; species Malacosoma neustria. The sequence continues at coordinate 9,047,763 of OY856376.1, forward strand.
TATAATTAATATTTGAGGCTATTTTTTTGTCAGCCAAAAATAAAATCCGTGATCATTCTCTGTGTTTAGTGTAGTGAATTTGATGAATGTACCCATATTCTACCACTATCCAAATATATAGACCCCCATATTATATGATTTGTTGTCATAGCAAATTCCCCGTCCCATTAATGTCATCTTTCTCTTAACACTTGTGCACTCTAAGCTTATACATATATACACTTTCTAGCTTTTTAATTACTAACCGTATTTACTTATAAGACAAAATATATATTTAACTATTAATTTGCTTTTTGTTTTGTCCTCAGGATCTCAGAATTTAATTAACCGAACATATTTATTTATTACTCTATTAAACCTCTTTTTTTTAATAACGTGGACATTGGCAAAATCAACGCCAAACGCACTGGAGTCATAAGTACAAAGAAGCAAGAACTAATAATTTAGATATAAATAAGGAAAGTGAACAATCTTTTGACTCGATTCCCACCTATATATAATTATATGTATTTCATCAATCTAACTTTACCTTCAAATTTTAATATATAACCCAAACGACACTTTGTTACTAAACAATATAAAAGGGACTACAAAGTAACGTCAATGTTGAGATTAAAAGCTTAAAGGTGAGGATAATGTGTTGCCGATGGGAGAGCAGTGGACTGTATGGTTGAATTTAGGCGGGAAGGGTGCCAATAAAACGACGTTTCATGATCAGCAGGCGGATGCGGGCCGGCGGCGGTCCCAGAGGGGGGTTTTTTCCTGGTGGCGAGTACGACCTGTTTTGCCTACGAGTGCTACCGACCTGTATGACCGACCTGTCCTGACTGTATAACCGCGTACGCCCTGTTCAGCCTGTATACCCGAGTACGCCCTGTTCAGTTCTGGTCATCTCCACAAGTGCCCTTTTTCCCCATTTCGACCCGCTTTTTATCCTAATTATCCCCACTCTGTTACCGCGCCTGACCGGCCTCACCCCCTTAACTTTATTTTTCTTATATAATATACTTATCGCTATTTACATAAATTATTCGTATTTCATTATATTGCTCCCTTCCAGCAGCCTATCCTCTCAATAGTATCTGTAAGCACCGAACTATATTAATGGCTTTTCGCCGCGCGTAATTCTCTCCCTACCTCGCCCCGCACCGCCGTCATATAAAAGGCGCGCGGACGAGGGGGGCCTTATTCATTTACACCCGCATTGTCATGGAGCGCACACCTACCTGCAATTTTGCATATTCGCGGGAGCGTGTGCCTCGGTTGAACTACCCGGACCTTACCTGACCCATAATAATGCCAGGGATCGGTCCGGGACTTACTGCTGGGAGGGAACAACTATTACAAAGTAATTAAATCTAATACAATCTATTCATTATATCTTCTAAGGGACGTGCCAGCCATAATATTCCCCTACGCACCCATAATATTGTACATAGGTCTAACACGTCCCCGAATAAAACACATAAAAAATACATAGTTTATTCTACAACATTATGTAAACAGCAATAATTTACTTAATTCTAAATATTTACACGTTTGGTTGTCGATTCGGTATTGCCGCCGCATAGCTAATACGGCCGTCGATGCGGTATTGCCGTCGTCTAGCACATACCTTTATGTTTGTTTACGTTCGTCGTGAACATTTCTCCCGCCGTCGCACTGCGATTCCTTCACGGGTATCACGACGACTTTCTTCGTAGGGCGCCTCAGGACTCTTCCGTTGCTGGTCACCACGTCCACGACACGAACTTCGCCGTCCTTCCCGGGGTAGACCGCCGTCACTCGTCCTCGGGGCCATGTGTTGCGTGGTAGGTTCGGGTCGCAGATTACGACCAGATCGTTGACTGCAGGGCTGTCCCCGCTCGCGTAGGGCTCCCGCCGGTGTTGCAGCAGCGGCAGGTACTCCCGCACCCAGCGTCGCCAGAAGACGTCTGCCAGGTACTGTGCGCGCCTCCATTGCGCGCGTGCCGTCGCGTCGCTTGTTTCGAAGCTGCCGGGGGCTGGCATGAAGCAATTTGGCCCCAGCAGCACCAGGTTCGGCGTGATGGCGGGCGGCTCATCGGGACCCACGGCCACATGGGTTAGGGGCCGCGAGTTGACGGTGGCTTCGACTTCGGCGAGTAGCGTGACGAGCGTCTCGTCACTCGGGTGTTGTTCGTGGAGTGTCACGCTCAGGGCTTCTTTCACTGAGCGCACCATGCGCTCCCAAGCGCCTGCCATGAAGGGGGCCGCCGGCGGTAAGAACCGCCAGGCGATCTGACGGCTGGTTGCCGCCTCCTCCAAGGTCCGCCAGGCCTCCGCGAGCTCGCGGTCGGCCGAACGGAAACACGTCGCGTTGTCACTCCATATTTCTGTGGGGCAGCCTCGCCTCGCAATAAATCTGCGAAGCGCGTTTATAGCGGAGTCCGTGCTCAAAGACGCCACGAGCTCCAGGTGTATGGCCCGTGACGTCATACACGTAAACAGCGCCACATACCTTTTCTCTCGATGTCTTCCCACGGTTACCTCCATCGGGCCGAAATAGTCGAGCCCAGTAAAGGTGAAGGGGCGCGCATGGTGAGCCAGGCGCGCCTGCGGTAGGCTCCCAGTGGATGGCTGGGCCGGCTTCGCCTTCCTAAGCCGGCAGCGAAGGCACCTCTTCAACACTGCCTTGACTGAGGGTCGTATCCTCGTTATCCATATTCGCTGCCGAAGCTCGTTGACTACCGTTTCTACTCCTCCGTGGTGAAGGTTTTCATGTACACGTTGTATGTACAAAGTTGTGTACGGGTGCTTACCCTGTAGGATAATAGGGTTCGCCATGTCGAAACTAATATCCTGGGCCTCACTTATCCTGCTCTTCAATCGCAGGATTCCATTTTCATCTTTGAACAGGGCTAAATTATTTAAGCCCCTGTCCTTAGACATAGTTTCATTTGTAAACATGTCTTTTTGCGCTAATAATATTAGTAGGCGCTCTGCGCGCATAAGTAAATTTCCGTCCATTATCTTGTACTTCTTATCTTCATTCGTGCCCGTTTTTTCAATTGTTTTACGTTGTTTCCATCTTTTCTGCGTTAATTTCCAATCTTCATCTTTTAAAATGTTTTTCTTACTTCTTTTTCGTGCCGCCGCCGCCACTGTTTGTGTTCTTTGTTTACATATTTCGATGAATTGTAACACTCTGCCCATAACTCGCAGTAATTTTTCAAATTTAGAATATCTTGTGAAGTCGATGATTAATGTCGGTTGCATCCCCACAATTTGACACACATTTTCTATTTCTTTCTCCTCCCCTGTCTTGAGGATCTCGGTTCTCCCTTCTGTCGGCCACCTGTCTTCCTCTTCGTATAAAAAGGCCGGGCCGGTGAACCATCTGTGCGTAGGGCCGAAATCCCGGGGGGTTTTCCTTGTAGCATCATCCGCTGTGTTCGATGCAGTGGGGACCCAATGCCATTCATTCTTCTTCGTTATATCTTCGATCTCCGCCACACGATGCGCCACAAACGTCTTGAAAGTGCGCGGCTCCGCCCGAATCCATGCTAAGGCGGTGCGCGAATCACTCCAAAAGTATCGGCGCGTTAGCTCCCAGTCGTGTCCCTCTTGCACCGACTTGGCTAGTCGCGCGCCCAACACAGCTGCCTGCAGTTCCAGCCGTGGGATGGATACAGGTTTCGTCGGTGTCACGCGGCTTTTCGCCGCCGCCAGCGCGACACTTACGGCACCACACGTCGTCTTGATGCGTATGTATACTGCTGCTGCGTAGGCTTCTTCGCTGGCGTCCACAAAGGTGTGTAACTCCCTCTGCAGCGCGGGTCTGTGCTCGTAACATCGTGGGACACGGAGTTGCGACAGTGATTTAACTTCACTCAACCAATTCGCCCATCTTGTTTGTAATTCATCCGGTATAACGTCATCCCATTCTGTTTTATATTTCCATGTATCTTGCATGATGCGTTTAGCCGGTGTTATCAGCGGCGATATGAGTCCCAGGGGGTCAAAAATCCCCATTATGAACCCCAAGGCTTCCCTCTTCGTGGGTGGGCGTCTTCCTTCGAACACTTCTATTGGAACCCTCTTGTTGTTCATCCGGAAACCAATGGTGTCTTCCTTAACGTGCCATAACAGGCCTAAGGTTTTCTCCGTATCGCTCCCGCCGATGACCACCGTGTTCGATGCCGGCGAGGCGAATTGTTCGACAGCCTCTGGTTTATTTGAGGTCCAACCGCGTAACTCGAAGCCCGCTCGACGTTGTATTGCGTCGACAGCCGTTGTTATCTGCTTCGCTTTCTTTACCGAGGGAAGGCTATGTAAATAATCGTCCATATAGTGGTTGACCTCAATGGCGCGCGCTGCTTCTGCGTTTTCCGTGGCGAATTCTTGAGCGTTCTTATTCTTCACATATAGGGCGACACAGGGTGAAGACGTGGCCCCAAAAATCAGTGACGTCATTCGGTATTCCGCGGGGGGTTCGTTATCGCGGCGATCACCCCGCCAGAGATAACGCAGTGCATCTCTGTCTTCTTTTTTGATCTTCACCTGCATGAACATTTCCTTTATATCGGCAGACACGGCGACTGGGTATTGCCTGTACTTCATTATTACTCCTGGCAGCGACTGAAGAAGGTCGGGTCCCGACAACAGCATGTCGTTTAGACTGCGTCCCTGATACTTGGCGGCGGCGTCGTGTACCACCCGTATCTTTTCCTTGTCGGGATTTACTACGGCGAAGTGGGGGAGGTACCATGTTCTCCCGCCGGTAGGGGGCTCCAGTGCGAGCTCCGCGTACCCAGACTTCGTTAAATTTTCCATTCTTTCTTCGTACTTTTTCTTCAAATCTTCGTCGCGGTCCAATTTTCTTTCCAAGTTTCGGAGCCTTTTTAATGTATTTTCATAATTATTCTGGAATAGTTCATTTTTATTCTTCCATAATAACCCCGTCTCATAGTGTCCGTTTTCTTGGCGGCGGCACGTTTCATCCAATATTTGTAATGCGCGACGATCGGGGTCGCTTTTCTGGGTCCTGGGTTCGATTCCCAGCGCCTCTAAGGCGAAATATTTTTTCATCAGCTTTTCCAGGGGATCGCCCTCCTCACTTCCTGCGCTTAAGTGGGAACAAAAGGCGACTGGCTTCGTAGACGAGGTGCGGCAACCGTGTAGCACCCAGCCCAGCTCGGTACGGGAGGCGACCGGCTTGTCGCGGGGTCCTCTTCGTACCTCCTTTGAGATTATCAACTCCCAGTTGTCTTGACCAATTAATATTTTCGGCGTAGCTTCCTGGTAAATCAACTCATTCTCAATATCCTTGAGATATGCACAGCCCTGCACATCTCTCCGGGTTATCGTTTGCGTGAAGAAGCTCATATTCTGCACGGTGCGGGCGTCTCTTAAGGTGTGTTCTTCCCTCTCGTAAGAGCCCCTTATCTTCGCTGTGACTCGTCGACTGTAGTCGTGTGACGACTCACTTCCTTGCACCCCTTGCATCTTCATAGGGTCCCGCCGACCTTCGAGTCCAAGTTCCTCAGCTAACTTGGCGTCGATTATGGTCACTGTGCTTCCTTCGTCTAACAATGCATAGGTGTGGCGTCGCCCTTTTGGGCCGGACACACACACTGGTGCCACCTTTAGATATGCGCGGCGGGTCCCGTTGTTTTCGCTGCGAGCCATCGCGGATGCTAATACTTCCCCTGAGGGTGTCGGGGTCCTCTCGGGTTCTTCGACAGTTGATGCTTTCTTGAAGAGTGTTTTCTCGTGGTGCAGGAGCCGGTGGTGGCGTAGCGAGCACCTTCCTTTGCCACACGGGGCGGCGCGGCAATCTGTGCGTCGGTGTTTGTTTTTCAGGCATAAAAAACACAGACCACTTTTCTTCACAATTTCCCAACGCTTATTCACATCACTGTTGTGAAACTGTTTGCAGTCAGGTAGGGCGTGTGCTAATTTGCATATAGCACACCCATTTTTCTTCTCGCATCTTCTGTCCTTTTCACTCTTATTGAGTACATTAATATATTCTGCCCTTTTCTTCGGGCGATATTTTTCTGTTTTTTCTTCGACTGGGGCGTAGGCGATGCACTTGTCGGCTTCTTCATTAATGAATGTGGCGAATTTTTTCAATTCTGGCACATCTTCTTTTCGTAGCGTGGCATAATCGTACCACTTATTTTTCAAAAGCGGCGTTAACTTTTCTACTGCAGATCGCAACATCTCCGGGCTGTGTAGATACTGCGGTTTTTTCAACACGTCGACTGTGGCCACTATGTTTGCTATTTTGTTGGCGAAAACACAAAGATCCCGCGGGCTGTCGGTGATCCTTGGTAGTGCCTTGATTTTTCCCATTTCTTCCAGCACGAGCGCGTCCGGTCTGCCGAACCGTCTTTCTAGTGCTTTTATAATTTCGTCGGGCCCTGTTTGTGCGATTAACAGGGCATTTACGGCCTCCAAGGCGGTCCCTTTGAGGCTTCTACGCAGGCGTGCAACGTTTTCCATTGACGAAAACCACCCCCGGGACTCCTGGAATGCTGCCCGGAAGGTGAGCCATTCGCCGCTCTGTCCGTTGAAGTATGGTAGCTCGTTTGCGAAGCGCGCATGCCTTGATCCATTTCTTGCCACCTCCGTTATTGCTTCCGCCAACGCAGCGACATCCATGCCGCTAGAACGCGCAGGTGGGCCCTCCATGTGGGTCCGTTGTCCGTGTGCCATATTGTCGACACGGGCAGCCTGTCCCCGTCCTTCCATAATAATTTCTTCATTCTTGGCGGTTACTTCGGCGGCAGAAGGTTGTGGGTGTTCTTGAGATTTCGGTATTCTCTCGAACCACATATCTACCCTCTTTTTGGGTGCTTCCACATCCTCCTCCATTTCTTCGTCATCTGAGGATTCAACTCGGATCCTTTCCAGCCGGGCTTGTTCAAGCTCGACCGCGGCCTCGATTTGCTTCAATTTTAGCGCAGCCAATTTTTCCCGAATCTCCAGCTCGGCGATACGTCTACGGGACGCCGAGGATTTTCTTGACTGTGCCCTAGTTGCCGGCGCAGATGTAGGCGGTTCCTGTACGCCTTCCCGACGGAAGAGCTCGCGCAAGACCGGCGGCGGCTTTGTCCGAGTCTGGGACACGGAGGGCGGTATGCATTTTATGGTTTCGGTTGCTGTGGTTGCTGTGGTTGCCGTCTCCGTACCCGACTCGGACGCCCCCCCGCCGGTCTCCCCCGTGGCGCTCTCCGTGGCTTTGCTGATATGGCTTTCCTTCCCGCTGCGGCTCCTAGTAATCGGCATTTTCCAGTTCTTGAATCCGGCTTGAAGCTGACCAAATGATGTTGGTGCTGGATCCGGCTCGAAGGACCAAATGATGTTGCCGATGGGAGAGCAGTGGACTGTATGGTTGAATTTAGGCGGGAAGGGTGCCAATAAAACGACGTTTCATGATCAGCAGGCGGATGCGGGCCGGCGGCGGTCCCAGAGGGGGGTTTTTTCCTGGTGGCGAGTACGACCTGTTTTGCCTACGAGTGCTACCGACCTGTATGACCGACCTGTCCTGACTGTATAACCGCGTACGCCCTGTTCAGCCTGTATACCCGAGTACGCCCTGTTCAGTTCTGGTCATCTCCACAAGTGCCCTTTTTCCCCATTTCGACCCGCTTTTTATCCTAATTATCCCCACTCTGTTACCGCGCCTGACCGGCCTCACCCCCTTAACTTTATTTTTCTTATATAATATACTTATCGCTATTTACATAAATTATTCGTATTTCATTATATTGCTCCCTTCCAGCAGCCTATCCTCTCAATAGTATCTGTAAGCACCGAACTATATTAATGGCTTTTCGCCGCGCGTAATTCTCTCCCTACCTCGCCCCGCACCGCCGTCATATAAAAGGCGCGCGGACGAGGGGGGCCTTATTCATTTACACCCGCATTGTCATGGAGCGCACACCTACCTGCAATTTTGCATATTCGCGGGAGCGTGTGCCTCGGTTGAACTACCCGGACCTTACCTGACCCATAATAATGCCAGGGATCGGTCCGGGACTTACTGCTGGGAGGGAACAACTATTACAAAGTAATTAAATCTAATACAATCTATTCATTATATCTTCTAAGGGACGTGCCAGCCATAATATTCCCCTACGCACCCATAATATTGTACATAGGTCTAACACGTCCCCGAATAAAACACATAAAAAATACATAGTTTATTCTACAACATTATGTAAACAGCAATAATTTACTTAATTCTAAATATTTACACGTTTGGTTGTCGATTCGGTATTGCCGCCGCATAGCTAATACGGCCGTCGATGCGGTATTGCCGTCGTCTAGCACATACCTTTATGTTTGTTTACGTTCGTCGTGAACATAATGTCTGTTACAACAACCCTGACCTTAAAAGGAAACTAATAATTTAACCTTTTATCAGGATGGCGGAGGCTTTGTGAGATATATAGTAATTTATGAATATAATTGTCTAGAGGTTTCTTACATCGACAATTAAGTAAATGTGTTAGTTTCTGAACATTGTACATATTAGGACCTTGACCAGAATAAGCTGTTTTTTAAGCTGCTTGCTTTTTTTAGCGTCATGCCTATCACTAAAGACCACTATCTCCAATCTTTCTGGCAGTCGATGTACTCCTCGTCGGAAAGCCATTATGTTTTTGACACTATCTATGACTAAACTCTTCTGTATTATCTTCGTACAAATGGAAGCGCTGCTCAGACAATATGCTATCGAACGGATTAGGTGAAAATTAAAAAGGGGCTATGTTAGGTGATAGCGGCAGGTGAGGTAAAACCTCATTAAAGTGTTTCCAGGTAACCAAATGAAACACTATCTTGTGTTTTTCCTTATGTAGAAGCGGTCGGTTACCTTCTAATGGTTGACTTTTTAAATTTAATTTTTCGCGCTCTTTTGCCGCAACAAAATCGAGCGTTTCACTGATTATGTGTGACATGGTCGGCCCGGCCATAATTTGTACGTGGTCTCTGCACTCGCAGTCACTGCCATTGCAACACTCGGGAGCTCTGCGAAAACTCGTAGCAATAATTAATTTGTCAACATTTTGAAACGTTTCCACTGCTCCCGATATTCAGAACGTAATTATTTTAATTTATAATTTACTTTTTGGGATCTTGGGTTATTCGTTTGGATTACCAAGTCCTTACTGGTGGCCTTCGTGCGTTCGACCCTCTTAAGGGACATCTTCCCATCGAACGACCTGTGCATGACGTGCATCAGCTCGACTTTTGCCGAAGTCTGTCTTCCTGCAGAGACTGCACATCAAAAGAATACCACGCCATGAAGGGAACGCAATCAGGGTATTGAAGCCTACCTTTCCTAAACAGTTAGTTCTAATACCAACTTATAATTCCAACATTTCACTATCATTAAACATTGCGACTAGACCTACCAAGATTAAATAGGATTAATAGGTTTCTATTAAACAATTTCCATAAAATACCTATATAATAAATCATAATTTGAGTGAATGGTGATAACTATTTCATGAATTTATCATAGAATGACTCAGAATGTAGGTACCTACACATATGTCGTATGCTATAGCATTCAAATACCTTTGGACATTCGCTTGACTGAGATTACTTGACAAGTTGTCTCATGATAAGCATATGAATATAAAAAATCACATTACCATATCACTCCACTGTCAGATTTATGATTTATAACAAAATTATACACAACGAATAAGTCGCTTATGTAAACTAGAACGTAAAGATGAATTATTGGGCTCAGCTTGAAAAGGTTAGAGGCTAGAAGTTTGATATCGTATACTCGATTGCGCTTAAGTGGTTTGGTCTTTATATTGTAGGTACTCATTTCTGTATAGTTACGAGTATTACAATAATAAATATCATTAATTTTACCTTGAACGCATATAATGATAGGGGAAAATACAATTATTACGATATTACGATCAGGGTCATTTGATTATAAAAGTTTACTCATTGTTCCGTAACTTGTTATGACTTTTTTTCACTCAATGTCAATTAACATCAACAATATTTCTTGTACACTTTAATAATATAGCCTTCAATACAATTTATTATATTTTGACAGGATTTATTACGTTTAACAGGTTTTAAGCGCATGTTTAATTATATTCTTCCATTTTTTAGTAAAACGTAATTTTAATTCGATCTGCTTCACGAGCTCTAAGATCCCAGTTCCATCTAAAGCCCCGACTTCGGAGACCGTGTTCCACACCTCAACGAAATCACAGTACGAATCTGACAGCACACTTTTTATTAACACTTCTTTTTATTTCTCATTGTTTATTTTTCAGTTTTCTTCTGCAAATACATTACAAAACAGATATCAGACGACCTCTGTGGCGTAACGGATAACGTACTTCGGTACACTTGCGGAGGTCACGGGTTTGATTCCCGTCCAGCGTTTGGGTGTTTATGTATAATATGTATTTATTTACAAAAACAAAAATATAATATGTAGTATATCAGTTGTCTAGTACCCATAGCACAAGTGCTATGCTACTTAGTTTGGGACTAGATGGCGCTGAGTAAATTGTCACAAAATATTTAAATATTTCTTTATTTAGATATGGCTAAATTTAGTATTAACGAAGACCTTATCCCTACTTTTTCCTTCTTTCTTATTTCACGATATGTAGGGTCCACATAACTCTTTTCACTATGCTCTCTGATATTTCCTCTGTTACTTTTTTCGCCATCACTACACTAGCCAAAAATTTCTTCCCAGGGTATTCTTCTTTTTATTTACTCTCATTTCTAGCATTTACCTTGTAACAATGAATTGTTCTTTTGGCAATATACCCCATGAATCCGTTACTTTTTAAATCATTGGTGCTATTTTCAAACTTCCCCTGATACACTAATTTCTAATTTTATCTATTTTCTTAACTCCACACATCCATCTCCATCTCCGCAGCTTGTATCATCCTTCTCATTTGTGGCCCAGCATTTAATATTGTTTTGATTATATCAGTCCATTTCACCGACTAACTTGATTTCATGAAATAACCGAAACAGATCTACCTCCGACCGTGAAAACGGTGAAAGTACCTAATTTAGATAACCCAGTATATTTAACAGTCTATAGTTTCTGGTTTTATTTTATTATTAAAGGTTCCAACAATTTGATTTTGGTCTAGTACTAATAAAATATCAGTAATAGCGCCGCCTGTTTCATTAGCCGCAGTAATTAATGACGAGGTTACATTACTGTAAACAAAGTGTCAATATCTCAAATTGATTTGCCGCGTAATCAATGGTTCTGTTGGCATACTTTGCATTGTTATAATAATCTTCTATACAACAGTGAAAGTGAATCAGCAACAGTATCAGTAGCGAATACGCTACAAAATATTTATGTCACCATGAACGTAAAGCTATATTTGGACCAACTGAATATGTAAGGTACGTGGTACATTTAGAAACCAAATTAATAGTCCCGGATTCGAATCCCACTAGACTTTAACATTGAATTAGGCTATACGGTCTATATAATAAGTACAGTGAGTGCTACCGCATAACCTTTGTAGAGCGTTGTAAAGACAAATAATGAATTACTCAGTGGAGGATTTGCAGTCTTGGCCAGCCTAGGCCCCAGGCCATGTAGTAAGTACCAGCCACCCCTTTCTCAGCACCCATCATATTGAGTACATAATGAATTTACTTTTTTGCCAACTTTGATCGAAATCGATTAAGAAATTTAGTTAACTATAATATCTGCTAGTTTGTAATATTTTCCGAGGTTTCAGGGATAATTGCACATTTAAATAAAACATTTAAAATAGTTTTATTTATTTAATTACAGGTTTATTCTCATACAAGATAAGATTTATAAGTGATTTAGGGAGATTATTGTTATACGATGCGGTGCAGTGCGGCCCACCATATGTACGCGAGTCTTTAGAATATTTACGTACGGGCCCTAGGCCCGGGCCTCCTGGGCCTTAGGGCAAATCCGCCACTGGAATTACTAGTTTACAAACAGTAAGGGAAGGGCGCCGTTCGGTTACTTTAATCGCGGTTGAAGGCGCTCCCGTAAATACTAAATTTACCTGAATTAACTATAAACTATGTATGATTAAAATACGATTTCTAAATTACTTCACATTGGAACCAATCTGTATTAGAGTAAATATTTTGTAAGTCAAGATAACATGTAAAATCTATTCATCTACCATAGTCCTATGCTAAATAATATAATTTATTACATATGTGACACTTATTACGATGTCCTTCTGCCGATACCACCACGATAATTCATTACCCAAATAAACGAACTTAAATTACTAGCAATTGTAACTAATGGATAAGGTGACTAGCAGTAATATAATGATGCGAGATGATTTGACGGCGCTAAAGGGTATTGCGGCAATAACGTTGACATGGGCTGGATGGTTGAATTGAATTGAATGCATACGACTTGTTCATTTAGCTGTCTCGTGACGAGATATCACACAGCTGCGCCTAGGAGTTGTGAATATGGCGTAATTGTTTCATTACTTTTATCAAATATTTCGTCATTGTCAAACCAATATCTGCTATGTGCAAAAAGTTAAACTTTGAGATATGGAATAAAACCACTCATGTAAAATTTTAATAGACACAACAATATCTTTTAAACAGATTTATATTAAAATTTGGGTGACCAATCAGTCATATTAGTCAAAATCTTAAAAAAGTGTACATAGCAAATATTGATTTGATTTGTCAACGACGACTTAGCGTATCATTTCTTGTTAACTAAGTATATAAATATATTAGGATAATTCACAAAGCGCAAACTAGACCCAAAGTAGCATAGTACTTGTATTATGGATACCCACTAACGGGTCTTTCATTAAGCGCTTCCTATCTTTAAATTTAAATAAAACAAAGTGTGTGTGACCATATCATCGATATTTTTTATTCGTTTGAAAGACCTATTGATGCCATTATGTGTGGAATATAGCATCGTTCAAATTTCCACCACGGCTTCTCTGGGTGGAGCGCATCCGAAATGTCCAATTTTCCATGACTCTGGCACACAAATTAGGCTGAATTTGACCGATGGCATGGGTGTATTATGTTGGCTTTGAGGACCGCTGTGGTTTGTGGCTTATACGCATACATCTGCGACTTAAGAAAACAGCACAAGAAAAAATCTAGCGGGGTCAAATCGCACGATCTCGGTGGCCAGTTCACATCACCTCCATGTGAGATGACCATGCCCTCAAATCGCTCGAGCAGAATATCCAATGTGGTATGAGATGTGTGGCACGTAGCGCCGTCCTGTTGAAACTACATGTCGTTGGTGCCCAGATCATCCAATTCAGGGCAAAAGAAGTTGGCAATCATCGACCTATAGCGCTCGCCGTGGACAGTGATGGCCTGGCCAACGTCGCTCTCAAAGAAATATGGACCGATGACGCCGCCAGTCCAAAATCCACACCAAACAGTGACTTTTTCGGGATGCATTGAATGCACTTGGATCTCGTGTGGATTGGTCATTATCATCATCATTTATTGTTAACGTACCCATTCATCCAGAAATGGGCCTCATCGCTGAAGATGATTTTTCGATGAAAATTAGGGTCATTTGCCAACTGCTCCAGAGCCCATTCAGTGAACACACGTCGTTGTCTATGGTCGTTTACCTTCAGTTCCTGGGTCAGTTGAATTTTGGAAGTAGCAGGCCTAAGTTACTACGCAAATTCGCTAAGTTGTGGTCTGCGAAAGGCCGAGTTCTTGTGGGCGACGCGAAATCGACTGCCTCGGATTCTCCTGCACACTCTCACAGACAGCGGCGATGTTTTCGGAAGATCTTGCGTTTCGTTGACGTAACGGGTGTTGGTCCATCGTTCACTGAACCAGTGGACTCAAATTTATCCACCACATTGCGAATAATCCTCTTGATAGGACGATTATGACGACCGTAAAATGGGCGAAGCGCACGGTTCGTTGCCCGAACAGAACACCCATTTTGATAAAACAATTTTATTATTTGCACGTGTTGTTGAATGCTATATCCGTCCATGGGGATTTGGCGAAACCGACTGAATAAATGACAATTAATTTGACAGATGTAGCTTCAACAAGATGGCCGTTATCAACTGTCAAAGTTCGGGAGTCCCTGTTCGAAGACCCTATACTTATATTTATTTTGTAATTAAATATATATTATACATAAACACCCCGACACGGAACGGGAATCGTACCTGCGAATTCCACAGACATTCCGACGTGCGTTAACCGTTACGCTGTGATTTCAATCTTTGTCGTCAATTCATTCCTCAATATAAAATGGACACTATTCATTCCTGAACAATCAAATGATACAGCGAACAATCGTAGTATGAGTATCGTTTATGGAAAAAGGTCATGTAGGCCACATCCGAAGCAGTTGTACTAGAATTACAAAATCTGCTGACATACATTTTGTGTTGGTCATTAAAGTTGCATGAGTGGACATAAAGCTCAAGCACGTCCGACTAAGGATACACAAACGCTGTTATTAGGAATATTTAAAATTTAAATAAATAAATATCTTGATACAAATCACACAACGCCAGTTAGTCCCAAAGTAGCGTTCTGAGCCCGTGTTATGGGTACTAGACAACTGATAAACTATATATATATACTTTTTTTTAAATAAATATATATTATATATAAACATCCAGGCGCTAGACGGCAATCCAACCCATGACCTCCGCAAGCGTACCGAAGTGCGTTAGCCGCTACGCCACGGAGTTCGTTTTATATCTTTTATAAAGTATAATGAAAAATTAATCATGAAAATAGCTTAGATAGTATTCAAACTGAAAGTATTTATAGTTGTTAAAAATCTTTGACTGATATTACCAATCATAAGAACAGTCTGTGTAGAAAAACGAATTTTAACAGAACGCCCACGTAAACAATCTAAGACCAATCTTATTTCATTTCCTTGAAACATTTTAAATAGCTTCGAGTACAGAAGCGTTAGGGTACGTACTCGTATAAACTTTTAATATGTAGCTAGGACAAAACAAGCAGAAACAAAGCGAAGGTTAATTTGACGCTGTTTGGGTTTAATACTAATTACTGCGAGATGTTGACGTTAATTAAACCAGTAACAAGAATATGAAAGTACGTTTATTAAATTTCGTACCGATTGCATTTGGAAATCGTCCATAAATTGAACTTTCGACATATTGGATTGGACACGGCTAATTATGGAGGTAAGGTATCATTCAATCCCTTATATTTAATAATTTGTATCGATTCATTTCAAGTATGCAGTATGCTTGACGCAATCAATAGAGTTAGTGTTAGGAATTAAAAGATGCGACTTTTGTCAATAATTCTACAGCAGAAAATTTTAATATAAAACAAAACTAATTGACCCGGCAAACGTAGTTCAGCCATATGAAATTTAAAAAAAGTAGCCCCTGTCCTTCTCCAAGGTCCAATCTATGACTACCTATACCGAAATTCATCAAAATTCTTTCAGCGGTTTAGGCATGAAAGCGTAACAAACTCACTTTCGCATTTATAATATTATTAGGACAAGATATATGTAAACCATAAATAACCCGTAAGTAGTATAAGAATGTATATAATTTAATGTTAAGTCTTTAATATCAGTCTCAGTATGTATCGTTTCTGAAAATTAATACATTTTTGGTAGCAGTTTTCATTTAATACAGTTATGATAAAAGCTATAAAGTTATTTAGAAGATTTAATACGAAAAAGAAGTTAATTTTGAACAGTTACCAAACTAATGGAAAATAAATGTATATACTTATATACCTCATGAGCTTTGTGAGGTTCTCCACTCCAAATATCGCGCCAGTGGATTAGCTGGTGTAAATGGTTCATATAATTGTGTTGACGGTGGTGATCACGCTTTTTTCTAGAGTCTGTGGGTGATGGGGGGGCAGTGAGGGACTCTCTTCTTCTGGTGGACGCTATCACTACAGAAGTTAGCTGCGCATTCAGTAGTCGCTCTGTCTCCGGTCCCTCATCAGATGACACGCTATCCATAAGTAGACGAGGCGGCCTCGACCCGCGTCCGCCTTTAGTCAGGCTACTCGATGGGTCCGTATCGAATGTACTCATTTTCATAGTTGCCACAGTACACTAATGTGAACTAACAATACTTTGAGACAGGATACATAACAAACGCGTATGTCGATAACATTTCGAAATTTATAAAACAGACGTATAGTCCGACCGTGTGGAATGTACGTGTGGCGTCGTCGGCGCCAGAGGCAGACTGCGGCGCGGTGGCAGTGGCAGCCTGGCTGGCGCACGTGGGCGCTGACGCGACGTCAAAACAACTAAGCACCGCGAAAAATTCAACAATCGCTCATTCAGAGATGGCACATCTAAGCAAAAGTTAAAATCTGTTATTTATGCTTTATGCTTAAAATGTAGGTACTTATATTGATAATGTGGCGAAGACCGAGTACTTGGCCTGTAACTCCATCGATCCCACATCCGTACGCATAGCGAACACATAGGCGGCGACACGGTCGAGCGCACGGACCAAGTGAAATACCTGGGATCTATAATCTATATTTCACGCGTCTGGTGACATCGATTGCGACGTCAAGGCACGCATTGCTGCCGCGTGGGCCAAATGGCGTGAAGTAACTGGTGTCATTTGTGACCCCAAGATTCCTGTAAAGTTGAAGGGGCAGGTCTATAAGGCCATCATTAGACCTGTCCTTTTATACGGCTGTGAAGCGTGGCCGGTGTCAGTCTATCTAGACCGACGCCTAACATGGTGAAAGCATATCTTTACCGAACGTTTAGCAATGGAACAACAGGTCCGCAAGATGTATTGGTAGATCAATAGAAACAGCCAACTCACTATGGAAAATAAATTATTGATATACAAGGCCATAATAAAACCTATATGGACCTATGGAATTCAGCTATGGGGCATGGCTGCCAATTCAAACTTAGAAATCTTACAAAGGTTCCAGTCAAAAATGCTAAGAGTGATCGTAGATGTACCATGGTATGTCATTAACAAGAGACTTCACCACAAACTCCACATCAAAACAGTAAAAGAAGAAATAGTGGAGACAGTCAAAAAATATAAAATAAGATTGGAGCTACATCCAAATATACTGGCACATCACCTTATGGACGATGAAATATTCCCAAGCCCCCGGAGACTAAAGAAAAGAGTACCATAAGATTTAATCTAATTTAAAGAATTATAAGGGCTTGTCACTGGACCTTGCATTGTCATTAAATTTACAAAATATTGCTGAATGTCCCACATGACAGATTGCAATATTAAAAAAAAAACTAATATAGTTGGCACTTTAGAAATGTTATTATAATGCAGCCATTATTTCAGAATCCTGTCAAAAACTGGTTAGGTTTCCAGTATCCTAACTAATATTATAAATGCGAATGTGAGTTTATTTGTAATGATTTCATGCCTAAACCGCTGAACCAATTTTGATGAATTTTGGTATAGTCAAATTGGACCCTGGAGAAGGACATAGGCTACTTTTTTTAAATTTATATGGGAGAACCATATTTGCCAGGTCAACTAGTATATTAAATAAAAGAAAATCTAATCAATAGTGCTTTTGGAAACATGTTTAATTGTTAAATAAGAGTAATTATTACACAAAACTGCTGTGGCCAGTGATTCAATGTTTTACTCATTGGTATCTATTATACTGTACATGTGATACATCTGGTATCTATTATACCAACTACTTGCATATATAAAATTTTATAGATGACAAATGTAACTCTAACAAATTTAAGTATAAATAATATATTTTCAACCATATAAAAAAGGGACTATATGTATTTTTTGAATGCTAACATATTCTTCCTAATATCAGTGTGATCAATAATGAAGTGCTTGCCAAATATAACTATAGCTACAGTTCATTATTGGTCTGTGGCCCTTATGAGGCAGAACAGTGTATTAATAGAAGAATCACACAACTTAGCAAATTTCATGTGACAATGTTCAGCAATACTACTTCAGGTGCATAGGTTTTTAATCAGCTCCATTGCATTTACCTTGTTGTTACTATTTATTATAATACCCAAGCGCTTGTTTAGGCAGTAATGGTCAGTAGTCTCCCTCGATTAAACAAATATTTTTTAGGAAAAATAAGAACTGGAATAAATTCTACAGATGTTATTATCATCATCATCATCTCAGCGTTCATCCCGGTTGCAACCCAAACTTCCGCTTCGGTGCCCGGGGTCCGCTTTCCGACTTTTTCTACTCCACTTCGCACGGTCTTCAGCATCCCTGGTAGTGAGCCCATTAGCACGCATGTCACCCCTTACGACGTCAAGCCAGCACTTTTTGGGTCTACCCCTCCTGCCGGGGCCCGGCGGAGGCGGCATGGCCAGACATTTGTTTCCCACGTAATCATCCGGTTGCCGCAAAACGTGGCCGTACCAACGGAGCCGACACTCCTGCAATTTATCCGCAATGTCACGGACATGAATACTGCCGCGAATGCGGGAGTTCCTAACGCGGTCCTTCCGCGTCACTCCACACATCCACCGCAGCATATTCATCTCAGTGACACGCAGTTCTTGCTTGTGTCTCTCTAACACCGGCCACGCTTCACAGCCGTATAAAAGGACAGGCCTAATGATGGTCTTATAGACCTGTCTCTTCAATTTTACTCATGTGAGCATCTTGGGGTCACAAATGACACCAGTCACCTCACGCCATTTGGCCCACGCGGCAGCAATGCGTGCCTTGACGTCGCAATCGATGTCACCAGACGCGTGAAATACAGATCCCAAGTATTTTACTCGGTCTGTGCGCTCGACCGTGTCACCGCCTATGCGTACGGGTGTGGTATCTGTGGAGTTACAGGCCAAGTACTTGGTCTTCGCCACATTGAGCTTCAGACCACCGTTCTCAAGCGACTCCTTCCACGCCTTCACGCATTGCACCAGCCTACCCCTGTCTGAATCTGTCAGCGCGATATCATCAGCATACATGAGCAACCACGGGGGCTGCTCATGCGAGTTTCTGATGCTGTCTGACAATACGTCTAATACCACGCTGAACAGAAACGGACTTAGGACGGATCCTTGGTGCACCCCAACGGTGATGGGGAAAGGTTTTGTGTCACCAACAGCGGTCCGAACTACGGAATCGGAGTCATGGTACATGTCTTGGATGATGTCAATATAGGCCTCTGGAACCCTTTTGAATCGCAATGCCCACCAGATTATCGCACGAGGAATACAGTCGAAGGCCTTCTGCAAGTCCAGAAACAGGCAGTGCAGAGGCGTATTCTTCGTCCTATATTTCTCCGCGACAGTCCTTAGGGCAAAAATTGGGTCCATGGTCCCATGTCCAGGGCGAAACCCATACTGACATCCCGAGACAGTGCACTCCTGCCGAATCCGAGAGTCGATAACCCTCTCGAAGAGCTTCATGGTGTGGGACATGACCTTTATTCCACGGTAGTTACCGCACTCCTGCACCGATCCCTTGCCTTTGAAGACTGGAGTAATGATACTCAGCCTCCATTGGTTCGGGATCGTACCGGTGAGGAGTGTCCGGTTGAAAAGGTTGGTTAAGATGCCCACACCACGAGAGCCCATCGCCTTCCAGGCTTCGATGGGGACTCCATCGGCTCCGACAGCTTTCCGATTTTCCATGCGGCGAAGACAATTCTGGACTTCTGCAGGCGTTACCGGTGGCACTAGTCCTTGATTTGGAGGAAGATCTGGCGGCTGCACCTCTTTATGCTGCTTGTTCAGCAGCTCGTGGAAATACGAGCGCCATCTCTCCTTCACCGCGAGGTCCTCGCATAACAGGTTGCCCCCGGGGTCTTTTACACAGCGGCACTTGAAAATATCCTGTGCCGCTTTGACCCTGGAACGCGCCAACTTATATATGAGATACAGATGTTATTATATCTACAGTTAAACATCATGTCACACACGATAAATGTATGGTTTGGATATTCAAGACTTCACAAATAAAACTTTAAATTAGGACAAAAGAATTTATGATATAGTATCGCGTCAGTAAATCAAACAAATCACAAGAAATCAAGGAAAACAGACTAAAATAAATAGTACCAAGTTCACGCGAGACGCCAATTGGATCCATAATCTCAAAAAAGCGAATCGCAAATTCGCAAATAAATAAAAAGTAAACAGAGAACTTGTAAAATTATACACTAAATTAGAAATTATTATTACTTACGTATAATGTAGTGCTATCCAAATAATTGGAAAATATAGTTATGTGAACATTTCATTAGTAATTATCTATATATTCACTAACACTTATTTCATTTTTCATAAATCAAATAAAAATATAGGTACATATTTGAATACCTTTCTGAATTTCTGACTTACTTTTTTGAAATTTAGTAATGACATTGACATTGACATTGATTGTTCATAGTGTTCTGTGCTTAGAGTATACATAAGCAAGCTATGGAGCGCCCGTTAGCGAGTATAAACTGTTAGCTAGCAACGCTATTAGTCACGAAGGGTCGAACGCGCTGATTGTTTCTCCCGCCGATATTTATTTAAATTTAATGTTATAATGGTGAAATGTGCAGTACCAAGTTGTAAGAATGATTCACGGAAGCAAACTAAAAAGAACAATGATATTTCTTTTCATCAGTAAGTAGGTTTTTGATAAGAAAACATAGATTTTAAGAAAATTACTCAGGGCGAGAAAGGGTATTGCGGGAGGCACGCGGGTGAGTTCACGCAGCATGCGTTAACGCGCCCCCGCTTCCAACCTTCTCAGCATTGGAGCTAGTGCTGTACAACGTTGTACTCGAATATTATGTATTATCATGATTTTTTTGTTATTACTTTATTTATTTTTTCTTTCTTTATTGAATTTAAGAAAGTAGACTTTCTAACAAAAATGCTTGCGCAGCTTCGTGAAGAACAACTAATAACACAAGAACATAATGATTATTAATATAATGGCTCTTAGTTTAGTTACCGACACTATGAAATTGTTAGGAAAAGATATATTTTCATGTCTTCTTGCACACATATTCCAATAATCGCCATGCAGCAACCATTTGGGTCATCTGTTGCGTGTTGTCATTCAAAAATATATTGACATTAGAATAAAATATCTTGTTCGTAGAAATTCGATTAGGCAAACAAAACGATAAGTTTATAATAAGTTTACCCTTTTTAAGGAGCAGTAAGTTGATTAGTTTTTTTTTGTATTATTTAATTAATAAAAATCAATTTTCATTCGTTTTTACCTTGAATTAAAGTTATATGTGAAATATACTTTTATTCTTATATTATTTTAGAAAGTCATAACTGTGTTTTATTGATCTGCTAAATCCTAAATTTTACTATATACTTACCTAATAGTAGACTTTCTAACAAAAATGTTTGCGCAGCTTCGTGAAGAACAACTAATAACATACGAGTACATCAATCGTGGCACATCACTATTCAACCGCTACATCAGGCATCAGTATTTAAAGAACATCTGCTTACATACACTTGGCACAATGGACAACAAGCGATGCGCGCACTCTATAGCTTGCTTATACAGGGTGTCCGAGAACTCAACGTCAAGCCGAAACGAGGTGACAGGATTGATTGTAACCATCATGAGAAAAATCAGAAAAAAAATCTATCTCATGCAGTTTGAAAATTATGGGCATTTAAGAAAAACCTAGAAATTTGGTCAAACTGTAACCATTTTTCGGTTATTTTGGTTAATTTTTATTATTTTTGTTCATTTAAACTTTGTAACCGTAACCCTAAATAACATTTCTAGAACCACAGTAAAAAATAATGACACAATTGCCCCAAGTTTTCTAGAATGAAGACTACTTGTAAAACTATGAATTTCAAAATTTCAAAATTTGTTGACTTTGAAAGGCCCTCCTTTAAAAAAATGTACTAAAGTGCCTTGGCAAGTGCCATTAAAAGTTCGCGCATTTAATCAGGATTGTAAAATGGTACAATACGTGTTAGTTTCACACTAAAAAAAACGAGTAAAAAAATAAAAATCACAAGTAACCCAATTTTTGCTAACCCATTTTACTCAGTTCAAATGTTTTTTATTCGCACAAGCTCTTGGTAGGTTCTTAATTTTAAGGCAAAATGATGAGAGTGATGGATAGTGAACATGTTTGCCATGAGCGGGCGAGACAGATAGTGACGCCACTTTTACCAAAGTCAACAAAAGTAAGTAAAATTAGTAAAATAATGAAAAATCTTGACCTAGTTTAGTTTAGATTTATTGGAATAAAAGTCAGATAGGGAAATTACATTTTTTATTACAATAAATGTTCAAATCGTTTACAGGGCACTTAACCTATAAAAACTCATATATTGTTCCCACTTAATCTGTCACTTTTATTAATAATGTAGACATTGGCAAAATCAAATCAATGCCAAATGCATTGTATGGTAGCCATAAGTACAAAGAAAGAAGAAGTTGTGGTTTTAAAGAAATAAAGATTTCTAATGTTACAAATAATACAAATGAACTATTCACATTGTGTTGATAATTAGATGTAGATTTTTTGTGTCGCATTGAATAAAAACATGGCGCTTCCGCAGAAAAAGTACTATAGGCAACGAGCACATTCTAACCCTATAGCTGATCATTGTTTTGATTAGTACGTTGCTAATATTTTAATTGTAAAATATTAATTTTCCAAACAAATGGAGTGTAACAGGGCATTCAATTACTTGCTCCAATTGGCAAACTTCTTCACACCCTATTGAACAGCGAATGAGGCTTGAGTGATCTTGGTGGTATATCCATATCCTGATATTTGCAACTCTAAAAATTCACCAACTGACAGTGGACAGCAGCGCCAAGAGCTGCAACTGCAATCGGCACACCACACTTGCCCAGTGCGCCGATTATCGGAATAACCTACCCAGCAAATTCTGGATGCAACAAACCGAAGACTTGCCACAGAGCAGAGCTCTGCAAGTCCTGGGCTGGGGAAGACTTTGTCGTGCAGTGGAATTCAATAGGCTGATGATGATGAAACAAATATTTTGGTTAAAAACAATTTTTGTAATAATCATGACATTGTCAATCAATGGTAAATGTTTTTAGTCCTGTGCATCCTGATGATTATGACTGGAGTGTACTGTACCCTAAATTAAATGAAGGTTCTACCCGGAAACAAATCGAATTTCTTGATGTTGGATGTGGGTATGGTGGTTTATTAGGTATGGATTAATGAAAGGTGTCATACTTTTTAACAGTGTTGTGGGTTTGCTTAGTCTAAATAATGCAATTTATATATCCTAACTAATATTATAAATGTGAAAGTGAGTGTTTGTTAAATTTTCACACCTAAACCAATTTTGATGAATTTTGTAATGTAAAGGTATGATTCCAAACTACGCTGCACGCAGCAGTGCTGCCGCTACATTGCTGCCTAGCTTGGAATGTACTCTCATATAAGCTTAAAGAGATTGTATGGGGACAGGTAGTGCAGCGGCAGCACTGCTGCGTGCAGCATAGTTCGGAATCATACCTTAATACATTGGAGAGCTTGAAGGACAGCCTAATTTTTCTTTATTCATATGACAGAACAAAGTTTGCTGAGTCAACTTGTATATGTATATATATATATAAGCAGTTACCGTCACCTATAGACACTAGGGGCACTGGAAACATGTTGCTGTCCTATAGGGATATAGGAACCTGGGTCACTAATGCCGGAACAACAGAAGGTTATTATGGCGGCATACTTAAGACAAAGGGTGGTTGTCATCCAGATGGGCCTAAGGCCCTACCATGCAGCTAGGGTTGTTTTGTCGCCTTTTACCACAGGCCGACCCTGCCTGCAGGGAGAAAATATACAATGAAGAAGTGTACAAAAATATAATGCATACTCTTATACAATGCTTAAATATAACTAGTATTCAGACGGAACTGTAAACTTAAAAAAAAACTCAAAATAAAAACTTGTAATCCATAAAGCATGATTATAATGGTTATTGGCTGTGAAAACTTTCTAAATATACTTTTGAATCTGTTATGCTTTACAGTTACACTTGCTCCCATGTTTCCTGATAACTTTATGTTGGGTTTGGAGATACGAGTAAAGGTCTCAGATTATGTCAATGATAGGATAAAAGCTCTGAGAGTTCAACATCCTAATCAGTATCAAAATATTGCAGTTTTGAGAACAAATGCTATGAAATACTTGCCAAATTTTTTTCATAAAGGACAGGTAATTGATATTTTAAAACTAACAAGTCACCAGTAAATCACTGTCTTCCACTTCCCTGATCATGAGGAAAGTTAAAAATATTTAAATAGAACTCAGCAACCAAGTAATTGGAAATCTAACTAAGGTTCAGGTGAAGTATGTTAATGAAGTTTGTAATTTAGAAGGATTAAATCCTCTTTATAAATTTAATAGAAATAACCAGACATTTTTATTCTTAATTGTGGCTTCAATATTATATTTTCTTTCAGTTACAAAAAATGTTCTTTCTTTATCCTGATCCACATTTCAAGAAAGCAAAACATAAATGGAGAATAATCAACAAATGGTTGTTGTCTGAATATGCCTATGTACTTGCTGAACAAGTGAGTTTATAAGTTAAAATATGTTGAATTTGGAAAGTTATTATATTATGTACACGTTTTTCTCACAAACTTTCTACTCTCGCAACAGAACATCAAACTTACAAAAATTTAAATTGTTAAGATGTCCAGCTTTATAATTGAATATGTTTTACAGGGTATAGTTTACACAATAACAGATGTAAAGGATCTAAATGAATGGATGGTGCAACATTTCAAGGAACATCCTCTATTTGAAATGCTTACTGATGAAGAAATGGTATGTGATATGAAGACAAAACATTTATAAGTTTAAATAGACTCCCTAGAAGAGTAATTTTGGCATAATCACACAACCAATAAAACATTATTAATTTCAGAAACGTGATCCAATTGTTGAAAAATTATATGAAAGCACTGAAGAAGGCCAAAAAGTAACAAGAAATAATGGCGAAAAATTTGTTGCAGTATTCAGAAGAATTCCAGATAATATACAAAATATTATTTAATTAAAAATGTTTTATTAATTTACATTGTTTTATTCTTGTTAAAAATAAGTAAACACATTAAAAGCAATAACAATATAAATCCTTTTAGTAATAAATCCATGAATCAGTAGTGAAATTTATTTGCTTAATTTTTTTTCAATGAGATTAATCCATCTACTCATTGATCGAGATATATCGAAATGACGACGCATATACCCTGCTGCATTCAGTAACCAGTTTTTTCTTTCAGTCCACACTTTATTAGACACAAGAGATAGTAGTAAGGCTGCCCAAATTTCTGGTTGATTAGGATACATATGAAGTCCTCCTTTAGCTAAAATAAAAGCTCTTGCCTTATCTCCTGCTAAATGTTCAGCAATACTGGCCGAAGCAATTATTTTTGCAGAATTGCAATCGTAGTGTCCATATTTGGTACAACAGAGTGCCTTTTGGGCACATGTACTTGCAATTTTAGCCTTTGTATCAGAAATCCTTAGGCAATATTGAACCATGCAGAACCATAGCATAGCATTGCTAGGAAACTCATGAATTGAGTCACTGAGTAATCTGATCGCCTTCAAAATATTGTTTTCACATAGAGATAAATAAGATTTGAGAAAACCAATATCAAAGCCAAATTCACTAAGCTTCTTATACTTCTGCAATTCACTTACAGCCAGTTTTGATAAGCTTTGATCAGAATGAATAAGACCCAATGAACAAATTGCAAACAAACTATAAGCTGTTGGTTTCTTTTGAGATATTTGGATACTATGAAATAGTAATGTCTTTGCCTCATCAGCGCCTTTGAACATATAAACTATACCAGCCATGGCTACAAGGATGTCTGCTTTGTCATTATCATTATCACTTAGCCAGTGCAAAGCTGTATCATATGCAGAATATGCTTCTTCATATGAACCTTTTTTCAAAAGAGCTAAAGCTAGTCCTGTGGCAGAATATAAACTTGCTTCTGTAATAGCTTGGTAAGTTTGAACAGCTTCATCATAATTTTCAGTTCTTAAGAAAATTCTTCCAAGATTTAAAAGAGCAATATTCTTTTTGGTGTCATCTGCAATTTTAAATGCTTTCTCAAATGATTTTAGAGCAGGCCTAAGAAGTCCACTACGTTCTTGTAGGATTCCCAAAATAGTATATGCACAAGCATCCCTAGCTTCAAAATTACAATACCATTCTAATAAATCTATAGAATAAGGTATTGCATGTAGTCCTTTTATTTCATACTTGGATTCTGGATTATCTTTAACTTTGTCTCGCAGTGTACGGCATACCCAATCAGCATATCCGAGAGCACTCTCTGGTTGGTAACCTAGGCGTGAGGCATGCCTGAATAGATCCATGGCTTCCTCTTCTCTAACAGCTTCTGCAATGAGTCCTTGGCCAATCCAGCTGTGTGAATATGATGGAAGTGTGGACTGCCCACGCCAAAAGCAGTAGTTGGCTAATTTGTAAAGTTTTAACTTGAAATAAAGTGTGCCTAGATTGCACCATATTTTAGCTACAGACCATTTCCGAGTACTCGTTATAGCTTTGATGAAACAATGTTGTGCTGTGCTGTACTTTCTGAGAGCAATGCAAATTTTACCCAATAAATTCCAATTGCGCCAAATGAATGGTTTTTGTTCAATACATTTTATCGTTAAATTAAAAGCTATTTGACAATTCACTAGTTTGTTGGTCTCATAATAATAAGCAAGATAAGCTGCAGACAAATCATAACTAGCAAATGACTGCCTTTGTTTAGTTATATAAGAATAACAAGCTATAGCTTGAGGAAATATTTCAAGTTTCTCCATTATTATTTCCTCTGAACAAGTATTTTTAGTAAAAGGTTTCATGTGGACATAAGCATATTTTTTTGGTAATCTAGTAATGAACATAAGTGTATCTCCTAATAATTTCCAAAAGCAAATATATTGTTTTTCAGTGAGTATACATTTAGTGATGTGATCAACTGCATGCTGAGCACAATCTCTTGCAGTACCATATGTCTTGGCTTCCAGTTTTTTCTTAGCAATTCTCATCCAAGTTTCTGTAATCCCTTTCAAAGCTAATAATGAGTGGGGTTCAATAACAAGAACTTTTTTAAAGGTTGTAATTGCATCCTCATACTGAGTCAATAAAGAGTGGATGAAACCAATTCTTGAGAGACAATGTGCTGATTTCGTTTGATCTAATGTCATAACTCTATTGTAAGCCTTCAAAGCTGATGTATATGATCCTCTTGAATAATAGGCATCAGCCAAACATTCAAAGGCAGTAGTATCTGTGTTATTACTCTTAATAACATTACGAAAATTGATTATAGCATTCTCCCACTCTCTTTTATTCAAGTAATGAAGCCCTAATCTAAAATATACCCAAGTGTGTTCAGATGTAACAGTTTTAGACAACTCAGTAAGCAACTGAAAGTCTGCTTCTGTATGATTTAATTTTATATAAACTTCACTCAAGCATTTTGTAATATTATAATCAATAGGATTCAAGCTATAAGCCTTTTCATAACATTTTTTAGCTTTTTCAAGATCATTTTTGTGTTTGTAATAAAGATGACCTAAATATAAAAATGCATCAACATTATCAGGGTTAAGTTTAGCTGCTTTCAAAAGGTTAATATGGCTTTTATCATATTGTTTTAACTGCCAAAAAGCTTGAGCTAAATATAATGAGCTTAATTTGTTGTCATCATTCTCTAATAACTTAACAACTTCATCATATTTTTCTTGCTTAATGAGGTATAAAGATTGTAACTGAACATAATATTCTGTTGATTTTAAGTTCTCTATGATTACATCAGCAGGTTCACCTATTTGTAAAAGGCACTGTGCAAGTAGCATTTTTTCATCAGCTTCTAATGTGTCTATAGGAATGTTTTTAATACTAGAGATTGCTTCATTCCATTTATATTGTTTAGCCAGAGATTTAAATAAATATTTCTTAAGTTGAAATGCAAACTCTTCAGTTCTGGTCTTATTTAAAAAGTTTGTAGCAAGCTTCTGTGTCACAGACCACTTATTAAGCTTAATAGTACAGTTAATGATAAAATTAGCCTCTGTAACATCAGTTTCATTAAAGTTAATTAATGGGACACACTGTTTGTATGCATCAAAGTAAAGGCCTTCTTCAAAGCTTATCATACTTTTCAAGAGAGCTGGGTACTTAGAATTAGTTATGCCTTTTGTAATTAGATCCACTCTGTTCTTGATATCATAATTGCAAAAAGACATACTTTGGCCAAATTTTTTACATAGTTGTTGACAAAGCCATTCCCTTGCAGTAGTATTATGAGAGAAAAAATCTGATTGTATTATTTCTTCTACAGCTTCATAAAAATTATGTTTCTGCAGTATTACCTTACATTGTAGTAATTCTAAAGATTCACTAGATTCATCAACATTAGGGTTTTTGAGAATGGTAACAATTGACAGTACATCTTCTTCTTTACACAAAACTTCAGATTTAAGTAAACCTATTAATTGATTCTGTGCTTCTTTTAAAAGCTTTTCTTTTGGTGTACTTAATATATACTTCGATATAGTACTCAAAGCCTCACTTTCTTTTAAAGAGCATGCAAGCTGACCAAGCTTTTGAAGTACTTCCAGAGCTTTCTCATCATCTATCTGTAAGTTCAAAATCTCAGTATATATTGTGAACAGTTTAGATTTTGATGTATTATCGTCTTTTCTCTCGTAGTAATTGGCAAGACCTTGCCAGGCTAATGGTTGCTCAGGTTTGCTTGAAATAGCCTTTTGATAGGCTAAGGGGGCCTGTTCAGAGTCTTGGAGTGATTTCCCAAGCAAAACTAATGCTAAGTAGTTTTGTTTATCTTTACGCAATATATTTTTACAACATTCCTGCGCCTCCTTGTAATCTTTTTCGTCTATATGTTTTCTGGCTTCTTTGAGGAGTGACTTTATATCAGCCATCTGGTTAACGAAAAGATACCAGTTTTAAAAATAATGTCTAAGACAAGAAAAACAATTTTAATTGCAGTATTTAAAATAGATTTTTACAATAATTAAAATAGTACATTTGTAATATATTCATAATTATATCTTATAAGTAATCGCCGCAACAAAATAAACAGTAAGGCAACAATCTCATCATACCTTTGAAAATCTTTAATTTCAAGTACTATAACATAAATATAATTTAAAAAAATGTCAATTTGATTAAAGATAGCAAGGAAAAAACAAACTTGTAAAGATTATAACAAAATTACTGCCGGTCAAAAGCGGATAATATGTCACACTTCACAGACTCACAGATATTGTCGAATCGGAATCGGAGTTCGGATTCGGAGGATGCCGGTCTTGCCGGTGATTCAGTGAATTTCAGTGATCATGATAGGGATGATCGATATTCATCGATGTTGAATAAATATTGATATTTAACTGGAAAACATCGATGTTTTAAAATTGATGTTTTGGTTTCGATAACATCGACACATCGATGTTATGAGAACAAAATATCGAATTATCGATACGTCCATATATTTTTTAGGGTCATCTAACGGTGGATGTACTACTTTCTAGCTAGTGAGTCCCTAGGTAGTACAACTATTTTAAACTAGATGACATTGATTAACGTAATCGAAGTAAGCCGTACTACATAATCGCAAATCCTCGCAAAAGAGAATTGTTTCACACCAAAAACGCGAGGCTACTGAAATCAGAAAATAAATTTAAATAGAAAAGATGTGAAGATGGTTGGCAAGTACCTCAAGTTTGGGGCCCCATAATCAAAACTATTAAGTCTCAAGCCTAGCGAACAATAGCTACCAGACCGAGAAACATCGTGAGTGCCTTCTGCGTGAGCCGGAACACACCTTAGTTTTTTCCTTTTCATTTTAATAGTTTCTCCTTACACATAATATTTTGATCCCTCTCTTGACATTATACAGGTGACTTTGACAAAACCGTCCAAATTCACACAGAAGAATCTTTAGTAAAAGTTATGAGAAACATCTATTTTAGTTTAGTATCACATAGTACATAAATGATGAGTAATTAGCATCACAAAGTCATCCAAAGAACTCGCAATTCATACTACGGCGCGCAAGTGTCAATGACCTCTCCATCGGTACCACAAAAAACTGGTTCAATGACCTAGTACGAGCCGAGGACGGTGGTCATTGCATCTGTGCGAGCGAATACGCACTACTCACTTACGATATTTACGCGGGAGTGACAGAGACAGGTAATAACCGGTTAACGTACGAAATTTGCACCATATGACTATTTCGTACGATTGAATTAGTGACCATATTTTCCTTGGAATGAAATATTTTATGGTGAATATTTGCAAAAATGGGTTCCTTAAATGATGTTTAGTGCGTAAATAAAATTTGGACGGTTTTGTCAAAGTCAGCCTGTATAAAGTATTAGCTAGGGACCGTGTAGTGGAGATTCTCTGCCAGTCTTTTTCTCCACATCATACAAATATACGTTATGAGGATGGCAACATAATTGACTAGGTCCCCATAGAGTTAATTGTAATTATAAACAAAATAAATTAAAATAGCAATTAAATAAGTTAAGGGTAGATAACTGTAATTTTCTAATTGAAATTTGTAATCTGAGTCATTCTGTGAATATGGCTGCTGAAAACCAACCGAAATGTCGGAGTCAAGTTCAATAATTAAACGCCCGCTTTTATAATCCGTAAAACATAGTTTTAAATAATAAACACGTATATTAAATAAAATAGACAGTTTTATTTCCTACCAAAAACATCGATGTTTATCGTACATCGGTACTTTTAAATTGATTAAAATCAATTTAAAAGTATCGATGTACGATCGATACTTTTAAATTGATTAAACATCGATTTCAACATCGATGTTTTTCTAATATCGTTTATCCCTAATCTGCGGTGGTTGTGGTGGTGGTGGTAGTGTGTGGTTCACAAGTTCACATATAGGCTTGACCTTGCAATACAATATATCGAAAATTGGGAAATCAATAAATATCGATATATCGACGCCTAAAAATATTGATATAATTTGATTTTAAAAAAAATTATCCCTAAACATTTCATATATTTAAAATTACATTGGATTTCTATATGCTTTAAAAATGGCGAAACATTGATAAGTATCGATATCCGTGCAGGGGCGGAGAAAGAATACTAACCTCTTTGGCCGGTGTCGGCCTGTCGTAAAAGGCGACAAAACAACCCACCCTACGCGGTAGGGCCTCAAGCCCGTCTCGATGGCGACCACCTTTGGTCTTAAGTATGCCGCCATAATAACCTTGTGTTATGTACCGGCATTAGTGACCCAAATTCCTGTACCCTGTTTTTCAACCCTAAAAGTCCTTGTTACCTTAAAGAACGGTTTAAATTCCTTCAAGATGGCACTTCAAGACTTTTGAGATCTTCAGCAGACTTGCGACTGATGACAACACAGTCATATAGTAAATCATTTACTATTTGCGGTAATGCTATGGAATGCGCTGCCACTAGATGTAAGAAATGCTCAGTCTCTTGTGTCCTTTATTAGACTGGTGAAAGAACACTATTTATCAACGCAAAATTAGTAGATATGATTTGTGATATATGTATGTTGTGTAAATATATGTAGCAATTTATTATTTTCAAGTTTAAACTAAATATAGTTATACCTTAATATAAATTTGCAGCTAAGTGCACTCAATTCAATACCGGCCGATTCATTTTATAAAGCTTTTGTCCACGTGGTTGTCTGGAAGAAATCGCTCACAGCGATAAGACAGCCGATTGTACTATTTTTAATATTAACATTTTTACTATTGTAAAGGATCTTTGAGTGCAATAAAGTATATTATTATTATTACCCTTATGGGACAGCAGCGTGTTCGCGAATTTCGCGTCTCGCGATGCCACTGGCGTTGCAAACACCTATAGGCGACGGTAACTGCTAAATTCTAAGCGGTCTGTCAGCCTGTCTGCTGTCCTACGCAATAAATAAAAATATCCGCTTACTAATCCGTACTATCGTAATATAAATAATAGATAACGACCTAATTGATATATATTAAATATCAATATTTTGAAAACTTACAACCCTATTCACATATTATGTCAACCAATCAGATCAGTTTTTGAAGGTGTGGCTTATACGCCCTTGGTATTGATTTTGGTCAATGTCATAAACCTTATTTTTTTTAAATATTGTCAGATTACTTGAGGCATGAGGCATTTAGACAGTTTTATTTTTTAGGTGATTTATTAGATAAAAAATTTATTTTCTAAAACAAAAAATATATATTTAAACTTTTTATAAAAAATTTTGTACTTTGGCTCAAGGTTTTTACGGGTACAATCACAGAACAAAATGATACAAGCCTTTTAGCCACAAATTTTCTTGAAATTGTTTTCCTAGGCAAGCAGGCTCAAGAAAAACTTAAATTTACAAGTGTGATTGCTACCTGAATAAAACACTGTGGTGTTTTTGTGTAATAAAAATAAAATCAATAATACAAGAATGTTTGTGATGGTAATACACTTTTTTATAAATTATTTGACATTTACAATTACAAGCTGTCCCGTTTATTTTGTCCTGTGATCCCTACATATGTGAAAGATATGTTACGGTTAAGTATATTTATATTTATAAATTTAATATTTTAATAAATGTAAAGTATAACGTTGCTCGTTGCCAAGCCACAAAGTAAATTTAAAATTATAATTCAAAATTTCAAATCAAACTATTTGTTTTGTTTTTGTAGTACTTTAGTTTGTTGAACGAAAAAAAATAAACGTAAAAAATATTAAAATTACAATAAATATGAATTATTTTCATCATAAATTCAGACCGGAGGGTCTGAGAACGTAATGCGTGATGTTCGGTTATATTATTCGATAATTATCAAACAAAATGACTTCAAGCACGAATTATTTATCAACTTATATCTTAAAACTTAGTGAGTAAATGCTTTATAAAGATTTAGAGATGAAATATTACCCATACCGCCATATCGGTTTCATTCTTAGGATTTCTGTGCACACTGAATACTGAGTTAAGACTTAAGAACTACAGCCGTACTGTGTAGGTTCAGATGGGTCATGTATGTGCAAGTGCATGGGACTACCTACCTTCTACAGAATTAATATCTCACTCCCTCTTAAATGCAAATGATATTATTATTATTATAATATATAATTTCAACATTTGTTATATGTATATGATTATCAACCTAACACTCCCATGCAAATGGCAACAAATGGTTGTATAAAATTAGACTAACTAAATAGCAAAAAAAAAAAAATATATTTTGTGTGTACGTTTTATTATATTTTTTGTAACCAAATAGAACAAAAGTTCTCCTAATAATAACAGTCCTTTAAGTCTCGGGGACTTGGGCCTCCCCCAAGAGAGAATTGATAGTATACCCAGTATGTAGGTTTCTTCACTGTGTTTTTTTTAACTATTGATACATGGTAACTACGATATGCACATTAAACATGAAAAATTGTCTAAGAAGGTGTACACCATCATGGGATTCAAACACAGAACCTCTTGATTATGCTTTGTGTGTGATAACACTAAACAACAGTACCCTAATAGTGCAGTTACACAAACACCAGAAAGCCAGAAACACTGCTGGAATCAGTACAAACATAATTTTGTTGAATTTGTTTAAAACTTTTTCAGAAAATCCATTAAAAGAAATTCGTGAGCGATCTCTACAAATATTATCATCTAAACTACGGCTGGGTTGGGAACTTGAAGATGAATTAAGAAATACTAGAGAACTATTAGATGCTTTATTTGCATGGTTTGATACCGAAAAGCCATCTTTGCAGAAAGAGGCCCTTGATTTACTACTCACTACCATCAAGGTACAAATAAACATGGTATTTTATCTCATCTTTACTATTACTAATTACTTTCTATTACTGTAAATATGTAAACTTACCTACCGTGCAGGAATTTTGCCTTTATATAATTTTAAGTATAATGCTTCTCCTAAATTCTCTATTTGATACTGATCAGATACTGCATTAATAATTATAATATAATTTAATTAATTAGCTTTTATTCCAGAACATGTAATTTTCTCCTTCTGTAACTTTGACCATGTTTCCAATTTTGAAATGCCCATTGGCAAATGCTTCCTCCAGCCCATGTTCGTGCTTATCTCCAAAATGAACCGGCTGTCAGCTTCAGCTCATCCTCCCAATGCTTATTTTGCCTGTCCTTGCTCCTCTTTGATACTGCATTAGTAATCCATAAAAACAGTCTATTTTATATTATGATGCTTGGTAACTAAGCTCTTTGTGACAGACAAAATCAGGAAATTACATTGCAAAAGAAATTGGAATTAAAAGTATATTATCAAGTTTAAACAGTATGAGGAATAAATTAGATGACAATGCTATTGAAGTATATGAAGATATCATAGATACATTGAAATTCTTAAATACCGTTGAGTCTGTGGATGACTTAGTGCTTCGATTGCCTCTTTCTGATCTGAATAGGTAAGTAAATAAATATTTTTATGTTACTCTTAAATTTACAAATCTAACTGGATTGACACTAATTCTTCATAGCTATGTTATTAAGATTTTTGTTGAAACAAGATGGATGGATTAGACCAGGACTTGTGGTTTAGAGCCCATAGCAGCTGTGGATGACCATTGGATGATTGTTGTTTATATAATGGTGTTTGATAAATAAGGTCCAATTTTGATTAAAAATTTTGTTGCTTTGAATCAATAAAATATACATCTAAAATAATATAATAATAATATTAACTACAATCTAAAATTTGTTTTATTAATAACATTAAAGTGTGTGTTTATTAAATCTGATTTTTTGTCAAAATAAATGCATATATATTCTACATTATAAAATAAATTTGTTTGTCTGCTTGTCAATAAAGTTTGTTACTAAAGTTTTTAAGAAATATATTTAAAGGAGCATTGTTCACTAAAATTTTCACTCATGTTTTATCTAGGTTTTAATTTTAAAAATGTATGTTTCAGTTTGGCAAGCGAAAGGATCTCAAATAGTGATAATCAAAATATTACTAATAATATCATAACTTCAAATGAAACATCTGCTACTAGTAATGGTCACAATTATGAAAATGTGTAAGTCAGAATTGTTAAAATCATTTAGAATTGCTGTATTCTGTTTTACATTTAGGAGTAGAGAATGTAAATAACCGTTGTTTCAAAGTTCAAAGAATAGATACAAACAAAAAAGAGGGTAGTTTTTATAGGTAGATTTTTTTTATTTTCCATGTTAAAAATAATTAAATTGTTCCTCCCCTCAAGACCCAAGCTAACTACTTGTGTGCAGGTATACCATGCTAAACAATGGACTGACCTTTTCCATATTTATACTCCATATTTGATTTAGCTAAGTCTATTCAATCGTCATTGCGACCTCCGTGGCGCAACGTTCGCATGTCGGAACGTCTGCCGGGATCACAGCTTCTATTTTATGTAACAGTGGACTCCACACCTTTTGATGAAACCTTGATTTGAACTAATGTAAATCAGTACTGGTAAAACTGTAGTAAATTTTCATCATGCTACAACTTTTTCATGTCTTCTGTTTGTGAGACAATTTGCAAGTATGTTCTAATATAAATAATTGTTTTTTTCTAGTTCTAAAACATCCAATGGTATAAAAGTACTTTTATTTCCTTGGATGGAGTTATGCTCATCAGATCTAAAAACGATGCTGTTAGTTGAAGATGCCCTAAGACTGCTCAAGTCAACCAGAAGATGCTGCCGATTTATTCGTGACGTGTTTTTACGCGATTTTCCTCCAGAAATATTTTTAAATCGTTCTGAAATTGTAAAGGTGAATTTTTTTTTTTTAATTGTGTAAGTTTATTTTTTAAATATGATTTAAACATTTTCATATTGCTCGATTAACTACTTTGGTGTTGTATCAAAATTCTATTTTCCGTGTAAGTAAATATTTATTTATTTATTTAATTATTTATACATGACATACAAATTTTAAAAATAAAAGATACATATCACAGCAGTTCATGTACAACAACTAATTTGACTTAGAGAAAATCACACTGGCCCCTGAACTAGTGAATACTGTATCTCAGTGGGCCAGTTGTTTTAACATAAGTACTAATATATAATAATTACCATTATATTAATAATTAAATAATATATATGGAAGCAACCCTTTCCGGATTTTCTGTAGTTTGATTTTTTGATAATAATTTCAGAGATTTATTTTATATGTTACTCATAAAAGCACGAGTTTTCATGTTGAAATAATTTGATTCAATTAAAATAAAAAAATTGTTTGATTCTATTAAATTAATTATGATTCCATATGCGCAATACTCTGTGCGCATGTTTTTCTTCGTGTAGAGCTGAAGTTTCCGGCATCACCAGCAGTTATTACTGACACAAAAAACACATGAGCCTGGCAAAGATTGTTATAATAGGTGATAAGGCTTCCCATCTTCGTAAAACTATATTTTTTATGTTATTCCTAAGTTTATCGTATTACAAATACAATAAAGAGTTTTTCAATTATATTGATTTTTTTTTAAATTTCTGTAGGAGTGCAGACAGGTTGACGGCTCATGAGAATTTAGCAGTTACCGTCGCCTATGGGTGTTTATAATGCTAACACGCTGTTAACGGCGTAGTGGTACTGAACCTGGTCACTTATGCCGGAACATAACACAAGGTTACTATGGCGGCATATTTAAAAACTAGAGGTAGTTGCCATCCAGACGGGCTTGGAGCCCTACCACTTGGGTTTTTTTAGTCGCCTTTTACGACAGGCCGACACTCGCCGCTGAAGCCAGTATTCTTTATCTGCCCCTGCATGGATAAAAAATTTAAATTTAGAAGATATATTGTGTTAGATATATTATGTTATTTACAGAATTTAATAGCAATATCAGATGGAAACCAGGGCAGCAAGCTGACAGAAGCACTCCACGTCTTACTGTGCTTAACACAAGCCCTAAATAAACGTGTTTTGGAGATGTGCTCATTAGATTTTATACATGAAATACAAGTGGTAAGTATGTATATTTTTTGTTAAGAAAATATAATTCATTTTGAATTTTTGATAATTACAATCTTCTTAATTGGTCAAAAAGAAGAAGCAAAAATAATTTTTACTAATTTTAACAATTATATATTAAGTTGTTCTTGATCTACAGTTTACATGTGAGTATAAAGAATCTCATGATGAAGTTAATGTAGAACTCCAAAATATTTCTGGAGTCGACGGGGTTTTTGGTTCTTCGAGATGTGATGACGGGATTGCAGCTTTGAAACAGCTGCCGGCTCCCATTTATGCTTTAGATACATTGCAAACGGTCTTGTCCATTATGGCAAGGAATGTTATAATGATACATTCTATGGATAAAACGGAATTATTTAGTTTGGTGAGTTCAGTTTTTTATTATCTCTCATTATGTCTTCCTTTTGTGACAAAATATCAATTAATTGTAATGATTGGACTATTCGTGATGAATATAATTGCAGCAGCCATATGGTTTAAAAAGAGTTCACGAGCCAGCTAATTGTCTACTACTGGACGTAAGTTCTTAAGTTTGGGCCACATTTGGCCAGTTTGGTGCCTGTTTTCCACTTGTCCAGTTATCACTAAATAAGTCGTAATATAATTAAAATTAAACATTAATAACATAACTTCTACAATGACAATCACAAAATAGTCATAATTTTAATGGGAGGGATGTTCTTGATGGATTTACAGCAAAAAATTAATATTTGTGTTTGATCCTTGCTTAAAGGGCATAAAGTTGGGAGGGATATCGGTGAGCACGGCCGCCATTGGCGTGCTCAAATGAAATGCCTCTCGGTTAACTTTATATATTCTAGTTTTATAAACTTAGGCAACAAACATAGGAGTTATGTTAAAATACATACATGCTGAGAGAAAGGTTATCTCTCTGTAAGAGAAATTTTAAACAATGTTTCTCTCTGTAAGAATAATAATCGAGCGGGATCGGAGCACACTAGTGAGGGGTAACATTACGCCCCAAAACTAGTGATGTTCCGAGACCGGTTTATGTGCGGTCCATAGGCGCCTCAAGGGTATTTGAAATCCCGAAAATGAATTTTATTGTAAAAAAGCGTGAGGTGCTTTTTAAGATATTTTCAAAATAACAATTGACAACAAGCACCCCACACTTTTTTACAATTAAATTCATTTTTTTGTTAATCCCACTATCCTTAATTTAAATTTATTGAAAATTATTTTTTACCTTTTAGTTTGATTTTTTTATAAAAGCGTGTTTTTTAGTTCTATTTTTATGTTTTAGAAGGAGCTGAATATTTGTTTACGTCTAGTAGATAGTCTCATACAATTGTTGATCAGCTGTGTAACAGATGATTTTTGGACTATGGACCATGGAGAAAAAATTTATAGAGATATAGCTCATAAAAGTAATGTTATCATGCGGTCCATGGGAGACCTTATGTACAAATACAGGTAAATATGAAATAATATTGTATTACATTTATGCACATACAAAGGAAAGTAAGAGGAAAGAATATTTAGAATCTAAGAATGAAAATGAAATGAAATGAAAATGAAAAAATTCTTTATTTTCTCCCAAAATATTACAAGACAGTACATACATATAAAAGTGCAATAGGTCGAAAGTGTGTAATAAAAGTACTATCAGTAGCTCAGTGAAATAGAGGGAGACAGGAGTCCAAACTGAGCAGAAGCCCGTCCTATGGATCTCCTGGCCTCTTCTCTCTTACCGTTGACATAAGGAGAAATTATGAAAATGGGGGGGTGCGCGCGTACATGGATGTGTGTGTGTGTGTACGTGTGTGTGTGTGTACGTGTGTGTGTGTGTGTACGTGTGTGTGTGTACGTGTGTGTACGTGTGTGTGTGTACGTGTGTGTGTGTGTGTGTGTGTACGTGTGTGTGTGTACGTGTGTGTGTGTGTGTGTACGTGTGTGTGTGTGTACGTGTGTGTGTGTGTACGTGTGTGTGTGTACGTGTGTGTGTACGTGTGTGTGTGTGTGTACGTGTGTGTGTGTGTGTACGTGTGTGTGTGTGTGTACGTGTGTGTGTGTGTACGTGTGTGTGTGTGTGTACGTGTGTGTGTGTGTGTGTACGTGCGTGTGTGTGTACGTGTGTGTGTGTGTGTGTACGTGTGTGTACGTGTGTGTGTGTGTACGTGTGTGTGTGTGTGTACGTGTGTGTGTGTGTGTGTACGTGTGTGTGTGTACGTGTGTGTGTGTGTACGTGTGTGTGTGTGTACGTGTGTGTGTGTGTACGTGTGTGTGTACGTGTGTGTGTGTGTACGTGTGTGTGTGTGTACGTGTGTGTGTGTGTACGTGTGTGTGTGTGTACGTATGTGTGTGTGTGTGTGTACGTGTGTGTGTGTGTACGTGTGTATGTGTGTGTACGTGTGTGTGTGTGTGTGTGTGTGTGTGTACGTGTGTGTGTGTACGTGTGTACGTGTGTGTATGTGTGTACGTGTGTACGTGTGTGTATGTGTGTACGTGTGTGTGTGTACGTGTGTGTGTGTGTACGTGTGTGTGTGTACGTGTGTGTGTGTACGTGTGTGTGTGTGTACGTACGTACGTGTGTGTGTGTGTACGTGTGTGTGTGTGTACGTGTGTGTGTGTGTACGTGTGTGTGTACGTGTGTGTGTGTACGTGTGTGTGTGTGTACGTGTGTGTGTGTGTACGTGTGTGTGTGTACGTGTGTGTGTGTGTGTGTACGTGTGTGTGTGTACGTACGTACGTATGTGTGTGTGTACGTGTGTGTGTGTGTACGTGTGTGTGTGTACGTGTGTGTGTGTGTGTGTACGTGTGTGTGTGTGTACGTGTGTGTGTGTGTACGTGTGTGTGTGTGTGTGTGTGTGTGTGTGTGTGTGTGTACGTGTGTGTGTGTGTACGTGTGTGTGTGTGTGTACGTGTGTGTGTGTACGTGTGTGTGTGTGTGTGTGTGTGTGTACGTGTGTGTGTGTGTACGTGCGTGTGTGTGTACGTGTGTGTGTGTGTACGTGTGTGTGTGTGTACGTGTGTGTACGTGTGTGTACGTGTGTGTACGTGTGTGTGTACGTGTGTGTGTGTACGTGTGTGTGTACGTGTGTGTGTGTACGTGTGTGTGTGTACGTGTGTGTGTACGTGTGTGTATGTGTGTGTACGTGTGTGTGTACGTGTGTTTGTACGTGTGTTTGTACGTGTGTGTGTGTACGTGTGTGTGTGTGTGTGTGTACGTGTGTGTGTACGTGTGTGTATGTGTGTGTACGTGTGTGTGTACGTGTGTGTGTACGTGTGTGTGTGTACGTGTGTGTGTGTACGTGTGTGTGTGTACGTGTGTGTGTGTACGTGTGTGTGTGTACGTGTGTGTGTGTACGTGTGTGTGTGTACGTGTGTGTGTGTGTGTGTGTGTGTGTACGTGTGTGTGTGTGTGTACGTGTGTGTGTGTGTACGTGTGTGTGTGTACGTGTGTGTGTGTACGTGTGTGTGTACGTGTGTGTGTGTACGTGTGTGTGTACGTGTGTGTGTACGTGTGTGTACGTGTGTGTGTACGTGTGTGTGTGTACGTGTGTGTGTGTACGTGTGTGTGTACGTGTGTGTGTGTGTGTGTACGTGTGTGTGTGTGTGTACGTGTGTGTGTGTACGTGTGTGTGTGTACGTGTGTGTGTACGTGTGTGTGTGTGTGTGTGTACGTGTGTGTGTGTGTGTACGTGTGTGTGTGTGTACGTGTGTGTGTGTACGTGTGTGTGTGTACGTGTGTGTGTGTGTGTACGTGTGTACGTGTGTGTGTGTACGTGTGTGTGTGTGTACGTGTGTGTGTGTACGTGTGTGTGTGTACATGTGTGTGTGTACGTGTGTGTGTGTGTACGTACGTACGTGTGTGTGTGTACGTGTGTGTGTGTGTGTGTACGTGTGTGTGTACGTGTGTGTGTACGTGTGTGTGTGTACGTGTGTGTGTGTGTGTGTGTGTGTACGTGTGTGTGTGTACGTGTGTGTATGTGTGTGTACGTGTGTGTGTACGTGTGTGTGTACGTGTGTGTGTACGTGTGTGTGTGTACGTGTGTGTGTGTACGTGTGTGTGTGTGTACGTTTGTGTGTGTACGTGTGTGTGTGTACGTGTGTGTGTACGTGTGTGTGTGTACGTGTGTGTGTGTACGTGTGTGTATGTGTGTGTACGTGTGTGTGTACGTGTGTGTGTACGTGTGTGTGTGTACGTGTGTGTGTGTACGTGTGTGTGTGTACGTGTGTGTGTGTGTGTGTGTGTACGTGTGTGTGTGTGTGTACGTGTGTGTGTGTACGTGTGTGTGTGTGTGTACGTGTGTGTGTGTGTACGTGTGTGTGTGTGTACGTGTGTGTGTGTGTGTACGTGTGTGTGTGTACGTGTGTGTGTGTGTACGTGTGTGTGTGTACGTGTGTGTGTGTGTGTACGTGTGTACGTGTGTGTGTGTACGTGTGTGTGTGTACGTGTGTGTGTGTGTACGTGTGTGTGTGTACATGTGTGTGTGTGTACGTGTGTGTGTGTGTACGTGTGTGTGTGTGTACGTACGTACGTGTGTGTGTGTGTACGTGTGTGTGTGTGTACGTGTGTGTGTGTGTACGTGTGTGTGTGTGTACGTGTGTGTGTGTGTACGTGTGTGTGTGTGTACGTGTGTGTGTGTGTACGTGTGTGTGTGTGTACGTGTGTGTGTGTGTGTACGTGTGTGTGTGTGTACGTGTGTGTGTGTACGTGTGTGTGTGTGTGTACGTGTGTGTGTGTGTACGTGTGTGTGTGTGTGTACGTGTGTGTGTGTGTACGTGTGTGTGTGTACGTGTGTGTGTGTGTACGTGTGTGTGTGTACGTGTGTGTGTGTGTGTACGTGTGTACGTGTGTGTGTGTACGTGTGTGTGTGTACGTGTGTGTGTGTGTACGTGTGTGTGTGTACATGTGTGTGTGTGTACGTGTGTGTGTGTGTACGTACGTACGTGTGTGTGTGTGTACGTGTGTGTGTGTGTACGTGTGTGTGTGTGTACGTGTGTGTGTGTGTACGTGTGTGTGTGTGTACGTGTGTGTGTGTGTACGTGTGTGTGTGTGTACGTGTGTGTGTGTGTACGTGTGTGTGTGTGTACGTGTGTGTGTGTACGTGTGTGTGTGTGTACGTGTGTGTGTGTACGTGTGTGTGTGTACGTGTGTGTGTGTACGTGTGTGTGTGTGTACGTGTGTGTGTGTGTACGTGTGTGTGTGTGTGTGTACGTGTGTGTGTGTGTACGTGTGTGTGTGTGTA
>OY856376.1:9092500-9095000 GCA_963693495.1 Malacosoma neustria
CGTGTGTGTGTGTACGTGTGTGTGTGTACGTGTGTGTGTGTACGTGTGTGTGTGTACGTGTGTGTACGTGTGTGTGTACGTGTGTGTGTGTGTGTACGTGTGTGTGTGTACGTGTGTGTGTGCACGTGTGTGTGTGTACGTGTGTGTGTGTACGTGTGTGTGTGTACGTGTGTGTGTGTGTGTACGTGTGTGTGTGTGTACGTGTGTGTGTGTACGTGTGTGTGTACGTGTGTGTGTGTACGTGTGTGTGTATGTGTACGTGTGTGTGTACGTGTGTGTGTACGTACGTGTACGTACGTGTGTGTGTGTGTACGTACGTGTGTGTGTACGTACGTGTGTGTGTACGTACGTGTGTGTGTGTACGTGTGTGTGTGTACGTGTGTGTGTGTACGTGTGTGTGTGTACGTGTGTGTGTGTACGTGTGTGTACGTGTGTGTGTACGTGTGTGTGTGTACGTGTGTGTGTGTACGTGTGTGTGTGTACGTGTGTGTGTGTACGTGTGTGTGTGTACGTGTGTGTGTGTACGTGTGTGTGTGTACGTGTGTGTGTGTGTGTGTGTGTGTGTACGTGTGTGTGTGTGTGTACGTGTGTGTG
Source organism: Malacosoma neustria (assembly GCA_963693495.1). NCBI lineage: Eukaryota > Metazoa > Arthropoda > Insecta > Lepidoptera > Lasiocampidae > Malacosoma > Malacosoma neustria. The sequence continues at coordinate 9,093,095 of OY856376.1, forward strand.
TGTGTACGTGTGTGTGTGTACGTGTGTGTGTGTACGTGTGTGTGTGTACGTGTGTGTGTACGTGTGTGTATGTGTGTGTACGTGTGTGTGTACGTGTGTGTGTACGTGTGTGTACGTGTGTGTGTACGTGTGTGTGTGTACGTGTGTGTGTACGTGTGTGTGTGTGTGTACGTGTGTGTGTGTGTGTACGTGTGTGTGTGTACGTGTGTGTGTGTACGTGTGTGTGTACGTGTGTGTGTGTGTGTGTGTGTGTGTGTACGTGTGTGTGTGTGTGTACGTGTGTGTGTGTGTACGTGTGTGTGTGTACGTGTGTGTGTGTACGTGTGTGTGTGTGTGTACGTGTGTACGTGTGTGTGTGTACGTGTGTGTGTGTGTACGTGTGTGTGTGTACGTGTGTGTGTGTACATGTGTGTGTGTACGTGTGTGTGTGTGTACGTACGTACGTGTGTGTGTGTACGTGTGTGTGTGTGTGTGTACGTGTGTGTGTACGTGTGTGTGTACGTGTGTGTGTACGTGTGTGTGTGTACGTGTGTGTACGTGTGTGTGTGTGTGTGTGTGTGTACGTGTGTGTGTACGTGTGTGTGTACGTGTGTGTGTGTACGTGTGTGTGTGTGTGTGTGTGTGTGTGTACGTGTGTGTGTACGTGTGTGTATGTGTGTGTACGTGTGTGTGTACGTGTGTGTGTACGTGTGTGTGTGTACGTGTGTGTGTGTACGTGTGTGTGTGTACGTGTGTGTGTGTGTACGTTTGTGTGTGTACGTGTGTGTGTGTACGTGTGTGTGTACGTGTGTGTGTGTACGTGTGTGTGTGTACGTGTGTGTGTGTACGTGTGTGTGTGTGTGTGTACGTGTGTGTGTGTGTGTACGTGTGTGTGTGTACGTGTGTGTGTGTACGTGTGTGTGTGTGTGTGTACGTGTGTGTGTGTGTGTACGTGTGTGTGTGTACGTGTGTGTGTGTGTGTGTACGTGTGTGTGTGTGTACGTGTGTGTGTGTGTGTACGTGTGTGTGTGTGTGTACGTGTGTGTGTGTACGTGTGTGTGTGTACGTGTGTGTGTGTACGTGTGTGTGTGTGTGTACGTGTGTACGTGTGTGTGTGTACGTGTGTGTGTGTACGTGTGTGTGTGTGTACGTGTGTGTGTGTACATGTGTGTGTGTGTACGTGTGTGTGTGTGTACGTACGTACGTGTGTGTGTGTGTACGTGTGTGTGTGTGTACGTGTGTGTGTGTGTACGTGTGTGTGTGTGTACGTGTGTGTGTGTGTACGTGTGTGTGTGTGTACGTGTGTGTGTGTGTACGTGTGTGTGTGTGTACGTGTGTGTGTGTGTACGTGTGTGTGTGTGTACGTGTGTGTGTGTACGTGTGTGTGTGTGTGTACGTGTGTGTGTGTGTACGTGTGTGTGTGTGTGTACGTGTGTGTGTGTGTGTACGTGTGTGTGTGTACGTGTGTGTGTGTGTACGTGTGTGTGTGTACGTGTGTGTGTGTACGTGTGTGTGTGTACGTGTGTGTGTGTACATGTGTGTGTGTGTACGTGTGTGTGTGTGTACGTACGTACGTGTGTGTGTGTGTACGTGTGTGTGTGTGTACGTGTGTGTGTGTACGTGTGTGTGTGTGTACGTGTGTGTGTGTGTACGTGTGTGTGTGTGTACGTGTGTGTGTGTGTACGTGTGTGTGTGTGTACGTGTGTGTGTGTGTGTGTACGTGTGTGTGTGTGTGTACGTGTGTGTGTGTGTACGTGTGTGTGTGTGTGTGTACGTGTGTGTGTGTGTGTACGTGTGTGTGTGTGTACGTGTGTGTGTGTACGTGTGTGTGTGTGTACGTGTGTGTGTGTATGTGTGTGTGTGTGTGTGTGTACGTGTGTGTGTGTGTACGTGTGTGTGTGTACGTGTGTGTGTGTGTGTGTGTACG